>JAJTUV010001399.1:362500-807687 GCA_021653895.1 Mastomys natalensis
GGCATTCAGTAAGCTCTGCTTTGAATTGTCTATTTTTAAAATTTATTTTAAT
This sequence comes from Mastomys natalensis, assembly GCA_021653895.1. Lineage (NCBI taxonomy): Eukaryota > Metazoa > Chordata > Mammalia > Rodentia > Muridae > Mastomys > Mastomys natalensis. The sequence goes on from JAJTUV010001399.1 coordinate 362,553, forward strand.
TTTATTTTTATGTTTTTTTGGAGAGGAAGAATTATTTCATTTATATCTTATAGTACATTATGAATTGTAGTCAAGATAGGAAATCAAACATGAACTTGGAGACAGCACTGAAGAGAGGTCATGAAGAAATAGAATTACTATCTTGTACAGACTGATTTCTGATTCCAGCTGTTCAGGGATGGCACTTGCAATAATAAATCATCAGTAAAAGAGTATCACTGAGTGTTTACCAATGATCTCTTGCCTACTAGACAAGAGAAGAGAATTTTCTTAACTGAAGTTTCCTTTTTCAGTTTGACTCCTGTTAGACTATATTTGAATAAAAACAAAGAATGAACAAAAGAAAGAAAGAACAAAAGAAGGAAAAAAAAAAGAAGAAAGAAAGAAAGAAAGAAAGAAAGAAGAAAGAAAGAAAGAAAGAAAAGGATTTTCTCAAAGAACAAGCTCCTGGTTTTGTTGATTCTTTGTATAGTTCTTTTTTATTTCAGCCCTGAGTTTGATTATTTCCTGCTATCTACTCCTCTCATGTGTATTTGCTTCTTTTTGTTCTAGAGCTTTCAGGTATACTGTTAACCTGCTACTGTATATTCTCTCCAGTTTATTTTTGTAGGCACTTAGAGCTATGAATTTTCCTCTTAGCACTGCTTTCATTGTGTTCCATAAATTTTGGTATGATGTGCCTTCATTTTCATTAAATTCTAAAAAGTCTTTAATTTCTTTATTTCTTTCTTGACCAAATTATCATTGAGTAGGGTATTGTTCAGCTTCCATGTGTATGTGGGCTTTCTGTTGTTTTTTTTTGTTATTGAAGACCAGCCTTAGTCTGTGGTGATCTGATAGGTTGCAGGAGAATATTTCTTTTCTTTTTTTTTTTTTTTTATTGGAAATTTTATCTACATTTCAGATGTTCTCTCCTTACCCCATTTCCCCCCTCCCTCCCAGGAACTCACTATCCCTTCCCCCCTCCTCCTCCTCCACATTGGTGTACCCCCACCCACCCTCCCCTGTATCTCACCTCCCCACCTCAAATATCTCCCCCCCACGACGCCCAGCCTTCATGGGACCAAGGATCTCTTCTCCCACTTATATATAGTTCCTTTGCATATATAGCTGGAGCCATGGGTCCTTCCCTAAGTGCTCCCAGGCTGGTGGTTTAGATCCTGGGGCTCTGGTTGGTTGGTATTGTTGCTTTCCTCATGGTGTCACAATCCTTTCAACTCCTTCAGTCTCTACTATATCTTTTCCATTGGGAACCCCATGATCAGTTTGATGGTTAGCTGTGAACATCTGCCTCTGAATATGTCAGACTCTTGCAGACTCCTAAGGCGACAGCTATATCAGGCTCCTGTCAGCATGTACATCCTGACATCCACATCAATGTCTACCTTTGGTGACTGCACATGGGATGGATACCCAGGTGGAATGGTCTGTAGACAGCCCCTCCTTCAGTTTCTGTCCTGCACTGTGTCTCCATATTTGCTCCCTTGAGTATTTTGTTACTCCTTCTAAGAAGGAATGAAGCCCCCCCTACTTGGTCATCATTCTTCATGAGCTTTATGTGGTCTGTGAGTTGAATCTTGGGTATTTCAAGCTTCTGGGCTAAAACCCAACAATCAGTGAGTGAATACCATGTATGTTCTTTTGTGATTGGGTTACTTCACTCAGGATGATATTTTCTAGTTCCATCTATTTACATAAGAATTTACCAAATTCATTGTTTTTAATAGCTGAGTAATATTCCATTGTGTAAATGTACCACACTTTTTGTATCCATTCCTCTGTTGAAGGGCATCTGGGTTCTTTCCAGTTTCTGGCTATTATAAATAAAGCTGTATGAACATAGTGGAGCATATGTCCTTGTTATGTGTTAGAGCATCTTCTGGGTATATGCCCAGGAGTGGTATAGCTGGGTCCTCAGGTAGTAATATGTCCAATTTTCTGAGGAACCGCCAGACTGTTTTCCATAGTGGTTGCACCATCTTGCAATCCCACCAACAATGGAGGAGTGTTCCTCTTTCTCCACATCCTGCCAGCATCTGCTATCACCTGAGTTTTTTATTTTAGCCATTCTGACTGGTGTGAAGTGGAATCTCAGGGTTGTTTTGATTTGCATTTCCCTGATGACCAAGGATGCTGAACATTCTTTAGGTGCTTCTCGGCCATTCGCATTTCCTCAGTTGAGAATTCTTTGTTTAGCTCTGTACTCCATTTTTAAATAGGGTTATTTGGTTGTCTGGAGTCTAATTTCTTGAGTTCTTTGTATATATTGGATATTAGTCCTCTATCAGATGTGGGATTGGTAAAGATCTTTTCCCAATCTGTTGGTTGCATTTTTGGCCTATTGACAGTGTCCTTTGCCTTACAGAAACTTTGCAATTTTATGAAGTCCCATTTGTCAATTCTTGATCTTAGAGCATAAGCCATTGGTGTTCTGTTCAGGAACTTTTCCCCTGTGTCCAAGTATTCGAGGTTCTTCCCCACCTTCTCTTCAATTATTTTCAGTGTATCTCGTTTTATGTGGAAGTCCTTTTTCCACTTAGACTTGAGCTTTGTACAAGGAGATAACAATGAGTCAATTTGCATTCTTCTACATGTTGTCCTCCAGTTGAACCAGTACCATTTTTGAAAATGCTGTCCTTGTTCCACTGGATGGTTTTAGCTCCTTTGTCAAAGATTAGATGACCAAGTTGTGTGGGTTCATTTCTGGGTCTTCAACTCTATTCCACTGATCTTCCTGCCTGTCTCTGTACCAATACCATGCAGTTTTTATCAGTATTGCTCTGTAGTACAGCTTGAAGTCAGGGATGGCGATTCCTTCAGAAGTTCTTTTATTGTTGAGAATAGTTTTCGCTATCCTGGGTTTTTGTTGTTTCAAATAAATTTGAGAATTACTCTTTCTAGTTCTGTAAAGAATTGACTTGGTATTTTAATGGGGATTGCATTGAATCTGTAGATTGCTTTTGGCAAGATGGTCATTTTTACTATATTAATCCTGCCGATCCATGAGCATGGGAGATCTTTCCATTTCCTGAGATCTTCTTCAATTTCTTTCTTCAGAGACTTGAAGTTCTTGTATACAGATCTTTCACTTGCTTGGTTAGATTCACCCCGAGGTATTTTATATTATTTGTGACTATTGTGAAGGGTGTCATTTCCCTATTTCTTTTTCAGCCTGTAGAGGAAGGCTAGTGATTTGTTTGAGTTGATTTTATAACCTACCACCTTGCTGAAGTTGTTTATCAAGTTTAGGAGTTCTCTGGTGGAAGTTCTGGGGTCACTTAAGTATACTATCATATCATCTGCGAATAGTGATATTTTGACTTCTTCCTTTCCTATTTGTATTCTTTGAGTTCTTTTTGTTGTCTAATTGCTCTGGCTAGGACTTCCAGTACTACATTGAATAGGTAGGGAGAGAGTGGGCAGCCTTGTCTAGTCCCTGATCTTAGTGGGAATGCTTCAAGTTTCTCTCCATTTAGTTTGATGTTGGCTACTGGTTTTCTGTATATTGCTTTTACTATGTTTAGGTATGGGCCTTGAATTCCTGATCTTTCCAAGACTTTTACCATGAAGGGATGCTGAATTTTGTGAAATGCTTTCTCAGCATCTAGTGAGATGATCATGTGGTTTTTTTCTTTGAGTTTGTTTATATAGTGGATTACATTGATGGATTTCAGAATATTGAACCATCCCTGCATTCCTGGGATAAAGCTCACTTGATCATGATGGATGATTGTTTTTATGTGTTCTGGATTCGGTTTGCTAGAATTTTATTGAGTATTTTACATCAATATTCATAAGAGAGATTGGTCTGAAGTTCTCTTTCTTTGTTGGGTCTTTGTGTGGTTTAGGTATGAGTGTGATTGTAGCTTCATAGAACGAATTGGGTAGTGTTCTTTCTGTTTCTATTTTGTGGAATAGTTTGAAGAGAATTGGTATTAGGTCTTCCCTGAAGGTCTGATAGAATTCTCCACTAAAACCATCTGGTCCTGGGCTTTTTTTGGTGGGGAGACTTTTAATGACTGCTGCTATTTCTTTATGGGTTATGGGACTATTTTAGATGGTTTATTTGCTCCTCATTTAACTTTGGTACCTGGTATCTGTCTAGAAAATTGTCCATTTCATCCAGATTTTCCAGTTTTGTTGAGTATAGGCCTTTGTAGTAGGATCTGATGATTTTTTGAATTTCCTCAGTTTCTGTTTTTATGTCTCCCTTTTCAGATCTGATTTTATTAATTTGGATACTGTCTCTGTGTCCTCTGGTTAATCTGGCTAAGGGTTTATCTATCTTGTTGATTTTCTCAAAGAACCAGCTCCTGATTTTGTTGATATTTTGTATAGTTCTTTCTGTTTCTACTCGTTGATTTCATCCCTGAGTTTGATTATTTCCTGACGCCTACTCCTCTTGGGTGTATTTGCTTCTTTTTGTTCTAGAGCTTTCAGGTGTGCTGTCAAGTTGTTAATGTGTCCTCTCTCTAATTTCTCTCCAATAGGCACTTAGAGCTATGAGTTTTCCTCTTAGCACTGCTTTCATGGAGTCCCACAAGTTCTGGTATGATTGTTTCCTCATTTTCGTTAAATTCTAGGAAGTCTTTAATTTCTTTCTTTATTTCTTCCTTGACAAAGTCATCATTGCGTAGAACATTGTTCAGTTTCCACATGCATGTGGGTTTTCCCTTGGTTTTGTCATTATTGAAGACCAGCCTTAGTCCGTGGTGATCTGATAGGATGCAAGGGATTAGTTCAATCTTTTTGTATCTGTTGAGGACTGTTTTGTGACCAATTATATGGTCTATTTTGGAGAAGGTACCATGAGGTGCTGAGAAGAAGGTATATTCTTTTGCTTTAGGATGAAATGTTCTATAGATATTGTTAAATCCATTTGGTTCATAGCTTCTGTTAACTTCATTGTGTCTTTGTTTAGTTTCTGTTTCCACGATCTGTCCATTGGAGAGAGTGGGGTGTTAAAATCCCCCACTATTATTGTGTGAGGTGCAATGTGTGCTTGAGCTTTAGTAAAGTTTCTTTTATGTATGTGGGTGCCCTTGCATTTGGAGTGTAGATGTTCAGAATCATGAGATGTGACTTTAAATCAATGTCTTGCTTTTCTGGTGTTTTGGGGTATCCAGGTTTGCTGTGGTGGGAGAACTGGGTTCTGATGATGCCAAGTAGCCTTGGTTTCTGTTGCTTATGTTCTGTCCTTGCCTCTCACCATCTGGATATCTCTGGTCTTAGCTGGTCTTGCTGTCTCTGACTGTGATTTTTCCCTCCCGAAAGCTTGTGTGTCAGTACTCTTGGGAGACCAGTTCTTTCCAGGAGAAATTTGGGTATGGAGAGTTGTGGCACAGGGTCTGCTCCGGGGTGCAGATGGAATCCTTAAGGTTCTTGTCCCCAGCTGTTCCTTGGTTCCTGTGTCCTGATGACTCTGAGCTGGTACCCTTTGGGCAGGGAATTTGAGCAGAAGTGGTAGTGCTACCTGTGCTCACAGGTGTGTCAGCATTCCTCTGAGACCAGATCTCTTCAGGGATATTTGTGTATGGAGGGTTGTGGCACAGGATCAGCTCCGGGTGCAGACAGAAACCAGAGGGATCCTGTCCTAGGCTTCTCCTTTGTTCCTGTATCCTGAGGTCTCAGGATATATCCTTTGGAGCAGAAGTGGTGGTCTTACAGGTGCTCACAGATGTGCCAGCACTCCTGGGAGATCAGCTTTCTCCCAGTAGTATTTGACTATGGAGCACTGTAGCACAGGATCAGCTCTGGGCACTGTGGCACCCAGACATAGATTTTTAAGAGAATATTTCAATTAATTTTTACCTTATATCTGCCTATCTATCTGTCTGTCTATGTATGTATGTATGTATCTATCTATCTATCTATCTATCTATCTATCTATATTCTATATATTGTCTACCTATCATCCATCTGTCATCTCTTATCTATTTTTATATTATCCTTCTATTTCTCTATCATCTATCATTTATCTATCATCTATGTGTCATCTATCATCTATGTTCATCTATCTATCATCTATCAGTTATCTTTCTTAAATATTATATATCATGTATCTGTATAATCTATCTATCTATCTATCTATCTATCTATCTATCTATCTATCTATCTATCTTCTATATATTGTCGACCTATCATCCATCTGTCATCTCTTATCTATTTTTATTTACCCTTCTATTTCTCTATCATCTATCATTTATCTATCATTTATGTGTCATCTATCTATCATCTATCAGTTATCTTTCTTAAATATTATATATCTATGTATCTGTATCATCTATCTATCTATCTATCTATCTATCTATCTATCTATCTATCTATCTCACTATCTCTGTGTATTGTAGAACCAAGTCTTCTAAACAAAACAGCACCCATCTTCATCAAATCAGATGTTCTTGCTTGTAAGAGTTAATCACAAGCTTCAGGCTTGTGGAGTGTTGCCATTCTTTCACAGAAACAGTGGGCAGGAGGGTCATTGGATCTGAGATTCCACCCACTCCTTCCAGCAATTTACATGCAACATCTATTGATGTATCTAATTGTACTTGATCTCTAGAAGGGCTAATTAGGTTAGGGAACATTAATTTGAAGGGAATCTCATCCATTTAGGTGAGTATAGGGAAATCATTATTTACACTGGGTGAAGACTTTCTAGTGAGGCTGTTTTGAGGTCACTCACGCTTCTGACAATGCTCCCTGACCCATGCTCTGTAAGTCCAATCAAATCACTGTTTCTCCATCCAGTTTTTATGGATTCTAAAATAAGTTGTAGGCACTCATACCCTTCATCTTAGTTTTCTTTAATATGCATGTTTCTCTTAGTATAGTTTTGATTTCTGAAAAGTGGGTGACTATATTAAGAAAATATGTGTGTTTTCCTGAGCCACAAAGTGAAAAAAGCCAAGCTGAATCAAACCAAACCAAACCAAACCAAACCAAACCAAACCAAACCAAACCAAACCAAACAACCAAACCAAACCAAACCAAACCAAACCAAACCAATCCAATCCAATCCAATCCAATCCAAACCAAACCAAAAGAAATAACAACAAAAAACAAAATCCCAGAGAAACAATTGTTGATTGAGCTAGGATTCCTGGTCCTAACATTTCAGTTTGGGTTATAACATTTTTTTCCATTGAAATAGAAGATGAGAGAGGAAACAGTCTTGTTTTGTAGCTTGTTTTTCTCTGTGTATGTTGGTGTTGTTGTAGATCCTACAGGGAGGCAGTGAGAGAGCTTCAAAATTCAAAATTTAACCATATGGGGACAGAGAAATGAAGTCTGAGTTGTAGGGTCTGATTTCTGGAAGGAGACGCCAGGAAGCTGTTGCTTTCATTTTGCCCTCAAGCATCCCCTGGCTACTTGCTTTTTGTTTGTAGCAAACTGCTGAACATTTCGATTGTCTAGTCAAACCCCAGGGATGGGCATGCAGACTAAGAATGGAATTGTTTTCCTCAAAATTTTAAGTGTGTAGGCAAGGTTAGGAAATTCAGTCTAAAGAAGGAGAATTACAGAGTATTTCTGAGATGAGGGGGTGAGAGGACACTGCAGTTCAGCAAGTATAAATTCATCTCAATACCCTTTGGGAAACTCCTGGAGAGTCTGATCGTCCTAGCTTGGGTGAGCTGGAATACTGGCATTTTGTAAAATTCTCCAGGGAATTGTAACCTGTGGCTGACACAAGAAGAGTCTATTTACAGTATTAGAACTCTACCTTTGGAGACAGTTTTAAGATGGAATGGTTGATACACAATTCTCTGCTCACCTATGTACAAGTAAGCACAAAGGGAAAAAAAAGGTGAGTCTCAAGTTACTATCCAAAGAGGAAACTCTCCATAAGTATCCTGGACCCAGAGAATTGTTTCTATAAATGGATTGCTCTTCTGAATGATGTCACCAAACAAGTGATTTTAATTTTTGGTGGGGTGTTTCAAGACAGGATTTCTTTGTGTAGTTCTGGTTGTTGGGAACTTGCTCAGTAGACCAGGCTGGCCTTGAACTCATTGAGATCTGCCTGCCCCTGACTCCACAGGCATGTACCACCAGTGTCCAGCCTGAAATTTCTTTGTCTTGTGAATTGATATGACTTTATATAGACTCCTTGTGGACAGGTTATACAGAACCCTGTAACAGAAGAAAAAGCCTGTAGTCTTGCATTTAAGTGTGTTGCTGTTTGTGGTAGTGCTATATGAGAGAGGAATGCTGTATAGAAGAGATTGATAGATGTCCACTGCCTCTTTTGAGAGCTTTTAGCTTAGGAAAATTGCCAGCAGCTACATGGGTCACTTAAGGGTCCTTTGAAATAAATTCTCTTTAGCAAGGTGACAGATTGTTTTACATTTGCATTTAAATTTCCAGATTGGTTGCAAGTCTGTATTATGAACCAGGTTAACTTGAGTCGTACTTATATAACAAAGATTTGAGTTTTCACAGCTAATAGAAGCTGTCTAGTGATCTATACCTTACCATGTGGGGGAGCAAGGAATAAATACCATATGAGAATGGCAACAAAGTTGGCATGACAATGAAGAGTTTCATTACCATATGAGAATTATCCTGTGTTTTCCCTGAAAGCCAAACCAAGAAGATGAGACCAGTGAGTATCAGTTAGAGAGAAACTAACTTTGACTCTTTGCAATAATTATTGTTCATATTTATTTGTGTTTGATATGTGTCCTTATTTAGTCTATTTCCTTAAGTTTGCACTGTAAATCCATGAAACGGGCACTTTATTTTATAGATGGGGGAAGACTGAGGCTTTGAGCAACTTCTGCTATATACCACATTGTTAGAGCTGAGACTATTGTGGGACATTTTACTCCATTCAAGAGTCACACTGATGCATTCCAGTTAAAACTTCTGCCATATTCTAGTAACTGCCTGATATAAACAGACTCATTGTTCTCTTCCTGGACTTGGACAAGAAGGTGGAGCTCATGTTACTAGAATGCCAAGAACTGTCTGAATTGAAAGGTCAGAACTGCACAGGAATCGGATGTTGGCAGTTGAAATTGAAAGCACTAGCACGTAGAGAAGATTATAGAGTCAGAAGATGTGGCTTCAACTTCTAGCTCCAGTGCCTCCTAGTGGCATAGCTTATTGACTTTGATTTAGTGACTTCAGAGGTTACTCCTCCATCTCCTATGGACTAGACATAAAAATATTCACCTTTTTATCATTATTCTAGATATTAGAGATAACACTCATAAAGTTGCCATTTCATAATAACCATTATCATCACCAATCTATCCACATTAATTTGGCATAGTCTTCAGCAGGTGGCCAGGGTTAGAATCAGAGGCCTAGTTGTAATAATTTTGTGCATTAGTAAGGGAAAAAGAACTTGACTTTTAATTTAGTTTTGACCAAACTGAGCCATATGTAAAATTGCTCATATGTACATAGATGAATGGGAAAATCAATATAACAATCAGGCTCCTTTAAAAAAATATCCTTGTTTGACCAAGGGAAGAATATACTACTTGCCATTACCTATAGCTAGAAATCTTGTCTGAGAAGTCTGAGAGTTTCTGCTTCAAAATTACTATGTGAGTTAGGAACCTTGTTTATAAGAACCCATTATTTTGATCATGATAGGAAAAACAACAACAACAAAAACTCTTGTGTTTCTTAGTTTAGATTCTAGATACTTGACTACTTGCTTAAAAATCTTGACAAATGTTATATGTTTCACTTATGTAAGAAGCTACAAAGTACAGAATAGAATTGTGGTTCCCAAAATCTGTGAAGACTGTGTGTGTCGGGGTTGAGGGGAGAGCATGGTGACAGGTTTCAGGGGTGCAGTTGGATAAGACGGATTCCTTTAAATATTCTTTTGCACAGAAAAACCATGGTTGACAATTGGGTATTTTAAAACTAGCCAGTAGAAAGCATTTTTATTGTTCCCAATACCAAGACTTGATACTTATCAGGTTTGAGGTGACAGGCCAGATTAGTTACACTGATCAAATTAGTAAGCATTGAATACATGTATCAAAATGTCATAGTGTATTCAATAAATATGTGCAATTTCTATGTGCCCATTAAAAATAAAAATATATTAAAGAGAAAGAAGACAAAATCTTTTCTGTACACGAACAGTGGCTAGCGTCTTGTTAGTTGATAATGAAGAGTTGCCTAATTATCCCAAGGAAAAGAGGTTACTTAAAGGATAATTATTATATCACTGTATTTTAGAATTTTAATGTTATTTTAAATAATAAGGTTAGAGAAAGTTAGATAATTTTTTTATACCTTATGGGTACAAAATTCTGAACTTGCTGCTCATCCTTTGGACTAAGGTGATATATTTCTTTTAAAGAAAAAAAATTTCTGTTGAGTATTTAAACAGTTCTAGGGAAAAAAAATCATTCAAAAAGCTTTTAAGTAAAAGAAAGTATTTTACTGGGTTTTAAAAATGAGATCAAAAGCTCAACTTGCCCGATTTAGAAGATATTAGTTAATGCTTTCTTGACAAAAATAAAGCTTCCTTGTGAAATAGAGATAAATAGACGGAAGTTAGGGTAGAGAACCAGAGTCAGAAAACTGAATGCACAACGGAAGACAGAGATAAGAAAGACGGTGTTTTCAAGAAAAAGAGACCAGGTGTAGAAGAAAGAAAAGAGACAGGTAGATGGTGGGAACACAGTTGGGTGGATATGTGTTTGTCTGTCAGTGTACTTGTGTGTGAGTCTGGATAGCTGCTGAATTCCACCATAAAGAACATTTCAGGCATTGCTACTGTACTAACATCAGAGAAAACCAATGCTAATGTCTCCAGACCCGTAATTTAGGACCTTGTCACCCATGTTAACACTGATGATTTCATAAGCCACTATAAAGATAAATAGGAAAAAATTGCTTCCTACTCAGATGCAATGTGACCAGCACTGCCATGTTTCCTGTCTTTACACACACCATGGGTTGCATGCCCTAGGGCTGTCTGATAAAATAAAAACACTCTTAAGTTGCTTCGTGTCAGGTGCTTGGACAAAGCAATAAGAAAGGTAATGAATATGTCTTATCACCTTTTCTCTCCTGTGTTTTCTTGTCTCACTCTTCCACCACCATCTAAAAGATGCAGCTAGGCTTTTTCTTCTGCTCAATGCTGCGGGCTTGGCAGTGGGTTTGGGAGTGTAGTGGTTTGAGTGAGAATGGCCTCTATAAGCTCACATATTTTCATACTTAGTGTCCAGTTGAAGAACTGTTTGGAAAGAATTAGGAAGTATGGCCTTGTTGGAGGAAGTAAGCCCTTGTTGGAGGGATGTGTTAAGTGTGGACCTCCTCCTCCGCCTCCTCCTCCTCCCCCTCCCCCTCCCCCTTTCCTCCTCCTCTTCCTCCTCCTCCTGTCTGCTATGGACAGCTTGCTGAAACTGTAAGCAGGCCCCCAATTAAATGCTTTTTTTTTTTTTTTTTTTTATAAGAGTTGCCTTGGTCATGATGTCTCTTCATTTCAATAGTACAGAAGCTAAGATAGGCAGTCAGTGTGACCAGAGGAAGGAAAAAACGTAAGGATATTCACTCCTTTGGGCAGCTAGCTTTCCCTAAGAGCCTGATTAGTTATTTTTATTAGAGAGTTGATTTTTTTCTTCTACACTTAAATTAAGCATGATATTTAAATAATACCAGTGTTTGAACAATAATTAAGATCTTTAAAAATTTCCCTTAGGATGTATGTGGAAAAGGAGGTGGAAAGATTATAAGAGCCAGAAGTGATCAATAAATCCAAGAAATAATGTCTTCCAGACACAACAGGATGGATAGGCATATGAAATCACAGGTACTGTGGCAGCATGCCCAGGGCCTGCACAGGTGCAAGCCAGATGGGGTTTGTATTAGTCAGGATTTTCTAGAGCTGTGATTTTCAACCTGCCTAATCCTGCAATCCTGTCTGGCCTCAAAAAAAGCCGTGTTGTCCTTTCCAATCCTATAGTTCCTCATGTTGTGGTGATGCTCAACCATAAAATTCTTTGATTGTTACTTCATATCTATAATTTTCTTAATGCTATGAATAATAATATAAATATATTATATATGACCCTTAAAGGGTTTGTGATCCATATGTCACAGGTTTGAGAATCACTGCTCTAGAGGAACAGAATGAATCTCTATCTATCTATCTATCTATCTATCTATCTATCTATCTATCTATCTATCTATTATCTATCTATAATCTATCTATCTATCTATCTATCTATCATCTATCTATCTATCTATCATCTATCTATCTATCTATCTATCTATCTACCTATCATCTATCTATCTATCTATCTATCATCTATCTATCTATCTATCTATCTATCTATCTATCTATCTATCTATCTATCATCTATCTATCATCTATCTATCTATCTATCTATCTATCTATCTATCTATCTATCTATCTATCTATCATCTATCTATCTATCATCTATCTATCTATCATCTATCTATCTATCTATCTATCTATCTATCTATCATCTATCTATCTATCTATCTATCTATCTATCATCTGTCTATCTATATCCCCCCCACACATATAAGGGGATTTATTAGAGTGGAAGAATAGATTACAGGCTGAGGTTCAGCTATTCCAACAATGGTTATCTACCAATGGAAGGTCTAAATCCATTAGTTCAGCCCATGAGGGTAGATGTCTCAGTCTTCAGTATATGCCAGAATATAAAATAAGTAGACTCATTCCACTGAAGGAAAGGGCTTGCCAGTGAGAATGAGAGCAATTCTGCAAAGAGCAAAAGCTTCCTCCTTCTATGTCCTTTGTATAGGCTGACACCAGAAGGCATGGCCCAGAGTAAAAGTGGAATTCCCACCTCAAAAGATTCAGATTAAAAGTGGGTCTTTCACTTTAAATGACTTAATTAAGAAAAAATCCTTCACAAGAGTATCCAGATGCTTGGTTTTAGCTAATTCCAGATGTAGTCAAGTTGGTACCAAGAATAGCTGTCACAAGGGTCCCAGTGCTTGGAGGTGAAGTGGACAAAGGCCTTCATTCCTAAACTAGAAGCTATCTGCAATTATTACTTACCAGTAGTAGATAAAATTAATCTTCTCCAGTGGAGTCTTTCAGGGTGTATTTACCACAGTTCTGGGTAGTAGGCTAACACAAAACAAACTCAATGACTTTTTTTTTTGTGGACTTTCTTTCATTTTTGCTTTGCTTTGACAATTTTTGATTTTACTTGTTTTTTCTTGTTTTGCTTCTTGTGTTTTGTTTTGAAAGATAATCAAAAATTATAAAGTTTGTGTGTAGGGAGGCTATCTGGGGGGACTTGGGGGAGAGGAAACATGATCAAAATACATTGCATGAAAAATATTTTGCTAAAAAGATAATTTAAAAATGTCCTTTAATTTTTTTTTCTCTTGAGGAATGAGTTTGTTTCTTTATATTAAGGTAGCTTTTATGTGTCTTTCTTCTCCATCTTATAAGGTCCCACTCTTGCACAGGCTTTTAACAGGTGAACACCCAGATTCCTTCTTTCCAATTCCTAGGCCTGATGCATGACCAAGGAGAAGGATAGGAGTGAGAACTAGAAAGAGTGGCCTGTCATGTGGTGTGTCTAGGAAGAGGTGATATTGGGACTGGGCTTTACAGTTTGAGATTTGTGGTTAACAAGAATAGAGTGTGAGGATGGGCAATTGTGGGGTTGAGGAACTAGTGTGAGGGTTGAGGGTATGTAGTAGTTAGTCATATCCTTGCCTAAATTGCAGGAATTCCTGGGCTTGATCCTACCACCTGTGTACCTGTAATCCCAGTGCTTGGGAGGTAGAGATAGTAGGATCAGAAGTTCTAGGTCATTGTCAGCTACCTAGTCCTTTCGAGACCAGTCAGGCTAAAAAATATCCTGTCATAAAAATTGAAGCAAAACGAGCACAACAAAAACAATAAAAAAGTGAAAACAAACTGTAGGCATAAATTTTTTCAACCTACGTTAACAAGGGTTCAGCTTCCCCTCTAGCCCACCACCTACCAGAAGTAGTGGAAAGGAAGGGTTATTAGGATAAGGGGGAAGTGGATCTGTTTAGAAATAGTTCTTTGGGGGAGACTGCAATTATCATTGTTCTCAGTCCAGTCCACTAGCAAACATAAATCAGGAATCAACAGCTGCAGACCAGTCCACTTAGCAGACACCACACAGGAATCAGCAATTGCAGTTCAATCCAGAAAAAACATAAAGCTTGCCAATCGGCTTGAATCTGAGGAAGTGATAAGAAGCCACAGGAACCTAACAAGTTCTTTGGTGGGTTTCTTTCTATGATGTCACCACAAGTGAAGCTCAACAACGCAATGTAAGGCAAACCAATATATGTGTGCTGTCAGCACAGAATAGCTAGGTGCAGCAAAGTGAACCAATGCTCAAGCTCCCACCGTCTGTGGGGTCATAGTTATATTCCTTTAAACATCACTCATCCTTTCACGTATCTGCTATTGCAAAACATCTTTTCACCCGAGTGCCCCAGCAAAACATCATTTGACATAACTGATTTTCCAAAGAAACCAGAAGTTTCCACTGCAACAAACAAGGACGAGAAAACGTGGAAGCATAAAAGTATGTATCCTATACAGGAAAATTCATACTTGAAAGACTAAAAATATATTTTGAAAATTTGTGTATAGTCTGAAATTTTTATACTAAAATACTTCTCTGTTAAGATAATCCTTTTAAAGTGAGTCTAGTAGGCCAAGGATCCCTCAGTCCCAATTTTAGTTTTGACTCACATATGAGTGGTAAATGAAATTGAGTTTAAAGACATTCATTGTTTCAGTTTAAAACTAAGTGTGAGTGATGGTATTACCTTATTAATCAATGCCTCAGAGTATAAATAAGGAGTGGTGGGGAGAATTGTGGCTAATAAACCATATTTGGTTTTAGCTATTTCTTTTTTTTTTTTTTTTCTTTTTTTTTGTTTTTTTTTGTTTTTTGTTTTTTTTTCGAGACAGGGTTTCTCTGTATAGCCCTGGCTGTCCTGGAACTCACTCTGTAAACCAGGCTGGCCACTAACTCAGAAATCCGCCTGCCTCTGCCTCCCAACTACTGGGATTAAAGGCGTGCGCCACCCGGCGATTTTAGCTATTTCTTAGTTCTTCATGTGCCAAATAAAAGTTCCAGGCTAAGAAATTAATTTCAGATCCTGATGATTTCTTCAAAGTATCAACTTTATACAGGGATTCTCTTACAGTTTAGCGTTAGCAAGCTAAAGTCATCCAAATTCCACACATTAGAAGGTGACTGCATTTCTTTGCTGTCTTTCATAGCATCACATATTTCTCTATTTGCCTCTAATATTCTCCTATTAGTGACATAAAATGTACGTGTGGATACATTTCCCTTATAGATTACAGACAAACCAATCAAAACACTTTTGGATAAATTGTTACAACTTTTTGCTAACTTTGAGAACAGCTGACAATGTCATCCTCTGGTCTACTGTTTGATAATAGTATATCCTAAAGAAATGCATGGAAAATGTAAGCCATCAACTTAATTGATCCTATGTCCTGTGTTTGCAGCTTCCAGTGGAGGATATCCCTTTCCTCCACTGCCATTGGCTTGATGTTCTGAGATTCTCAAAAGAGTTCTATCACATGACAACAAGGAATGTTTTCTAGCCCCTCAACCTCACAACTAAACTCTTACTAAACTGTGTCAGTTTATGTTAAAGTACCAATTTGTCAAATATTTGGAAGTGATCTTAGACACCATTGGGTCCAAACATGGGACATTATTTAGTGAGCAGTAACAAAGTTCAGAGTGCAGACTGGGGAATAAATTTAGGATAAAGAACAATAAATAGAAATCAAGAAATATATTTTTTTTTTGGGTATAAGTCACTCTTGGCATGAAGCACAGCTGTCCTCAGAGAGGTTTAAATTTGAAAAAGTAAAAAAGAGCAAGGAGATCTAAAGGCTGAGGAAGCCTAAGGAAACATATCACTGCTAGCAAATGAAATATTTTAATTTAGAGCATAGCCTTTAAAGTGTCAGGCTGGGCTAAGGTCATATTCTAATATGAACAGCTCCAAGAATTGCTTGGGGCAAAGGTAATCATTGTAATACACAAAGTCTTCAGCAATATTTATCTTTCCTATTAATTCATTTACTACTTAAACACAAGAATTATAGCCCTTTATTTCCAAAGAGATGATTTTGTTTAGTGGGGTTTGCTTAATGATATATTTCTCTCCCAGTGCTGGCACTAGTTGTAAAACCAATCTATTATTTCACCAAAATTGTTGGCATCAGAGCTCAGTGCTCTTTCTGAAATGCATATATATATGTTATATATATAACATATAATATATAAATACAAAACAAAATCAATAGTTGTCCAGATGGTATATATAGGAACCTGTTGCCAAGCAGGTTCTATCCTGGAACCCACATTGTAGGAAAAGAGAACTGACTCCCACATAGATATCTCAACATATATACTCACATAAATGTATGAAATATATGCATGCACACAAAATAAATAAGTAAAAATGTCATAAAATAAAAACAAAACAAAAATCCTATAAATACAATATTGTCTTCAGAACTATATACCATATTGAACTAAGTCATGAAAAATGCTAGTGCCTGCACGTCACAGATACATTTCTGATGCCAGTAATTTTATTCTTTGGGTATTACAATTAATTAAAGAAAATATATCATCAAAGGATTCTGTTTGGGAATACTATTTATTAATAATATAAAATAGGTTGTAGTATAATTAATTGTCATATTTGTCAGTTTAAAACAATTATTAATTATATAATAACAATAATTAATCACTACAGGTATTGTGTAGGACCAAAGATGAGCTTTTGTGTGAAGGATCTTATAAGGCCACAGTCAAGGCTACATCCAGCTAGGCTCTCACTGAGACACTGGGGAAGAATTTGTCTCTAATCTCATTCAGGTTGGCATGATCCATTTCTTGCCAGTGTAAATGTGAGATTCTTCTTTCGTTGCTGCTTGTCAGTCATAGGGTGCTCACTGCTATTCTTAGAGGCCACCCACATTCCTTCTTCCAGGGTCTCCTCCATCTCTGAAGACTCAATAGTACATTAGATACTTCTCATACTGGACTCTCTCCAACTCCCTCTTATACTTTTCTCTGGAGGGAAAAAAAAACTATTTTAAAGGGGTGATGGAATCAAATTGGATCCACTAGGCTTATGTCCTTTTAGCCTTATGAGGTAACATAATCCCAGGAGTGAAATCTTACTGTAGTCTCGAGTTCCACTCATATTCAAGGAGATGTAGGTCATACAAGAATGATGGACACTGGCAACCACAGATTATACAAAGATGATATAGGCCATGAACCATGTAAGAATAATAGGCAGTGGAGGCCACAGACCACGTAAGCATGATGGACACTAGTGACCATATCTATGTTCTTCCTATTTCAAGTCGCTTTACTTGAATAAGTGTTTTCCTTTAAAACCATAAGACACTATGGTTAGTGTCTATATCCTTTCAATAGAATTTATGCTTGAAAAAAATTGAACCTGTTAGGTCCCCCAGGAGATCTGCTGTAATCAGGAACACAGGTGAGACTCCCACCCAAATAACTGCCCCATCTGTGACCCCCACAGAGCCCAGTGGATGTGGGACCTCTCCCCTCTGTGTGATCCCCATCTCCATTCCTGTCTGCACCTACAATGGGGGCAGATCAGCATGCCTGCTCCTCCCCTACTTCCCACAGCCTGTCTATCTTCCAGGGACACAGCAGGAGTGCTCTAACCAGGAATGGAGGAGACCTCTTCTAATCAGGTACCCAGTGCCCCTCCCCCTGAACAGAGATAGCAGTGCCTGCCTCCCAGGAGGCCTTCTCTAACCCAAGTCACAGACTTCTATTTGCCTCCAAGGAGGCAGGCCCCTGACAGGAAGACCCAGGCCAGTTAATACAGAGTTAACAGATGGTGAGCGGAAGTACAAGAACATAAGCAACAGAAACCAATTCTCCCACCCAGTTCTCCCACCGAAGCAAGCCTTGGATCTCCTAACACACCTGAAAAGCATGATGCTGACCTACAATCCCATCTCATGAAGATAATAGAGGTCCTTAAGGATAATATAAAAACTCTCTTACGGAAATACAGGAAAACACAGGCAAAATACGTAGAAGTCCTTAAAGAGGAAACAAATAACCCCCTTAAAGAAACATGAAGGAATTGAATGAGGTAGTCCAAGACCTAAAAATGGAAGTAGAAACAATAAGGAAATAACAAATGGAGGCAACCCTGGGGATGGAAAACCTAGGAAAGCGTTCAGGAGCTACAGATGCAAGTATCACCAACAGAATACAAGAGATAGCAAAGAAAATCTCAGGTGTAGAAGATACCATAGAAGATATTGACAAGCAGTCAAAGAAAGTAAAAAGTGTAAAATACTTCTAACCCAACCCAAAACATCCAGGAAATTCAGGACACAATGAAAAGACCAAACCTAAGAATAATAATGATAGAAGAGAGCAAAGATTCCTAGCTCAAAGGACCAGAAAACATTTTAAAAAAAAATCATAGAAAAAAACTTCCCAACCTAAAGAAAGAAATGGCCATATACACACAAGAAGCCTACATCAAATAGATTGGACCAGAAAAAAAAATCTTTCCATCACATCATAATAATAAAAATACTAAATGCATAGAACAAAGAAAGAATATTAAAAGCTGTAAAGGAAAAAGACCAAGTAACATATAAAGGCAGATCTATCAGAATTACACCAGACTTCTAACAGAGACTCTAAAAGCCAGAAGATCCTGGACAGATGTCATGCAGACCTTAAGAGAACACAAATGCTGGTCCAGGCTACTATACCCAGTAAAACCCTCAATCACCATAGATGGAGAAACCAAGATATTTCATGACAAAACCAAATTTAAACAATATCTATCTACTAATCCAGCCCTAGAGAGAATTCTAGAAGGGAAACCCCAGCACAAGGAGGGTACCTACACTCAAGAAAAACAAAGAAGTTAATCATGTTATACAAATCCAAAAGAAGTGGGGAACTGGAGCTGGAGCTGGAGGAGACCACCTCCAGTAGATGGATATGGGCTCTGGTTGAGGCAGGAGAGCACCCATCTGTCTTCAAAATTTTTAACCCAGAATTGTTCCTATCTAGGGAAATGCAGGGCAGAAATCGAACAGAAACTGGAGGAAGGGCTGCCTGGTAACTGGTCCAACTTGGGATCCATCCCATGCATTCACATCAAAACCTGATACTATTACTGAGACCATATTGTAGTGCAGACAGGAGCCCAGCATGGCTGTCTGCTGAGAGGCTCTACCAGCAACTGACTAAGACAAATGCAGATATTTACAGCCAACCATTGGATTGAGGTTGTGGACCAATATGGAAGATTAAGAGGAAGGACTAAAGGAGCTGAAGGGGATTGCAACCCTATAGGAAGAATAAGTGTCAAATAGCCTGGACCCCTCAGATCTTCCAGAGTCTAAGCCAAAAACCAAGGCATATACATGGGCTGGTTGGTGGCACCGGGCACATGTGTAACAGAGGACTGCCTTGTGTGGCTTCAGTGGGAAAGGATGGCCTCAGTGGGAGAGGATCCTATGGAAACTTGATGCCCTAAGGAAGAGGGATGCTGGTGGGGGGTGAGTGGGTTGGTGGGGGAGCACCCTCTTAGATGTGTGGGGGTGTATGGGGTATGGGATATGGGGTGAAGAAGTTGGGTAGAGGGAACTGGGAAGGGAGGCAACTTTTGGAATGTAAATAAATAAAATAATTTAATAAAAAAGAAAAACATGGAACCTAATTTAAATTTTAGTTTAACCCAAATGGCCAACAGTCATGGAGCATAAACAGCTAGTCTATTAGTTACTTTTTCATCACTGTGAAGAGACATCATGACCAAGGCAATTCTTTAAAAGAATGTATTTAATTGGGTTTTGCTTGTAGTTTTAGAAGATAAATACATAATCATCATGGTGGGAAGCAGACAGGCATACTGCTGGAGCGGTTGTTGACAGCTTCACATCCTGAGCTACAGATAGGAGGCAGAGATGATAGATAGATGATAGATAATAGATGATAGATAGATGATAGATAGATAGATAGATATAGATAGATAGATAGATAGATAGATAGATAGATGATAGATAGATAGATAGATAGAAATAGATAGATAGATAGATAGATAGATTGATAGATAGATAGATAGATAGATAGATAGAGATAGATAGATATAGATAGATAGATAGATAGATAGATACTGGGCCTGTCATGAAACCTCCATGCTCATTCCCAGTGACACACCTCCTCCAACAAGGCTGTATCTCCTAATCCTTCCCAAATGGCTAATCAACTGAGGGCTAAGCATTCAAATACATGAACTTGTCAGGGCCATTCTCATTCATATCACCATAGCTGCTGATACTGTTTTGGGCATATTTTCTTTTAATTTCTTTTCTGACCATAAACATGCATCATAGTTCTAAGTTGTAGTTAGACTTGCCACACTATCTTAACTTTTAATAATTTCTAACTACTCCTATATTATTAATTTATATCAGAGGGATACTATTCATAGTTATATATCATAAACATTGGCATTTAATCAAAATTGTTATTTTCATAGCTTTTTGTATGTTTAATCACTAAATAAAAATTAAATATATTCATTTGCTAACATGGAAGGACACATAAGTCCTTACTTCTCCCTGAGGATTAGTAAACAGTTAATGGTTGCTAGGGGAGAAAGCAATATTTTCTTCAGTACTGTAGGCATTAGTACCTGTAAAATATCTTTTGTAAAATACCTGCTCATCTATGTTTCTGTAAGAAACCATAATTAAACTCATTGGTTTGTGAAAAATAGACATGAAGATAGAAGGAGGACTATTTGAGAAGAGGGTAGGAGTGAATGGGTGATAAAGAGGGTAATGAATAAAATCAAAGTTCATTTAAATATATATGAAAATGTCATAATAGAAACCACTATTATGTATAATTAATATATGCCAATAAAATTATATATATGTATATTCAAGGTACACAGGATGATTATATACATACATTGTATAGTGATTACCACAATCAATAATAAGTACATTGATACTGCACAAATTAAAATATAGTTTATTGACTTGGTAAAGCATGATGCTCATAAATCTTCAGTACTGATTCATTTTATAACTGAAAATGTTTTAAATGGTGACCAATATTTTTTCATTCTGACCTTGGGCAGCTGCTTTGTACTTTCTTCTTCTTTAAGTTTGAGTTTTTTAGACTTCACATGAAGGAAGACCTTGAGCTGCTTGTCCTTCTGTGTCTATTTTAATTCACTTATGTAATACCATCTTGATTCAGCTATATTGTCCTAAATTGTGGAAAAATTTTCCTTTTTTTTTACTAAATAATCCTTTGTGGTGTATATAGATACTATTTTATCATTTATGTATTTATGGACACTTAGATTGTTCTCATATTTTGATTGGAGTTAATAATACTTCAATAAGCATGTGGTCTCTTCAAAAGTGCATTTTGTATCCTTTGGAGCTAAATCCAGAAGTAAGATGATTGAATTGCACAGTAGATTTAACTTATATTTTTATTTTGAAGAAAATGTGTAGTGTTTTCCATAAATTAACATTCCCTTCAACAATGAATAGTTTTATTACCCCAGACCCTTACCAACATGTGTTATCTCTGTTTTTTTCCAGCCACAATAATAGGGTGATACATTATGAAGTGACATACTGCTGGTCATTTACCCCCAGGTTATCTACTTTTCAAATTGTGTTATTTATGTGTTGCTATAAGGTGTATTGATCTCCTTACATATTTCAGATGTTCACATTATATCAGACATATAATTTATAAGCATTCCCATTCTTTAAGTTGCTTTTTCAATCAATCATCTAGGTTTTGTTCTCTTGTTAAAGATTAGTTTACCATGTGGTTTATTTGTGAACTCTCTAGGTTGTTCTACTGGCTTGTGTGACACTTTCGATCCGATACTATATATTTCGGAGAACCATAGCTTTGTTATATGGTTTTAAATAAGGAAATGCGATGCTTTGAAGTGTTGTTCTTTGTTCTCAAGATCATTTTGTCTCTTTGGAGATGTTTGGCAATTGTAGGTTTGCTGTGCAGGGGCTTGTTGTGTAGCATATCCATTTTCACTGAGTTTTTGCTTTGGTTGTCTTCTGAAATTTTCTCGTTCAGAAATTCATCACCAAGATCATAGCCAAGGAGAGTTCTGTGTATGCTTTCGTTTAGAATTTGTACTGTTTCAAATCTTATATTTAGGTTTTTAATTCACTTCAATCTGATTTTTATGTATTATACAAGATGGTTCTACTTTTATTCCTTGCATGTAAACATATAATTTCCAACTATTGTTTATTAAAGAGATAATATTTGCCTAAACATTCCACCAAATCCAATTATTAAAATTAATAAATTAATTCAATAAAGTTGCAGAAAATAAAAGAAACACACCAAAATTAATTGCATTTCTATACACTAACCGAAAGTAAGTAAGATAATTAGCTTGGAGAGAGAGGATTCAGCAGTTAAGAAAATCTCATTTTCAATAGCATAAAATAATAATATATCTTACTTGTCTTGATGCTATGATAAAACACCATGATAAAAACAACTTAAAAAAGAGTTTGTTTTGACTGACAGCTTGAGGGTAAGAAGGATCGTAGTGGGGAAGTCAGGGTGGCAGGAGCTTGAGGTAGCTGGTCACACTGCATCCACAGTTGAGAATAAGAAAGAGATGAATAAGTATGCTCAGCTAGCTTTCTCTTTTATTGCAGTCCAAGCCCCAAGCCTGGAGAATATAACTGTCTTTACTCTGGGTGAGTCTTCCCACCTTAATTAACCCAATCAAGATAATCTTTCCCAGATATGCTAGAGATTTCCCTTCTGGATAATTATAGAGCCCGTGAAGTTGATAGGCAGTCTTAAGCCTCACAGCAATGAATTTTACTTGAGAGGAAAGTTCTTTGTGTTGAAAACTAAGGCATTAGTGAAGAAAACTGAAAAGATACTAATAAAAATAGATGTTCCATATGAGTGGAATGGAAAAATTCATTCTCAAAGAATGAAAGAGACACTGAAAGCCCCCAAATCAATCTAATATTTGATTCAATTCCTATCATAATTACAATGGCATTGGCCACACAATATGAGGTGTGTTGCTTTTATGCCTTGTTTCTTCAGGACTTTTATTATAAAGGCTTGCTGAGCTTTGTTAAATGGTTTTCCATTATCTGCCAAGTTGATCACATGATTTCTGTTTATAAGTCTATTTATGGTGCTGTTATGGTTTAAATGAGAACTGTTCTCATAGGCTCTTGTATTTGAACACTTGGTTTTATGGCATTATTTGGAAAGGTTGAGGAAGCTTTAGGAAGTGGAGCCTTATGGGACGAAGTTTGTCATTGGAAGTGGGCTTTGAGATTTGTTTATAGCCTTGCCCCACTTTCTGTTCTCTCTCTATTTCTGGACCTGCCAAGATTGTGTGATAAGATGGCCTCATGTTCCTGATCCCATGCTTTCCCAGACATGATAGAGTGTATTCCTTCTCAAACTCTAATCCAAAGCAAGCCATTTCTCCTTTAAGTTGGTTTTATCAAGGTATTTTATCACAGCAACAGAAAAGAAACTAAAATACAGTTTATATTAAACTTACTAATTTGCATATATCAAACCTTTCTTCATCCTTGAGTGAAATTAACTTAGTCATGGTGTATGACCTTTTTTAATGTCTTGAATTTGGTCCAAAAGCATTTTACTGAGAATTTTTATAACATGTTCATTAAGAAAAATAGTTCTTTAGTTTTATTTTCATTTTGCCAAGGGGCTGTTGATGGCCAGTTTCTTTTTTTATGCATGTGTTCTTACATGGGTATACAGATGTCCATGCACATGTGTATGTACGCATATGGAAACCAGAAGCAATGTTAGATGTCTTAATTAATTGCTTCTTCATCTTATTTTTGAGGCAGGATTTTTCAGTGAACCTGGACTCACTGGTTTGATTAGACTGGCCAGCTAGCAAGTCCCAGGGATCCTCCTGTCTTTTAGCCCTGGGGTTATAGGTACTCAATGTCATGCTTAACCTTTTGTGTGGGTATCAGGGATCCAATCTCAGGTCCTTACGTGTGCACACAAGTAGTTTACTGACTGAGCCATTTCACTAGCTCCTTGGAGCCCCTTCCATTTCTGAGACTAAGGTCTATCGATGTGTTAACAGATGTGCATGTTAGCTTTCCTGCTGGGCCCCTTGCCAGGTCGTTCTGGATGTGAAACCAAGTCAAAGAGGCTACAGCTTGATTTATAGACATTGTTGTTTATACTGCAGCTAGAAATACTGACCCTTAAGAGTGGGCCCAGCTTTACAAAATAGCTCTCGTAGGTCTTGGGCACTATGAAGTTTCTAATCCTTACCTGGGAACAAAAGTTCTTTAAATGACATACTAGCTGTAGGCACTTGTTAAACTCTTGTCGCTATTCTTCCATCTTGCTGATGTGCCTCCTAATCCATTTACTTTATGCTCTTTTAATCTAGAGCAATGTGGGTCCCTGTTCCAGAGGGTATACCACGAAGATCTCTGGCCCAGCAGGGTGCCGGGGTCCAGGCCAAGGGGATAGAGTGCGAACAGAGAGGGGGAATCCCCTCTGCTGCCTCCGCTGCTGCCTTCTCCTGGGTCTCTGTTGTTGCTACCCAGTTACTCCCAGGTGCTCCACCTATGTCTCTGCGCTTAGCCCTCAGGGCTGGGCTGGTGAGAAGTTGGCTAGCTAGCAGGAAGGGGAGGGTCCTGAAGGCGCCTCGGGAAAGCAGATCTCTTGACAAGTGTTACAGCTCTTTCGACAAAAACTCTCGGATAACGGGATGATTCTTGCACACCCTTTCTTCTCCTGAATAAGGCTCTTATATACAGTTTTGGGGTGAGTTAGGGTCTGGCAGCAGATAACCTCTATTGGCTTGGTCTGAGAGCTTGAAGATACCTCATCTACATGTGATAGAGCCTGAGGTACTATTCCTACATGACTGATGACCCTAGACCTCTCAGTGGGAGAAGCTGTGGCGGGCTGAAGCTAAATGAAAGGAACCAGGGGCCCAGGAGCAAAGCTGAGCACCTTTCCCATTAGGGTCCCGGGTTCTAGGCCTGTGCTCGACCACGTGCCCAGCTACCTCTCACAGTACACCGCCCCACAGCAACACCAATTTTTTGTAAAATGGAAGATATCACCTATCTTATTTACTGTTCTATTGCTCTGAAGAGATGCCATGAGCATGGCAACTCATATAAAAGAAAGCATTTAATTGGGGCTTGGTTATGGTTTCAGAGGTTAGTCTATTATTATCATAGCTGAGAATATGGGGGTATACAGGCAGACATGGTGCTTAAAAAGTATGAGCATTCTACTTGTAGATCAGTAGGCAACAGAAAGAGAAAACCATTGGGACTTGTTTAGCTTTTTAAAAACCTCAACCCCATACCCCCAGTGATAACACCTCCTTCAAGGCCACACCTACTCCAACAAGGTCATGCCTCCTAATCCTTTTCAAATAGTGCTGCTCCCTGATGATCCAGCATTCAAATTTATGAGCCTATTGGGGCCATTTTATTCACATCTCCATACTAATTATTTTAAAAATATGTTTGCTAGAATTATTGTTTCCTTAATAGTGAGTTTTTGTTGGAAGTGTCTATCTATTAAATTCCAAACAGAGGGGCATTTTCTAAGTGAAGAATTGAACTTTATTGAGGCTTTTTATGTTCTTCTTTGGTTATTATGTCTAAAAATTTAATCACTTTTTGATCTAATCTCAAGTGAGACAGATCCTCCCAGTTACAACACTTCTGTACATTTGCTACAAATAGAAATGATATAAAGTATCTCCAGGAACAAAATTAATGGTCTGCATCAAGTTGCCTTGCTATTTAAATCCAGTTTAATCTCTGCACTATGATTGTATTCCCAATTGAAAATTTGAAGCATACTTCATCTTATGATTGTGGAGTTTCTACTGCTGTTTGTTGAATTTGAGTTTTTAAGTGCATTTCTCGTGTGTGTGTGTGTGTGTGTGTGTGTGTGTGTGTGTTTGTTTGTGTGTGTGTGAAAAGAGACTCAGTGTGTTTTTATTATTAGTTTTTTTTTAACCAAAGACCTCTTACTTTCTGCATATAATCTTAACAATGCTATAATGGTATGACTAATGCTACAGATTGTTTTGGAAAATCATTGCATGTTATTGTGGCAAATTTGGTGCTTTAAGCACAATGATACAGTTGATTCACAAAATTTTCGTGGGATCACGATTCTAGTTGGACCATCTAATTTCACTTCAGCTCCCTCTTGCTCTGATCTTAAGAAAATTATACCAGTAATTTAAGAGAACATAAGCACATTCCCAGCTCACAGTGGCTGCACTTCCCAACATAGATTTTCAGTTAAAAAGGGTGAATGCTATGTTTCTTGCATTTGTATCTCCTCCAATGCTCTGTGGAGATTCTATTTTGTTCACATGGCTGTTATGAGTCAAGCATGTTTTGCTTGGAGAACCTCTTGAAGTATTTACAGATGATGATTCCTCAGTTAATACTCAGTAAACAGCACCTGCAGAATATAGACTTCAAGTAAATTTGAAAGTCAGATCTTAGGTCTACTGTTTGGATAGACTAGGGAATGTGACTTTCTGAAGGAATTCTAGAATATGAAGTAAACATTTGAATCATATTTACGATGTAATTATTGGAATTCTTTTCATTTATCATGTTCCATCAGTTATCGTCAAGATTTGTTTAAACTTAGAGAATTATCAGGCTTCTTAGCAATAAATATTTTATAAAGTTTGTAGAGCTGTATATTTGGGATATCGTAAAGTTCCCTCATACCTGGGAAGGTCAGTTTTTTCTCTGCTAGTCCCATCCCTATCCAGTGGCTGTCACATTTTAAGCAAGTACCTCACCAAAATGAATAAATGAAACATTAACCTCATTTTGTAGTATTCACTGATTTTCATATAATAAATCTTTTGTAGCCCATTTTAAAGTCTCAAAAACTTACTTTTTTTTTTCAGCAGTTTGGAATATTTGATATAGTTGCTGCTAGTTAGTAGTACATTTTGGATGATGGTATCTCTCTAAAGACTCATGTTGACATTTAATAATGCATGGATATATGGAAGTGCCACCTTTGGGAGATGATTAAATCATGAGAGCTCTCCTTCCATGAACTTGGTAAAGATTTCCATAAAATGGCTTAGGGTCTAAGAAAGTGCTCACTTGTTCTTCAGCACCTTTAACTTGTGAGGCTCAGTATTCCTCTGGAGAATGCAGAAGTAATGACTATTCTAGAAGTAGAGATGGGCGTTTTACTGCACAGAGGTGTTAGCATTCAGCGTTTAGACTCCATGGTCTGAAGAATTTGAGAAATATGTTTGTATTACTTTTGAACTACCCAGGTAGTACCATTTTGTTACAGCAGCTCAGACAACAAGAGTGATAGCAATGAATTTATCCAAGCGTCCTACTACCCACATCTGTATCAGCTTCCTGACAAATACTCATCCATTTTATGGGTTTAAAATTAAAACACTTCCATCTTCACTTATATGTGCGTTGATAGTTTCCCTACCATTGTTGCTACATTACGTTCACAGAGGAGCTGAAACTCTGGGAAGATTCTCTTTTATTCTTCTAATTTTCATAGGACATAATTGCCAATAGAAATTGCCTGAAAAATAGTTTGATTAATCCTTTGCTCTGAGAGCAAGGAATACCATTTATGCAGAGAAACACAGCTCATTATTTATGCTACCCTTTCCCTACCAAAGAAGCAAATAAACACGTTTGTGTGTGAATGAGAAAAGAGTCCTTCTATGGGATATAATTCATCTTTTTGCTGTTTATTTCTTTTAATAGATTTTATCTCTCTTGTTCGATGAAGACATTTGTATCCCAGCACAGATACAATAGGTACTCAAAATGGAGTCAAAGAGTGGGTAAGTACTAGGTTAGGTCAGTTAGCCAGAGAAAATGTAGATTACTGAAGATTCTAGGATCGAATCTACCATTCTGTTTGCTTTAACAGTCTGTCATTTACTTATTTGGTATTTGGGTAATTATGACTTAATTCTCTTGGGCAGATGATTGTAATACATTCATTGCTCCCATAATGTAAGGAATTGCATGACATTAGAACTGTGGCTAATCTCTGTAGCAATGTGAAAATGAACCCTTTAAATTACTTTTTCTTCAGAAGACTGAAGAAATATTTTGGGGTCCAAGGAATTGCTTAGGTTACAGTTTTACTATGATTATTTTGGTAAATAAAGTGGGCTTTTTTGGCACACTTTGTTTAATTTAGGTAACTTGAAGTATTATTGGCATTAAAAACTTGAGAGAGAGATTATTAGTTTCCTATTTCCAGAAATAGTAGTATTCACTGTGAGAATTAAACTTATTCTTTATTGCTGTAATAGCAAAATAGTCTCTGTTAATTTCTTTATTATTTGGCCATAATTATAGTCAGCCACTCAAGTCAAGGGAATGGCATTCTAATTAAATCTGAAAGAATAATTAGGTAGAATGAACTGTGACCTGGTTGATAAAGATTGGAAATAGATCTTGAACAGAAACCAAAGTTAACTATGGGGAAATTAAAGTTATTAATATGTGTAAAATATTTTTTAAAATTTAGGTACATTTTATATATTTAAAATAAAGTTCATAGTCTTATGAACCATAAATGACATTCAATGAGATACTCCCTTTTAACAAACAAAGCAATTTCCCCCCTTTTCTGTTTTCATATGTGTATGTATATGTTTTGCATGTATGCCCCTTTGTGTACACATATATAAATTACATGAATGGCAGAATTAGTACTAGACAAAAATATTCAAACAAAAATTTTCAAAAAGCTAGGAAAAGATCAATTATTTTAAGTAGAGCCATGGAGGATAATGACAAGATCCAAATCACTCTTTAGAAAGGAAAATAAAAGTGCTTGAGATGACAAACATATTTTTGGTGGTCTTAATCCAGAATAGTAACTGCACAAGAAAGTATTAGTGACCTTGAAGACAAATGCAGGTGGCCTCATATACTTATTATTGGATTGCCTGAAAGGAATTATATAGAAAGAGTATGTTTGAAGAGATATAGCTGAAATATTTCCAAATGGATGAACAACATAAGCAAACAAATGATGATATCTTAACAGGAGTATGGAAGACTGGGAGAATCCAGCTGCTTCTTTTACAGCCACCCTCTTATATTTATTGGTGTGTATATGTGTGTGTGTGTGTGGGGGGGGTGCTTGTTGTTTTCATTGTTGCTGTTGCTACTGCTGCTATTCCTGTCTAGATGTCTAAATTGGCCTGAAATTCTCTATGTAGCCCAAGCTGCCCTTAAACTCAGAAATCTACTTGCCTCAGCTTTCCTTGTGCTGGGATTTCAGCAGTTTATAATGATCCTCTTGGGAATATTCAAGGAAGTAGAAAAGATCTATTTTTGAAAGTTTTCCTATTTAACTAAAGACCAACAGCTGAATCCCAGCTTTTACAGATTCTATTACTTCCCAGTCCTTGGATTCTAGTGTGTATGTATATCCAAGTGATAGCACTGGCACTTTGAAATCATGAATGAGTCACGGACAAGAACGTCTTAACATCTTGAAAAACTAGAACTAAAAAAGTGTTTTAAAACAAACAACAAACAAACAAACAAAACCAAGATACAGAAAGATACAGTTAACAAAATAATGTGAGGAAAGTTAAATGTCTGTAGTAATGGAAGGTGGCTGTTTTGAACACTCTGATATGGTCTGATGAAAACACAGCTCTGGTTATCTTTTAAAAACATATTCCAGTTGAATGAAAAGAAAATATATACAAAACCCACTTGAGAGGTATCTTAAAAATACTTGATCAATAATTTCCAAAAGCATTAAAGCCAGAAGAAGAAGGAGGAGGAGGAGGAGGAGAAAAGAAGAAGAAGAAGAAGAAGAAGAAGAAGAAGAAGAAGAAGAAGAAGAAGAAGAAGAAGACGATGACAGTGGTGGTGGCGGTGGAGGCGGCGGCAGCAGCAGCAGCAGCAGCAGCAAGACAACAAAAGATACTATTCCAGACAAGAATAGCCTAAGGAGACATGACAAATGCAGTGTCATAGCTTTAATCAAACTCTGCCACAGAAGAGATCATAAATGGAAAAAATTATTTAACTCAAATAGTCTGAGGGCAAATAGCTTGGCTTTGTAGCTTTGACAAATAAAATAATAAGCTGAAAAAACAAACAAACAAACAACCTAGATGTAAAGAGGAAGGGTTCCAGGACAGTCTTGTCACTTTTCTTAAGACTATTCTGTAATTATATAATTGTTCCAAAATTGTTTAGAAAACAAAAAAAGTTTCACAACACAAAAATGTTAGTGACTTCTTAAAACAGAGTGTAAATGACACAGGGAGTCCTGGATGGACACAGAAGAAGTAACAGACATGTTAATTTTCTGAAATAAAAAAAATCCCAGTTATTTAAATCCTTTTAAAATAATTGACTTTTTAAAGTAATGTTGACAATAATGTGTTATGGAATTTATTATACATGTAAAAATTTATTGCATGCCAAACCCCCATAAAGACCATGAGGGAATAAATAAAAGCATACTGCTGAAAGATTCTTTCTATTTTTTACTACATTTTATTATTACATATTATTACTATGTATTATATATTGCATATTATTAAAATATTAAATTTTATTACATTTATTTACTGTGTGTGTGTAAACATGTGTGCCACAATATTCATGTTGAAGTGAAGTACTCATTCTAATATGTGGGTCTTGAGGCCTGAATTCAGGTGTTCAGGCTTGCTAACAAACACCTTTTCCCATTAAGCCTAAAAGATTCTGTTACACACATATGTAAAAGAGTGTATCATCACTTGAAGGTTGACTTTATACTGCACACTCTACAGAAGCCATCAAATAATAGGGCAAAGGGTCTTATTTGATAATTTGATGAAGGAAATACAATGAAATTTGAAAATAATTAAATCTAAGTATATTAACTCCAATCAAAAGACATCTAGAAGAATTATTGTATCGCATAATGTAGCGTGAGCATTTGAATGAGAATTTTCCCCACAGACTCATACATTTGAATGCCTGCTCTGCAGCTAGTGGAACTGTTTTGGAAGGATTAGGAAGTATGGCCTTGTTAGAGGAGGAGTGTCACTGGTGTGAGCTTTGTTGCTCAAAAGTCCATAGCATTTCCAGTGTTGCTCTTTTTTCCTTGTGTTTGTTGTTTCAACATGTAAGCTCTCAGTTACTTCTCCAGCACGTGTCTGCTTGTCTACTGCCATGCTCTTAGCCATGGTAATAATGGACTCAACCTCTGAAACTGTAAACAAATCTTCAAGTAAATTCTTTTATAAGTTGCCTTGGTCACGGTGTGTCATCACAGCAATAGAACAGTAACCAAGACATGGAGATATAGATGAAAAAAAACATTACCAAGGAGGAAAAGGAATATTTTACAATAGTAAAGCTATGTGAATTCATCAAGGGACCTTGATAATCCTAAACACGTTAGATACCTAACAATGGTACTTCAAGATAAACAAACAAACAAAAGCTGACAGAACTCTAAGGAGAAGATGAACAAAACATCTTTATCTCAAAACAAATGAAAAGAAAACCAACAAATGCATTTTTATGAAATGTGAGCTACTATTACTGAGCAGCTTTGCTTCTACGCATGATCCCTGTCCCTACCGTTGTGGAGAGCAGTGCTGGCTGCTCAAAAACAATGAAGTTCACTGAGTAAAGACGCTGGCCTCTGAGACCATGAGCCAAAATAACCATTTTTTCCTGTAAGTTGATTTTCGAGGCATTTTGTCATAACTACAGAAGACTGACTAGTACATACTCCAAGTGTGGAAAAATTTTTTAAAAAATGAGAGAAGTAGAAAATACTATGAAAATTAAAGAATTAATCAAAGAACATTTGAAACTGAAAGGTAAATGAAGCTGAACACTGGATATATCAAAGTAAGGTAAACTGAAGTGGGACCTGTAAGAACATACATAACACCAGAGGCTTGTCATGGAAATAAAAGTATCAAATCGATTGTTTCAACTTTGGTAGTTCAAAAAAGAAGAGAAAATTAAATGAAAGAAATTAAAAGTAAAATAAGAGTTATCAGAGTAGACACTAATAAAACAGAACACAAAAACAATAATAGAAAACTAAAATTATACAGTGGATCTTGGAAAAAAGCCTATAATCCACAAAATTCTATTCAGGCTTAAAAAAAAAAAAACAGAGAAAAACAAAATGCCAGTATAAGGAAGGAGAGGTATGTTGCCATAGAGTATGCAGGCATAAGGAACAATTTTACACCTATAAATAAAAAAGCTAGATACATATACAAATGTCTTGGAAGACGCAAATTACTAAATATCACTCATGAAGAATAGAAGTAGCTAAGCCGATTATGTCTCCATTAAAGCAATTAATTTTTAATTAGAAATCTCCCTACAGGTTTTAGGAGATGGCTCAGTGGATACAATGATCACCTTGCAAATATGTGGATCCGTGTATGGATCTCCAAAAATCATTAAAACTCCAGGTATGATGGTGCGTGTCTATGATCCTACCAAGGAAAGAAGGGAAGCAGATGCAGGCAGATTCCTGGAAGCTTGTAGGCCAGCTAGCCAAACCTACATGGTAAAGTCTTAGGCCATTGAGAGACTGATGTAAACAAACAAACAAACAGACAAAGAAATTGGGAGCACTTAGTGATTAACATCTGAGGTTTTCCTGTAACCTCCATCCAAGTACAGAGAGAGGAAGATGTGGGATGGAGAGACAAAGACAGACAGACATATGTACATACATGTGAGTGCTTGCATGAATACACACACACAGAGCAGGAGGGAGGGAGGGAAGGAGAGAGAGAGAGAGAGGAAGAGGAACAGAGAGAGAGAGACAGAATCATCACTCAAAGGAAACTTAAATGCCAAACAACTTCACTGGTGAATTTGATGGTGACTGCTAATGACTTCAGTGGTTCTAAATAGGATCTGAGGGAAAAAAATTGCCAATTTAACCCAAACATCTCCAGAGAATTGAAAACTAATAAATGCCAACACATTATATAAGGACACTTGCAATATTCTTCTAATTTATGCAAACTGAACCCAACAACAAACATTAAAACGCAAAATGAAATAACAAAGCGGGGGTTATTTCCAGAAGGAAAATTTAACTTAATCTTTCAAAAATCAATAAATATAATTCACAACATCAGCTGATCATTATGGACTGAACATTTCCACTTTCCCTGATATTAATATTCCAAAGCATTGAAGATTCACCTTTTTTACCAAGATAGCACCAAAAAGCAAGGAAGGAAGCTGCCACCCACCCCAAAATTGGAATGAAAAAAAAGCACCCACCTACTGCCCAGAATGAAGATCAGCGTGCAAATCATCCACCTTCCCACAGTCTCCTCAGATCCTCAGAAGCAGCTGCACCTCTCTCCAGTGCCAGCTGAGCCCAGGTACAGATGATTTGCTACATACATTTGTTACCTTAGAAAAGACTGCTAAAATTACAGTGATTGTCAGAAGACATACGAAGGAGGGAGGCAAGAAATGACTTCAATCATACCATATGTTTGGCCAGGTGGATAGAGGAAAATATGAATGAAAGGAAGTATGAATAAGAAAACCATAAGGAATCCCATTTTTTGTATATTAGTTGTCTTAGACTATTAAAATTCTGGTGAGGACTGAGGGGGTGACTTCACAGTTAAAGTACTTACTGTGTGCAAATGTAGGGACAGAAGTTTGAGTCCTCCAGACACTCATAATCTCTAGGTTGTCTGGTGGGCTGCTTATAACTCTGGCCTCAGAAAGTAGAGACAGGAAATCCTGAGAACAAGAACTAGGAGTTCTCTGGTGGAAGTTTTGGGGTCACTTAAGTATACTATCATATCATCTGCAAATAGTGATATTTTGACTTCTTCCTTTCCTATTTGTATTCCTTTGAGTTCTTTTCGTTGTCTAATTGCTCTGGCTAGGACTTTCAGTACTATATTGAATAGGTAGGGAGAGAGTGGGCAGCCTTGTCTAGTCCCTAATATTAATGGGACTACTTCAAGTTTCTCTCCATTTAGTTTGATGCTGGCTACTGGTTTGCTGTATATTACTTTACTATGTTTAGGTATGGGCCTTGAATTCCTGATCTTTCCAAGACTTTTACCATGAAGGGATGTTGAATTTTGTCAAATGCTTTCTCAGCATCTAGTGAGATGATCATGTGTTTTTTTTCTTTGAGTTTGTTTATATAGTGGATTACATTGATGGATTTCTGAATATTGAACCATCCCTGCAGTCCTGGGATAAAGCCTACATGATCACAATGAATGATTGTTTTGATGTGTTCTTGGATTGGTTTGCAAGAAGTTTATTGAGTATTTTTGCGTCAATATTCATAAGGGAGATTGGTCTGAAGTTCTCTTTCTTTGTTGGGTCTTTGTGTGGTTTAGGTATGAGCGTAATTGTGACTTCATAGAACAAATTGGGTAGTGTTCTTTCTGTTTCTATTTTGTGGAATAGTTTGAAGAGAATTGGTATTAGGTCTTCTTGGAAGGTCTGATAAAATTCTGCACTAAAACCATCTGGTCCTGGACTTATTTTGGTGGGGAGACTTTTAATGACTGCTGCTATTTCTTTAGGGGTTAAGGGACTGTTTAGATGGTTTATTTGCTCCTCATTTAACTTTGGTACCTGGTATCTGTCTAGGAAATTATTCATTTCATCCAGATTTTCCAGTTTTGTTGAGTATAGGCTTTTGTAGTAGGATCTGATGATTTTTCGAATTTCCTCAGTTTCTAATGTTATGTCTCCATTTTCAGTTCTGATTTTATTAATTTGGATACTGTCTCTGTGTCCTCTGGTTAATCTGGCTAAGGGTTTATCTATCTTGTTGATTTTCTCAAAGAACCAACTCCTGGTTTTGTTGATATTTTGTATAGTTCTTTCTGTTTCTATTTGGTTGATTTCAGCCATGAGTTTGATTATTTCTGAGGTCTACTCCTCTTGGGTGTATTTGCTCCTTTTTGTTCTAGAGTGTTTAGGTGTTCTGTCAAGTTGTTAGTGTATGTTCTCTCCAGTTTCTTTTTGTAGGTACTTAGAGCTATAGTAAAATGGCCATCTTGCCAAAAGCAATCTACAGATTCAATGCAATCCCCATTAAAATTCCAACTGAATTCTACACAGAGTTAGAAAGAGAAATTCCCAAATTCATTTGGAATAACAAAAAACCCAGGATATCGAAAACTATTCTCAACAATAAAAGAACTTCTGGAGGAATCACCATCCCTGACCTCAAGCTGTACTACAGAGCAATAGTGATAAAAACTGCATGGTATTGGTACAGAGACAGGCAGGATGATCAATGGAATAGAATTAAGGACCCAGAAATGAACCCACACACCTATGGTCACTTGATCTTTGACAAAGGAGCTAAAACCATCCAGTGGGAAAAGGACAGCATTTTCAACAAATGGTGCTGGTTCAATTGGAGGACAACATGTAGAAGAATGCAAATTGACTCATTCTTATCTCCTTGTACAAAGCTCAAGTCTAAGTGGAAAAAGGACTTCCACATAAAACCAGATACACTGAAAATAATTGAAGAGAAGGTGGGGAAGAGCCTCGAATACTTGGACACAGGGGAAAAGTTCCTGAACAGAACACCAATGGCTTATGCTCTAAGATCAAGAATTGACAAATGGGACTTCATAAAATTGCAAAGTTTCTGTAAGGCAAAGGACACTGTCAATAGGCCAAAAATGCAACCAACAGATTGGGAAAAGATCTTTACCAATCCCACATCTGATAGAGGGCTAATATCCATATATACAAAGAACTCAAGAAATTAAACTCCAGACAACCAAATAACCCTATTAAAAAATGGAGTAAGGAACTTCCGCTTCCGGTCTGGGCCCAGGCAGCAGATCCCTGGAGGCAGCTCTGCACTGAATCTCACAAAACCCGGCAGAAGTGGGGCACCCAGCAGCTCTGACCCAGGCAGTATCTCTGGTAAGGAGACAGCAACACCCACCCCAAACAGGGAGTAACTGGGACCCACCGGGACCCACTGAGACCCAGGGATTTACTCCTGGCCCGGAGCACCGGCTCCTTCCGGTCTGGGTCGGAGCTCCCAGCAGATCCCAGGCGGGAGCTCTACACCAAATCCCACAGAACCCAGGGGAAGCAGGGCTCCTAGGAGCTCTAACCCAAGCAGCTTCCTACGCAAGGAGGCAGCAACACTTGCCCCAAACCGGGAGTAACTGGGACCCACCGGGACCCGGGTACTCACTCCTGGCCCCAGCACTGGTTCCTTCCGGTTCGGGCCTGGGCGCTCAGCAGATCTCGGGCGGCAACTCTACACCCAATTTCACAGAACCCAGAGGAAGCGTGGCTCCCAGGAGCTCTAACTCGAGCAGCTTCTTAAGCAAGGAGGCAGCAACACCTGCCCCAAACAGGGAGTAACCAGGTCCCACAGGGATCCAGGAACTCACTCCCGGCCCAGAGCACTGATTCCTTCCGGTCCGGACCAAAGCACTGAGCAGATCCTGGGCCCTAGCTCTAATCTCAGCAGCGACACCCAACCTAAACAGTTCTGACACAACCAAGAGAACAGGAAAGACAGGAAAGACAGGTTCCAGCCAGAAGCACCAAGGAGAACCAGATGGCAAAAGGCAAGCGCAAGAATACAACCAGCAACCCGGAACACATGTCATCATCAGAACCTAGTTCTCCCACATTAAGTCCTGAACTCCCCATATCACCAGGAAAGCAAGAGTCAGACCTAAAATCACTTTTAATGATGATGATGGAGGACTTTAAGAAGGACATAAATAACATTCTCAAAGAATCCGAGGAGAACACAGGTAAACAGGTAAAAGCCCTTAAAGAATCACAAGAGAACACAACCAAACAGGTGAAGGATTTATACAAAACCATCCAGGACATAAAAATGGAAATAGAAACAATAAAGAAATCACAAAGGGAGACTACTCTGGAGATAGAAAACCTAAGAAAGAAATCAGGAGTCACAGACGCAAGCATTACCAACAGAATACAAGAGATAGAAGAGAGAATCTCAGGTGCAGAAGATACCATAGAAAATATTGACACAACTGTCAAGGAAAACGAAAAATGCAAAAAACTCTTAACACAAAACATCCAGGAAATCCAGGACACAATGAGAAGACCAAACCTAAGGATAATAGGTATAGAAGAGAGTGAAGATTCACAACTTAAAGGGCCAGTAAATATCTTCAACAAAATCATAGAAGAAAACTTCCCCAACCTAAGGAACGAGATGCCCATAATCATCAAGAAGCCTACAGAACACCAAATAGACTAGACCAGAAAAGAAATACCTCCCGTCACAAAATAATCAAAACACAAAATGCACAAAACAAAGAAAGAATTTTAAAAGCAGTAAGAGAAAAAGGCCAAGTAACATATAAAGGCAGACCTATCAGAATTACACCAGACTTCTCACCAGAGACTATGAAAGCCAGAAGATCCTGGTCAGATGTCATGCAGACCCTAAGAGAACACAAATGCCAGCCCAGGCTACTATACCCAGCAAAACTCTCTATTACCATAGATGGAGAAACCAAGATATTCCATGACAAAGCCAAATTTACACAATATCTTTCCACAAACCCAGCACTACAAAGAATAATAGCAGGAAAGACCCATTACAAGGAGAGCAATCATACCCTAGAAAGAGCAAGAAAGTAATCCACCTCCAACAAACCCAAAAGAAGATAGCCACACAAACAATGCCTCCCCTTTTAGCAAAAATAACAGGAAGCAACAGTCTCCTCTCCTTAATATCTCTTAATGTCAATGGACTCAATTCCCCAATAAAAAGACATAGACTAACAGACTGGATACGCAAACAGGATCCGACTTTTTGCTGCATACAGGAAACCCACCTCAGTGACAAGGACAGACACTACCTTAGAGTAAAAGGCTGGAAAACAATTTTTCAAGCAAATGGTCCTAGGAAACAAGCTGGAGTAGCCATTCTAATATCGAATAAAATTGACTTTCAACTTAAAGATATAAAAAAGGATAAGGAAGGTCATTTCATATTTGTCAAAGGAAAAGTCAACCAACATGAACTCTCAATTCTGAACATCTATGCACCAAATGCAAGAGCACCCACTTTCATAAAAGAAGCCTTACTAAAGCTCAAAGCACATATTGCACCTCACACAATAATTGTGGGAGACTTCAATACCCCACTCTCAGCACTGGACAGATCAGGGAAACGGAAACTAGACAGAAGTACAGTGAAACTAACAGAAGTTTTAAACCAAATGGACTTAACAGATATCTATAGAACATTTCACCCAAAAACAAAAGAATATACCTTTTTCTCTGCACCTCATGGTACCTTCTCCAAAATAGACCATATTATTGGTCACAAGACAGGCCTCAACAGATATAAAAAAATCGAAATAATCCCATGCATCCTATCAGATCACCATGGTCTAAGCTGGTCTTCAATAACAACAAAGACAATGGAAAGCCCACACTCACATGGAAACTGAACAATACTCTACTGTTGATAATGGGGTCAGGGAAGAAATAAAGAAAGAAATTAAAGACTTTTTAGAATTTAATGAAAATGAAGACACATCATACCAAAACCTATGGGACACACTGAAGGCAGTACTAAGAGGAAAGCTTCATAGCTCTAAGTGCATACAAAAAGAAACTGGAGAGAGAACACACTAGCAGCTTGACAACACACCTGAAAGCTCTAGAACAAAAAGAAGCAAAAACACCCAAGAGGAGTAGACGGCAGGAAATAATTAAACTCAGGGCTGAAATCAACCAAATAGAAACAAAGAGAACTATACAAAGAATCAATAAAACCAGGAGCTGGTTCTTTGAGAAAATCAACAAAATAGATAAACCCTTAGCCAGACTAATCAGAGGGCAGAGAGACAGTATCCAAATCAATAAAATCCAAACTGAAAAGGGTGACATAACAACAGAAACCGAGGAAATTCAACAAATCATCAGATCCTACTACAAAAGCCTATACTCAACAAAATTGGAAAATCTGGATGAAATGGACAATTTTCTAGACAAGTATCAGTTACCAATGTTAAATCAGGATCAGATTAACCATCTTAACAGTCCCATAACTGCGAAAGAAATAGAAGCAGTCATTAAAAGTCTCCCCACCAAAAAAAGTCCAGGTCCAGATGGTTTTAGTGCAGAATTCTATCAAACCTTCAAGGAAGATCTAATACCAATTCTCTTCAAACTATTCCACAAAATAGAAACGGAAGGAACACTACCTAATTCATTCTATGAAGCCACAATTACGCTTATACCTAAACCACACAAAGATCCAACAAGAAAAGAGAACTTCAGACCAATCTCCCTTATGAATATCGATGCAAAAATACTGAATAAAATTCTCTCGAACCGAATCCAAGAACACATCAAAACACTTATCCACCATGATCAAGTAGGCTTTATCCCAGGAATGCAGGGTTGGTTCAATATACGGAAATCCATCAACGTAATCCACTACATAAATAAACTCAAAGAAAAAAACCACATGATCATATCTCTTGACGCTGAGAAAGCATTCGACAAAATTCAACACCCCTTCATGATAAAAGTCTTGGAAAGATCAGGAATTCAAGGTCCATACCTAAACATAGTAAAAGCAATATACAGCAAGCCAATAGCCAACATCAAACTAAATGGAGAGAAACTTGAAGCAATCCCATTAAAATCAGGGACTAGACAAGGCTGCCCACTCTCCCCCTACCTGTTCAATATAGTTCTGGAAGTCCTAGCCAGAGCAATTAGGCAACAGAAGGAGATCAAAGGGATACAAATTGGAAAGGAAGAAGTCAAAGTTTCACTATTTGCAGATGACATGTTAGTATACTTAAGTGACCCCAAAACTTCCACCAGAGAGCTCCTAAACTTGATAAACAACTTTAGCAAAGTGGCTGGGTATAAAATTAACTCAAACAAATCAGTAGCATTCCTCTACACAAAGGATAAACTGGCTGAGAAAGAAATTATGGAAACGACACCATTCACAATAGTCACAAATAGTATAAAATATCTTGGTGTGAATCTAACCAAACAAGTGAAAGACTTGTATGACAAGAACTTCAACACCCTGAAGAAAGAAATCGAAGGAGATCTCAGAAGATGGAAAGATCTCCCATGCTCATGGATTGGAAGGATTAATATAGTAAAAATGGCTATCTTGCCGAAAGCAATCTACAGATTTAATGCAATCCCTATCAAAATTCCCACTCAATTCTTTACAGAGATAGAAAGAGCAATCTTAAAATTCATTTGGAATAACAAAAAACCCAGGATAGCGAAAACTACACTCAACAATAAAAGAACTTCTGGGGGAATCTCCATCCCCGATTTCAAGCTGTACTACAAAGCAATAGTGATAAAAACGACATGGTATTGGAACAGAGACAGTCAGGAGGATCAATGGAATAGAATAGAAGACCCAGAAATGAACCCCCAAACCTATGGTCACTTGATCTTCGACAAAGGAGCTCAAGCTATCCAGTGGAAAAAAGACAGCATTTTCAACAAATGGTGCTGGTCCAACTGGAGGTCAACTTGTAGAAGAATGCAAATTGATCCATACTTATCTCCTTGTACAAAGCTCAATTCCAAGTGGATCAAGGACCTCCACATAAAACCAGCTACACTGAAACTAATAGAAGAGAAAATAGGGAAAAGCCTTGATCATATGGGCACAGGGGAAAAGTTCCTGAACAGAACACCAATGGCGTATGCTCTAAGATCGAGGATTGACAAATGGGATCTCATAAAACTGCAAAGCTTCTGTAAAGCAAAGGATACGGTCAACAGGACAAAGCGGGAACCAACTGACTGGGAAAAGATCTTCACCAACCTTACATCTGATAGAGGGCTAATATCCAAGGTATACAAAGAACTGAAGAAACTAGATTCCAGACAATCAAATAACCCTATTAAAAAATGGGGTAGAGAGTTGAACAAAGAATTCTCAACTGAGGAAACTCGAACGATTGAGAAACATCTAAAGAAGTGCTCAGCATCCCTAGTCATCAGGGAAATGCAAATGAAAACAACACTGAGATTCCACCTCACACCAGTCAGATTGGCTAAGATCCATAACACAGGTGACAGCAGATGTTGGCGAGGATGTGGAGAAAGAGGAACACTCCTCCATTGTTGGTGGGATTGCAAGCTGGTACAACCACTATGGAAAGCAGTCTGGCGATACCTCAGAAAATTGAACATGGTGTTACCTGAGGACCCAGCTATACCCCTCCTGGGTATATACCCAGAAGATATTTCAACATGCAACAGGGCCACATGCTCCACTATGTTTATAGCGGCCTTATTCATAATAGCCAGAAGCTGGAAAGAACCCAGATGTCCTTCAACAGAAGAATGGATACAGAAAATGTGGTACATTTACACAATGGAGTACTACTCAGCTATTAAAAATAATGAGCTCATGAAATTCTTAGACAAATGGATGGAGCTAGAAAATATCATCCTGAGTGAGATGACCCAATCACAAAAGAACACACATGGTATGCACTCACTGATAAGCGGATATTAGCCCCAAAACACACAATACCTAAGATGCAACGCATAAACCTCATGAAACTCAAGAAGAAGGAGGAAGACCAAAGTGAGGGTGCTTTTGTCCTTTTTAGAATGAGTATCAAAAGATTCAACCAGAGTCCCCAGAATCTAAACCTCCAGCCTGAGAACAGACAGGGGCAAGCTGTCCTCTGAAAGGCTCTAACCAGCAGCTGACTCAGACAGATACAGACATCCAGAGCCAAACAGTGGATGGAGCTTGAGGACTCTTATAGAAGAATAGGTGGAAGGATTGTGGGCCCTAAGGAGATAGGAGCCGCACAGGAAGATCAACAGAGTAAATGAACCTGAACCCTTAGAGCTCTCAGAGACTGAATCACCAACTGTGGACCATACCTAGTCTACACAGATCTACCTCCATGGGCTGAACCTAGGCCTCCCTGCACATATGTTGTAAATGTGCAGTTTGGTTTTCATGTAGGTCTCAAACTTCTGGAGTGGGGGCTATCCCAAAACATGCAGCCTGTATATGGAGTACGGTCTTCTAAAAAAAAAAAAAAAAAAAAAAAACAGTTGTTCAGTTAAAAAAAAAAAAAAAAAAGAAAAATAAATTAGGAACCTTTTTAAACATTTAAAAAAAAATGGAGTAAGGAGCTAAACAAAGAATTCTCAAAAGAGGAAACTCGAAGGCACCTAAATAAATGTTCAGCATCCTTAGTCATCAGGGAAATGCAAATCAAAACAACCCTGAGATTCCACCTCACACCATTCAGAATGGCTAAGATCAAAAACTCAGGTGATAGTACATGTTGGCAAGGATGTGGAGAAAGAGGAACACTTCTCCATTGCTGGTAGGATTGCAAGATGGTACAACCACTTTGGAAATCACTCTGGCTGGTCCTCAGAAAATTGGACCATAGCGTTACCTGAGGACTCAGCTATATCACTCCTGGGCATATACCCAGAAGATGCTCTAACATATAACAAGGACATATGCTCCACGATGCTCATAGCAGCCTTATTTATAATAGCCAGAAGCTGGAAAGAACTCAGATGTCCTTCAATAGAGAAGTGGATACAAAACATGTGGTACATTTACACAATGGAGTATTACTCAGCTATTAAAAACAATGAATTCGAGAATTTCTTAGGTAAATGGATGGAACTAGAAAATATCATCCTGAGTGAGGTAACCCAATCACAAAAGAACTTACATGGTATTCACTCACTGATAATTGGATATTAGCCCAGAAGCTTGAAATACCCAAGAGTCAACTCATAGACCACATGAAGCTCATGGAGAAGGAAGACCAAGTGGGAGCCCTTTGGTTCTTCTTAGAAGGAATAACAAAATACTCATGGGAGAAAATATGGATACAAAGTGCAGGACAGAAACTGAAGGAGGGGCCGTCTGGAGACCATCCCACTTGGGTATCCATCCCATGTGCAGTCACCAAAGGTAGACGCTGATGTGGTTGTCAGGAGGTGCATGCTGACAGGAGCCTGACATAGCTGTCTCCTTAGAGGTCTGCAAGAGTCTGACATATTCAGAGGCAGATGCTCACAGCTAACCAGTGAACTGATCAAGGGGTTCCCAATGGAAGAGTTAGAGTGAAGACTGAAGGAACGGAAAGGATTTATGGCCCCATGAGGAGAGCAACAATACCAACCAACCAGAGCTCCCTGTGTCTAAACCACTAGCCTGGGAGCACATAGGGAGGGACCCATGGGTCCAACTGTATATGTAAGGGAGGATGGCCCTGTCGGGTATAGGTGGGAGAGGAGATCCTTGGTCCCATGAAGGCTGGAGGCCACATGTGGGGGAATTCGAGGGTGGGGAGGTTGGGGGATTGGGGGTAGGTAGGAGCATATTCACAGAGAAGCAGGAGGAGGAGCAATGGGATAGGGAGTTCCTGGGTGGGGGGAGAGGGGAACAGGGTAAGGGGATAACATCTTAAATGTAAATAAAATATCTAATAAAAATGAAAAAAAAAAAAGAATAGTGAACTTTAACTGTCTGTGCAATGTTTATAAAGTAGCTAGGAGTTATTGTAAAGTCTTGATACAATAATGAACCAAAAATAGATGTTGCCAGGTTATATAGGTAACAAATAGACCAGGAATGGAAATTGTTTTTCACTCTGGCTACAATG
Organism: Mastomys natalensis; assembly: GCA_021653895.1. NCBI lineage: Eukaryota > Metazoa > Chordata > Mammalia > Rodentia > Muridae > Mastomys > Mastomys natalensis. The sequence continues at coordinate 406,395 of JAJTUV010001399.1, forward strand.
AAGGAAACAAATCTCTCTGTTCACATGAAAATTTGCTTTAGAACTTCAAAGAAACAAGCAAAATAGTTGAAACAGAATTCCCAAAAGATCATTAAAGGTCAGTGATTTCTGAGGTACCGTAAGTATAAAGAGATATACCAATAAGTGGAGTATTAGGAATTTCCAGGTTACTGCCTGGAAGGAGTTGCTAAAAATCAAAGTAGTATACAAGAGTTGAGAAAATGGACAGACCAAGATTGTGAAAAGACAGAGTGCTGAGAAGAAAACTGTATAGGTATGGAAATAGAGACCTCCAGAGCAGGGTCCCTAGATGTTCCTCTCCTGGTCTTCACCTGAGGATGGATCATGCACATGAAGAAACCATCTTTCCTGGGAAGAGAACAGCCTGAAAGAATAGGAGAAGCAGGATCCAATGCTTGTGCAGAGACAGGAACGAATCCTGTGTCCACAAAGTAGAAAACCAGTTGTGGGACACTGAGAAAAATACTCCAAAGGATTTTGTCTCTAAAAATAGATAAAAATTAAACCAAGTTTGATTGCTTCCTTAGTTTAATCTAACAAAATCTCAAAATAAGCCTGTGCTATTATTCCTGAGATGCCTACTGTCTGGAATCACAAAAGAGAGAACAAGAATATTTACAAGAATACATTTCCAAAAGATACCAACCAAGATAAAATGTGTGATTCTAGCATCTAATGAAACCTTTAAAAGAAGTAAAACATGGTTCAGAATTAGGAAGAAAAACACTTCTTAATTCTATTTTTATTGGATAATTTATTTATTTACATTTCAGATGGTATCCCCTTTCCCCATTTTCCCCCTCAGAAACCCCCTATCCCATCCCCCCTACTCCTGCTTCTATGAGGGTATGCCCCCACCTATCCACCTACTCCTGCCTCCCACCCTCGAATTCCCCGACACTGAGACATTCAGACTTCACTGGACCAAGGACCTCCTCTCCTACCTATACAGCTGGACCAAGGCCATTCTCTCCTACATATACAGCTGGAGCCATGGATCCCTCCCTATGTGTTCCCAGGCTGGCAGTTTAGACCCTTGGAGCTCTGGTTGGTTGGTATTGTTGCTCTCCCCATGGGGCCATAAGCCCCTTCAGCTCCTTCAGTCTTCTAACTCCTCCATTGGGGACCACATGATCAGTTCAATGGCTAGCTGTGAGCATCTGCCTCTGAATATGTCAGGCTCTAACAGACCTCTAAGGAGACAGCTATATCAGATTCCTGTCAGCATGTACTTCCGGGAATCCACAACAGTGTCTGCATTTGGTGACTGCACATGGGATGAATTCCCAGGTGGGGCAGTCTCCAGACAACCTGTCCTTCAATCTCTGCCCAACACTTTGTCTCCATATTTCCTCCCATGAGTATTTTGTTACTCCTTCTAAGAGAGACCAAAGCACCCACACTTTGGTCTTCCTTCTTCTAGAGCATAATGTGGTCTGTGAGGTGTATTTTGAGTATTGTGAGCTTTGGGTACATGCACCACTTATAAGTGAGTGCATACAATGTGTGTTCTTTTGTGACTGAATTACCTCACTCAGGATGATATTTTTCTAGTTCCATCCATTTAGCTGCAAATTTCATGAAGTCATTGTTTTTAATAGCTGAGTAGTACTCCATTGTGTAAATGTACCAGATTTTCTGTATCCATTCCTCTGTCGAAGAACATCTGGGTTCTTTCCAGCTTCTGGCTATTATAAATAAGACTGCTATGAACATAGTAGAGCATGTGTCCTTGTTATATGTTGGAGCATCTTCTGGGTATATGCCCAGGAATGGAATGGCATACACCCAAGAGGAGTAGAAAGCAGAAAATAATCAAACTCAGGGCTGAAATCAACCAAGTAGAAACAAAAAATCAACTCTCCAAAGAATCAACAAAAAAACCAGGACCAGATGGTTTTAGTGCAGAATTTTATCAGACCTTCCAAGAAGACCTAATACCAGTTCTCTTCAAACTATTCCACAAAATAGAAACAGAAAGAACACTACCCAATTCGTTCTATGAAGTCACAATTACGCTCATACCTAAACACACAAGCAAAGAAAGAGAACTTCAGACCAATCTCCTTATGAATATTGACGCAAAAATACTCAATAAACTTCTTGCAAACCAAATCCAAGAACACATCAAAACAATCATTCATTGTGATCATGTAGGCTTTATCCCAGGACTGCAGGGATGGTTCAATATTCAGAAATCCATCAATGTAATCCACTATATAAACAAACTCAAAGAAAAAAAACACATGATCATCTCACTAGATGCTGAGAAAGCATTTGACAAAATTCAACATCCCTTCATGGTAAAAGTCTTGGAAAGATCAGGAATTCAAGGCTCATATCTAAACATAGTAAAAGCAATATACAGAAAACCAGTAGCCAACATCAAACTAAATGGAGAGAAACTTGAAGCATTCCCACTAAGATCAGGGACTAGACAAGGCTTTCCACTCTTTCCCTACCTATTCAGTATAGTACTGGAAGTCTAGCCAGAGCAATTAGACAACAGAAAGAAGTCAAAGGAATACAAATAGGAAAGGAAGAAGTCAAAATATCACTATTTGCAGATGATATGATAGTATACTTAAGTGACCCCAGAACCTCCACCAGAGAACTCCTAAACCTGATAAACAACTTCAGCAAAGTGTCTGGTTATAAAATCAACTAAACAAATCAGTAGCCTTCCTCTCTGTGAAAGATTGGTTGAAAAAGAAATTAGGGAAATGACACCCTTCACAATAGTCACAAATAATATAAAATACCTTGGTGTGACTCTAATCAAGCAAGTGGAAGATCTGTATGACAAGAACTTCAAGTCTCTGAAGAAAGAAATTGAAAAAGATCTCAGAAGATGGGAAGATCTCCCATGCTCCTGGATTGGCAGTATTAATACAGTAAAAATTCACTATTCTTTAAAGGGAATACAATACGAATATATATAGCATCATAGCAATTACCCTCATGAGACTGATACAGGCTGTCAATGCCACAAATTAATAGACATATACCTTCTCCTGTGTTCCGTTCTCCATCAGTATCTCATTTTCACTCTTCAGGGCTTATTTGGTATGCATTCAAGCTGTATCATTTAGTGCACATTAGTCTTTCTTTTTAAAAATCAAGTTCTAAGTGGTTTTAATGATTGGTCTGAATCCATATTTTTATATTTATATAAATATTCACTCTATATAGGCAAATTTCTGTCTACATTTACATAATAATGAAAAGTTGCCCAAAGTTGGTTGCAAGATTGGCTTATGAAATTAAGTTTGATTGTTGAAAACAGAAAAATGAGACTGCCAGAAAAAGAATGCCTTTCTAGGCCAATCATTTTTACATTTGCACCTTTACTTTTTGTCCCATGTTTTATTGTTCCAGAGAAGAATGCATTGAAGCATCACATGGTATAAAAATTTAAGCACAAAAAAAAGTTTTATATTTATAGTGTTCCTTTGTGCATTTTTTTTACTTTCAAGAATGTCAGCTCATTTTCAAAAAATAACATTAAATCTGTTCCTCGACAATTTTTATGCATGTATAGAATACTTTCTGATTTCTGTCAACTCACCTTCTCTTACCTCTTTCTTACTACATTATTTTCCTTCCTCCCAACAAATTCCTTTATTATATTTATAACTTGTTGTTTTGTGACTTACTGAGTTTAAATAGAGTCATTTTTATCACCTTGGTTCAAAGTATCTATTGCAGTCTATGTGTCCGTCAGTGGATACAAAGATGAAGACAATGTGTGTCCATCAGTGGATACACAGATGAAGACAATGGCTGCCCTTCCTCTCGAATCCATCGGTAGCCAATAGTTAAGTACAGAGTGGGGAGGCCCTGTGGGCCTGCCCACTCACTGATTGACTGTTGATAGACCCAGTCCTGTGCAGGCCCATCACAGGTAGCCTCAGGTGCTGTAAAGTCACTAGCACATTGGCTTCATGACGTCAAGAAGGTAGCTTTTCAAAGTCCTGCTCCTAGTCTTTCAGCTTTTCCTGTCTTTCCATCTCATCTTCATGTTCTCTGAACCTTAGAGAAGGTGGTACAAATGTCCAATTTAGGACTGAGCAACCATCCTCAATTATCCTCAGCCTCTTGAACAGCTGTGTATTTCTACATTCATCATCACTTATTGCAAAGAAGATTTTCTGATTAAAGTTGAGAGTAGTCTTTGTCTACATGAGTATAAACATAAACATTTAGATGACAGCTTGGAACTAAGCCAATTTAGCTGAACAGCAGTAGTAAATTGCCCTCTAAGACTAAGATCACCCCAGACATTGATTTTTGACTAGGTTTACATTATCTGTGCATGGCTTCCCTCTTGTTGAATAGGGCTTAACTCCATTCAGAGAGCAGATGGTTACTCTCAGAACAGTTGAGTCATGATAAATGTCACCTTCTTGACTTAACAGCATAGAAAACTTACAGCTGAAATGTTAGGAAACATTTGATGATTCATTTGAAGGGGAATTAAAACATCTCTAAGGGGGCTAGGGAGAAGGCTCAGCATTTAAAAATATTCACTGACTACTTTTTTAGATGACCTGCGTTTGATTCCGAGCACCACATAGCAGCTTACGACTATTTGCAACTCCAGATACAGGAGATCCAAAGCCCTCTTCTGACTTCTGCAGGCAGTGCATGTACATGGAGTACTGTCATATATTCAGGGAAAATACCAACACACGTATAATTAAAACAGAATCCCTAAAGTTATACTGAAAACATTGGGAAAGCTTATGTGATGGGTGATGACTGAATTATTTTTATGTATCTTACTGTCATATAGGGCAAGGTACATTTACACTTGACTTACCAATTGATTTGTGCATATCTATAGTTCTCAGCTTAGTAGCCAATACTCATAAAAGCATAGCAGTGGTGCTTTGAAGTGGACATTTCTGGTTGTGTCACGTGATGCAGACTTGTGATGTTTTACTGAAGCAGACTCATATGATGTTTTGCTGAAGCAAGACCTATAAGAGGATGTTTGGAGAGAATATAAGTAGGACCCAACAGACAGTGACGAGGTGTTTGCATAGCTAGCTGTGCAGCACTTTGTTGGTTTCACTTCTTCGCTCATTTTACTTCATTGGAGAAGCACAGCAGAGAACTTCTTAAGGTATTCCAGCTGACCCTGGTCACTCCATTGCCTCCTGCTGATTTGGTGGAGGCCTGGCTTTTTCTGTTGGATCATATTTCCACTCTGGTTCAGGTTTGGTGAAACTTTTGAACTTGAATGTTGGTATCCTGACAATGAAGATTGGAATCGCCCCAAAAAACTACTTTTAAACAGGTGTACGTCTTTTTGTTCTATTTACCATCTATTCTCCCTTACCTCTGAATGGTGGGTTAGAAGGGGGATTGAAGTGTTTGAGAACACTTATTAAAGTAGGTTTTGAAAAATCTAAGCTTACAGTTCTTTATATTATTTACTTTATAGTGGTTTAGAGTATTTGAATAAAACAACAACAATGTCAACAATAACAAAAACAATGATAACCGTAGTAAATCATCTTTTGTTTGCCCAAAGTACCCTCTTACTCCTCCAAATTTGCTACTGTGAAATCTTTCAATCATTTTCATTGCTATTTGTGTCTTTTGCTATGATACAGCAAATATATAATACACACATATTTAACTGAGCTTTAAAATAATAACGATAGCTAAACCACATCTGAGATACTAGGAACCCAGTATTTTAGTCCTTAGATGGATGCTTTAACAATCAGAGGACTCCCAGAATTGCTGTGTCTTACTGGGTTGTTACACAGTCAGTCCATAAGGTGTGATGATTCAGTAGTCTCAATATGTCTCTAGAGGGCTGAAATGTTTCTGGTCCGTAGTCCACAATGAAAATTTGGAAATGCTTGTACTTCAATTAATAAAGGAATCATTATTATTATCATCAATAACAGGAAAAAACTTGATGTCAGGAGGAAAGGCCAAGCAAGCCAAAGGAAGGATAACTCCTCCTGAAATACCCTTTTTAAAATCTAGAAGGTTCTATCCTCAATTGGGGTGAGCCTTCATACATTAGTCAAGGCAATGAGGACAATTCTTCAGATGAGGTTGCTCAGTCAGATGATTCTAATTTGTTGCAAGCAGACATTAAAAGAAACCATAATAGGAGTTCATATGTATGTATTTACTTAGTAATTAGATTTTAATTTTCCTAACTATGAAATAGAGTCACGAATCTTGGAAAGATTAGAGGAAAGAACATATTTTTATATATATTGTTTTATTTATTTAATATTGAAAATAGATTTTTTCTTGCATTATATCTGGACTATAGTTTCCCCTCCTTGTACTCCTCCCAGTCCCTTCTTCCCTCCTTTCCCCTTCAGATCCATTTCCTTTCTGTCTCTCATTAGAAAAGAATGGGCTTCTAAGAGACAATAACCAAACATGAAAAAAATAAAATATAAGATAAAGCAAAAACTTTTATATGTAAGTTGGACATGGCAACCCAATGGGAGGAAAAGTGTCTTAAGAGGAGGCAAGAGTCAGAAATCCACTCGCTCTCATAGTCAGGAGTCCCATAAAAATACTTAGTTAATAACTAGCTCTAAATCTACGCAGAGGACTTGGTGTGGACAAATGCAGGCTCTGTGCTTGCTGTTTCAGTCTCTGTGAGTTTGTATAAACCTTGCTCAGTTGATTCAGAGAACCATGTTCTCCTGGTGTCCTCTATCTCCTAGTTTTACAATCTTTCTGCTTCCTCTCTTATGGGATTCCTGAGCTCTGAGGGGAGAGCTGTGAGTCTCTATATCTGTTCCCATCTGCTACTCAAGGAAGCTTCTCTGATGGTGACTAGATAAGGCTCTGATTTGTGAGCATAGCAGAATATCATTAGGAATTGTTTTATTGATTTGTTTTTTAGACCACACGTGTTTGGTTTTACCCTAAGTCTCTGTGCTAGTCAATCTCTGGTTCTTGATTACCAATGCAATATTTGGTATGGGTTCCTACTTATGGAGTGGGCATTAAGTCAAATCACTGGTTTTGTGTCAACATTGCCCTAGCATATTTTTCAGGCAGGACAGATTCTAGGTTAAAGTTTAGTAGCTGAGTTGGTGTCCACATTGATCTTTGGGTAGCCTTCAGAGTACCTCACCAAAGAGACTAGAAAGTAGGGGTAAAGGCTCCATGTAGGCACCAGCTCAAGTTTTCCATATTTAATGAGTTGTATGAATGTTGTCCTCAGCAATGGGGTCCTGCTCCAATTCCTCACCAGCATGAGATGTCACTTGTATTATAGATTTTAGCTGTTCTGACAGGTATAAGCATGTATAAGATAGAATCTCAAAGTCATTTTGATTTGCATTTCCCTCATGGCTAAGGACCTTAAACATTTGTTTCTCAGCCATTTACAAATTCCTCTGTTGAGACTTCTCTGTTTAGATTTATACCCCATCTTTAAATTGGATTGTTTGTTTGGTGATGTTCAGTTTTTTAGTTCTTTATATATTTTGGATATTAATCCTCTGTCAGATGTGGAGTTGGTGAAAATCTTTTCACATTCTATAATCTGCCATTTCTGTCCTTGTGGTGGTTTGAATAATTATGGCCCCATAAATTCATGTATTTGAATGTTTGACCATAAGGAGTGGAACTATCAGGAGGTGTGGCCATGCAGTGACCTTGTTGAGGAAGTGTGTCACTCTGGAGGTGGTCTTTGAGGTTTCCAATGCTCAAGTTCCACCCAGTATGAAAGTAGCCTCCTCTTGGCTGCTTTCAGGAATCAGCCCCTTCTGCTACTTGTGGATTAAGATATAGAACTCTCAACTCCTCTAGCACCATGTCTGCCTAGACACTGCCATGCTTTCTGCCATGATGATAATGGACTAAACTTTTGAAACTATAAGCCAGCCACAATTAAATGTTTGCCTTTATGAGTTGCTTTGGTCAGTTTGCCCCTTCACAGCAATGAAACCCTAAGACAGTCCTATTGATAGTTCCCTTTCCTTACATAAGCTTTTAAGTTTCATGAGTTCTATTTATTAATTGATGATCTTATTGCCTGCTCTATGAGTGTTCCATTCAGGAAGTTGTTTCCTGTGCGAATGCATTCAAGGCTGTTTCCCATTTTTTCTTCTGTTGCAGTCAGTGTATCTGGTTTTATGTTGAGGTCTTCAATCCACTTGGACTTGAGTTTTGTGCAGAGTGATAAATATTGATTTATTTGAATTATTTCACATGGAGCCATCCAATTTGACTGTCACTATTTGTTGAAGATGCTGTCTCCCCCCACTCCCCCACATCCCCAGTGGATATACTGTGTATTAATTTTCATTGAATTATAGAAAGTCTTTAATTTCTTTATTTCTGTGTTGACCCATTTTTCATCCAGTAGAGAGTTGTTCAGTTTTGATGACTTTGTAAGCTTCCTGTTGTTTCTGTTGTTGATATTTAGCTTTAATTTATGGGGGTCTGATAGGCTGCAGGGGTTATTTCAACTTTCTTTTATCTGTTGAGCCTTGCTTTGTGACTGAGTATGTGATCAATTTTGGAGAAACTTTTGTGAGGTGCTGAGAAGGTATATTCTTTTGTGTTTGGGTGAAATGTTATATAGCTGTCTGTTAGATCCATTTGTTTCATAATGTTTGTTAACTCGAATATTTTTCTGTTAAGTTTCTGTCTGAATGACCTGTCCATTGGTAAAAGTGGGGTGTTGAAGTCTCCTACTATTAATATGTGAGGTTCAATGTATTGTTTTAGGTATTAGTAATGTTTCTTTTACAAAGATGGGTGCCTTTGCATTTGGGGGAAAGAATGTTAAGAACTGAAATGTTATTTTGGAGAATTTTTTTTCCTTTGATGTGAATGAAGTGTCCTTTACCCATCTGTTTTGATTAATTTTGGTTTGAAGTCTATTTTGTTAGCTATTAGAATAGCTACACTAGCTGGCTTCTTGGGTCTGTTTGTTTGAAATATCTTTTTCAACCCCATACCTTATGTTCATGGCTATCCTTAAAGTTGAGGTGTGTTTTTTGGATATAGAAGAAGGATGGGCCCAAGTTTTCAATTAATTTTTTTATTCTGTGTCATTTCATTGGAAATCAAGTCCATTGATATTGAGAGACATTAATGAGTAATGATTTTTTTAATTCCTTTTATTTTCTTGTTGTTGTTGTTGTTGGTGATATGTGTGTGTGTGTGTGTGTGTGTGTGTGTATTTGTTTCTTCTTTTGGTTTTGCTGGTGTGAGATTATTTATTACCTATGTTTTAGTTGGTGTAGTTAACTTCCTTGTGCTGGAGTTTTCCTTCCAGTACCTTATTGTGGATAGATACTGTTTAAATTTGACTTTATCATGGAATATCTTGTACTCTCCATGTAGGGTGATTGAAAGTTTTGCTGGATATATTAATTTGGACAGGCATCTGTGGTCACTTCTAGTCTGCAGCACATCTGTCCAGACCCTCCTGGATATTAGAGTCTCCATTTAACAGGTCAGCTGTAATTCGAGTAAGTCTGCCTTTATATGTCACTTTGTCTTTTTCTCTTGCAGCTTTTAATTTCCTTCCTTCCTTCCTTCCTTCCTTCCTTCCTTCCTCCTTCCTTCCTTCCTTCCTTCCTCCCTCTCTCCCTCCCTCCCTCCCTCCCTTCTTCCCTCCCTCCCTCCCTTCCTTCATTCCTTCCTTCCTTCCTTCCTTCTGTGTGTGGAGTGTTTTGATTATTAGTTGGTGAAGGGATTTTCTTTTCTTGTCCAGTTTATTTGGTGTTCTGTAATTTTCTTATACCTTTACAGACATTTCCTTTCTTAGGTTAGTAACATTTTCTTCTGTGATTTTGTGGATTATATTTTCTTGATCTTTGATCTGGGATTCTTCTCCTTATTCTATCCCTACGATTCATAGGTGTGGTTGTTTCATAGTATCCCAGATCTCTTGGCTGATTTATGTCAGGAAGCTTTTAGATTTAACCTTTTCTTTGACCAATGTTTCTATTGCTTCTATCATATCTTTTATGCCAGGGATTCTCTCTTCCATCTTTGTATTCTGTCGGTGATGCTTATGTCTCTAGTTCTTGTTTGCTTACCTAGATTTTCTATTTCCAGTTTTTTCAGTTTGTATTTCCTTATTTCTTCTGTTTCCATTTTCAGGCCTTGAACTGTTTTATTCATTTCCCTCAATTGTGTATATGCTTTTCCTTGGCTTTTTAAAAATAGGATTCATTAAGTTCCCCAAATGCTTGGGTTTTCATGGATTTCTTTAGGGGATTTTTTTCACTTCCTTTTTAATGACCTTTGTCATCTTCATAAAGCTTAATTTTATGTCTTTTTCTTGTGCTTCAGATGTGTTGGAATAGTCAGGACTTGCTGTAGTAGGATAGTTGGGCTCTGGTGGTGACATATTGTTTTGGATGTTGATGATTATGTTTTACTCTGGCATCCAGGCATCTGAGTTTGGGAAGATTTTAGGTGTAAGTGTCAATTTCTGCGTTTGTGTTTGTTGGATGTATCTTTTGTTCCTTGATTTCTGTTTTCTCTCTGTTCTGGCTAGTATGCTCTGTGGTTGAGCAGGGGTCTTCACCCATGTTGGGGCTGGACTTTGGTGGCAGTGTGGCCTCTGGTCAAGTAAGGGGCCCAACCACTTTTTATTTTTAGTAACATAAACACCTGAGTGTGCTTTCTTGAACCATATGATATAAACCATCACATTACTTTGTACCTGAAAACTGGGGTGATTAGGTATAAAAATTGGTAAAATCTTAAGACATACATTTAACATGATGGTAAATACTATTATTTCTGTCTATATTTTGTGAGAACCAACAACAGCATGGTTTACCGTTATGATACATTTTAAATAAAATACACTGATACTTTATTTCAGTTTGTCATAGAGTTTAAACAAGTAAGAACTGTACATCTTTACATACAACTACTTAAAACCTAGTATGCATTTGGATTGAGCTGCTTGGTTGGCATGCTTTCTCCAGCAATTAATACAGTTAACACCCAGCTCCTACTAAAAGTTTAATAAAATGTGTTCACCAATATAATTTTTATTCTTAAAAGCATTTGTTCAATAATGTATTTAAATATTTGAGTGTACTAAAGTATTATACTAAAGCGTGAAAGCTAAGATATTCTGTAATTACTTAGAGTACTGATATGATACCAATCTGACAAACTTTAGACTCATGGTAATATTCTTGACCTGAAATATAAATTTCCTTCAAATGTGATTACAGTGAGGTTGAGTTAAGAAATTTGAAACGAAATACTAATTTATGTGGACAGATTCCTCCCAACTTCTGTTAAAAATTAACTTTGTTATTCTACATTCTGCTCAAAGTCATGTTCTCACAAATCCTCTACAGATACTTGGTAAAATGCAAGGAACCATAGGAGTTAATATTTCATTCAAACATTTCCCCTAACTGATAACATTTATTTCATTTTCCTGTGCATCTCAAAATTGCTCTGAGATTATCTTGTTGACTAATTGAGTTACTTTTTTTAAATGCTGAAATGGCCTCTTAATAACTTCTTTAATTATTTAGCTATTAAACAGAATTCAGTCTTCTGTTCTGGAAGTCAGTGATGGGGATACTGTTGGTATATGATCCTGGGCACTGTCATCATTTCTTGTTAATGATACTAACTCTAGCATATCTGCCTTTTAGACCTTTTTTTTTTTTTTTTTTTTTTTTTCTGGGTGTGTGTGTTTGTGTGGAGGAGATTTTATGCATTCAAAATTCAGAGGCTTGATATACTGATATGGGCAATCTTTAACCACTAAAAGCACAATTTAGCTCACATCAATTTATTATGAATTAGATAAAGTTGGCATCATGCCTAGATAGATGAATGGTATTTGACTAAATTGTGCTGCACTCTCCTCACTAGGAAACACCACAAAACTTTCACTTTTATTACTGATTATTAGTGGTTAGACATGAAACTGGCAGCTCTCTTTCAGCTTCCAAGTTATTATATATCCTTTCCCTATATGGACCTTCACAAATAGGAACTATGTCTGGTCTGCTTGTGATCATTTCCAGATAACCGTCTGCAGTCAGGTTGCTCCTGAACCTTGACCTGATGGGATTGTTTGCCTGTGCAGCCTTGTTTGTTGATTTGTCCATTTATTACCTAGCTTTTATGCCTGATACATTTTTGTCACACTCTGTAGCAATTCCCCATTATCCCTATGTCCTACAGCCACACCAGCGTCTCAGTATACAACAACGAGGTTCTTCTGCAGGGGCAGGAGAGAAAAATGTTAAGCTTTATTCTTAGTTTGACACATTCTAGAGACTTGGCAAGAAGTAAGCTATGCCCACTGAGTCTGTTCATAGCCAAGAATTTTTGGAATCTTGAAATTTTTTTCTTTTGGAATTCTTTGTACTGAGGACCCATTGGAAAGCTGATGAAACAGATTGCCTGTAAGAGAGTCAATATAAAAATAGTCTGCAGAAAATCGTGCCACCATCTGTGTTTTCTTATCTAGAAATCATATGCCCATCTCAGATTGACTTTCAAATTAATATGCTTATAAATATTAATTGATGGGAAGAAATTAGAAAAGTGTAAACCATGTGTGAAATTATAAATATACATATATATTTCAACACACGCACTGTTTTGGAAGAAAAATTCTGACTTGGCAGATAAAATCAACTTGCAGGGTTTTATTTTTTTTTGAAATATGCATTCAGCAAAGTAGATACAGGAATTAAAAATATTCCGCTTTATGAGAGCTGTTTTTAAACTCAGAGGTTAGTGATGGAGACCCACATCAATCATAGTATCCTCAGTAGCATAAGAACACTTAGAAAAGCTTCTACTTTTGGATGATGCATAAATGTACCTATTGTACACAGCTCCATTATCAGAATGTTAGTGGACACAAGCTATATAGGAAGCACAGAGGGAAAATGGACCTGTGAGGCACTGAAGAAACAAACAAGTCTGGAGTGAAATAAAGGGGAAAAGGTTACTTGGCTTAAAACGTTATTATTGGAAGGAAAACAAGGAAACCTGATTGTACTTGCTCCAAGTTGTTTCAGTAAAAATGAAGAACAGATCTCTTTAAAATGTCTCTACCACCAAAGAAAGTAGCAGAAGTGTACAACTAGTCTGTTCACTTCAATTTATTTTATTTATTTTTCTCAAATACTGGATTTTAAAATTAATTAATTAATTAAGTGACATCCTAAATGCTATCACCCTCCAGGTCCCCTCTCACAGAGCTCTGTCTCATCCCCTCTCCCCTTCACCTCAGAGAGGGCAACCCCTGGATATCCTATCTGCCCCCCTCCCTCCAGGCATCAAGTCTCTACAGGATTAGGCCCATCCTCTCCCACTGAGACCAGACAATGGAGTCCTCTGCTATATATGTTCCAGGACCTCAGACCAGCCCATGTATGCTCTTTGCTTGGTGGCTCAGTCTCTGGAGTCCCAGGGGTTCAGGTTAGTTGACATTTGTTGGTCTTCCTGTGAAGTTGCCATTCTCTTCAGTTTCTTTAATCCTTCCCCTAACTCTTACATAGTGTTCCCCAACTTCCCTTCAATGCTTGACTGTGGGTATCTGAATCTGTCTCAGTCAGTTATTGGAAAGAGCCTCTTAGAGGACAGTCATACTAAGCTCCTGTCTGCAAACACAACATAGCATCAGTAACAATGTCAGGGATTGGTGGCTGCCCATGAAATGGATCCCAAGTTGGGCAGATCACTAGTTGGCCATTCCTTCATTTTTGTTCCTGCATTTGTTTTAGACAGGAACAATTTTCGGTAGACCACTAGGGATGCTATGTGGTTAGTTTAGGTGGATTCTTCAGGTTCCATCTCCCCACTGTTGGGCATTTCAACTAAGGTCACCCATATTGAGTATTAGGAGCCTCCCCATCTGAGGGCTCTGGGACTTCCTAGAGATTCCATTCTCAGCAGGTACACATTTCTATTAATTCTCCTGGTCCTCTGGGTCTCTCTCCATACATGATCCCATCCCCTCTATTCTCAGATCCCTTCTATCTCTCCCTCCCATGACTATTTTGTTCCCCCTTCTAAGTGGGATTTAAGCATCCTCACTTGGGTCTTTCTTCTTGTTTCACTTCTTTGGGTCTGTAGGGTGAATCATGGGTATTCTGTACTTTTTGGTTAATATCCACCACTTATAAGTGAGTACATACCATGCATGCCCATTTAGGTGTGGGTTACCTCACTCAGGATGAAATTTTCTAGTTCCATCCATTTGCCTGCAAAATTAACAATGTCCTTGCTTTTAGTAGCCGAATAGTATTCTGCTGTGTAAATGAACCACGTTTTCTGTATCCATTCTTTGGTTGAAGGATATCTGGATTGTTTTAAGTTTTTGGCTATTATGAATAAAGCTGCTGTGAACATAGTGGAACAGGTGCCCTTGTGGTATGGTGGAACATCTTTTGGGTATATTCCTGGTATATTCCCAGGATCGGTATATCTGGGTCTTCAGGTAGAACTGTTACCAATCTTCTGAAAAACAACCAGATTGATTTCCAGAGTGGGTGTACAAGTTTGCAATCCCACCAGCAAAGGAGGAGTGTTCCCCTTTCTCCACATCCTCGCCAGCATTTGCTGTCATTTGAGTTTTGTTTTTAGCCATTCTGATGGGTGCAAGGTAGAATCTCAAGGTCATTTTGATTTGCATTTTCCTGATGACTAATGATGTTGAACATTTCTTTAAGTGCTTCTTGGCTGTTTGAGATTCCTCTGTTGAGAAGTCTTTGTTTAGCTCTGTACCCCATTTTCTAATAGGATTATTTGATTCTCTGGATTCTAACTTCTTGAGTTCTTTGTATATTTTGGATATCAGCCCTCTGTTGTATGTAAGGTTAGTGAAAGTCTTCCTCCAACATGTCCTATTGACAGAGTCCTTACAGAAGCTTTATAGTTTCAAGAGATCCTATTTATCAATTGTTGATCTCAGAGCCTGAGCCACTGGTGTTCTGTTCAGGAAATTATCTCTTATGTCAACACCTTCAAGGCTATCTCCCACTTTCTTTTCTATTGGATTTAGTGCATCTCTTTATATGTTGAGGTCCTTGATCTACTTGGACCTGAGCTTTGTACAAGGTGATAAATATGGATCAATTTGCATTCTTCTACATGCAGACATCCAGTTAGACCAGCACCATTTTTTGAAGATGCTTTCTTTTTTCCACTGTATGGTTTTGGCTTTTTTGTTAAAAATCAAGTGTCCATAAGTGTGTGGATTTATTACTGGTTCTTCAATCCTATTCCATTGATCAACCTGTCTGTCTCTGTACCAATACCTTACAGTTTTTTTTAAATCACTATTGCTCTGTAGTACAGCTTGAGGTCAGGAGTGATGATTTCTCCAGAAGTTCTTTTATTGTTCAGGATTGTTTTGACTATTGTAGTTACTTTTTTCCCCATGAAGTTGAAAATTGCTCTTTCATTTTCTGTAAAAAAAAATTGTGTTGGAATTTTGATGGGAATCATGCTGTTTCTGTAGATTACTTTTGGTAAGATGGCCATTTGCATTATGTTAACCCTACTGATCCATGAGCATGAGAGATCTTTCTATCTTCTGAGGACTTCTTTGATTTCTTTCTTCAGGGACTTGAATTTCTTATCATACAAATCTTTCACTTAGTCAGAGTTACACCAAGATATTTTATATTATTTATTGCTATTGCGAAGGGTATTGTTTCCCTAGTTTCTTTATCTGCCTCTTTATCATAGGTATAAAGGCGAGCAGTCTACTGATTTTGTTGAGTTAATTTTCTATCCAGGCGAAGTTGTTTATCAACTGTAGTTCTCTGGTAGAAATTTGGGATTACTTATGTATAAGATTATATCATTTGAAAATAGTGATATCTTGATTTCTTCCTTTCCAATTTGTATCCCCTTGATCTCCTTTTGTTGTCTAAGTACTCTAGCTAGAACTTCAAGTATTGCATTTAATAGACAGAGAGAGAGTGGGCAGCCTTGTCTTCTCCCTGATTTTATTGGGATTGCTTCAAGTTTCTCTTCATTTAATTTAGATGTTGGCTAGTGGCTTACAGCTATTATGGAACTCTTTAGATGATTTTCCTGATCTTGATTTAACTTTGGTAAGTGTTATTTGTCTAGAAAAACATCCATTTCATTTAGATTTTCCAGTTTTGTTGAGTATAGGCTTTTGAAATAAGACCTGATGATTTTTTGAATTTCCTCAGTTTCTGTTGTTATGCCTCCCTTTTCATTTCTAATTTTGTCAATTTGGATATTGGCTCTGTGTTTTTTTGGTTACTTTGGCCAGGTGGTTTGTCTGTTTTGTTGATTTTCTCAAAATACCAGCTCTTGATTTTGTTGATTCTTTGTATTGTTCTCTTTGTTTCTAATTGGTTGATTTCAGACCCAAGTTTGACTATTTTCTGCCATCTACTCCTCTTGTGTTTGTTTGCTTCCTTTTGTAATAGAGCTTTGTGCTGTTGAGTTGCTAGTATAAGATCTTTCCAATTTCTTTATGAAGGTGCTTAGTGCTGTAAACTTTCCTCTTAACACTGGTTTCATTGTGTCCCCTTCTAACTAGGACTAAAGCATCTACACTTTGGTTTTCCTTCTTCTTGAGTTTCATATGGTCTGTGAGTTATATTCATGGGTATTCTGACTATTTTGGCTAATATCCACTTATCAGTGAGAACATACCATGTATGTTCTTTTGTGGCTGGGTTACCTCACTCAGGATGCTATTTTCTAGTTCCATCCATTTGCCTGCAAATTTCATGAAATCATTGTTTTTAATAGCTGAGTAGTAATTCATTATGTAAATATGCCACATTTTCTGTATTCATTCCTCTGCTGGGGGACATCTGGGTCGTTCAAAATGACCTGAGATTCCACCTTACAACAGTCAGAATTGCTAAGATCAAAAACTTAGGTGACATCAGATGCTGGTGAGGATGTGGAGAAAGAGGAACACTCTTCCATTGTGGGTATGACTGCAAGCTGGTACAACCACTCTGGAAATTAGTTTGGTGGTTCCTCAGAAAATTGGACATAGTGCTACCTGAGGATCCAGTTATGCCATTCCTGGGCATAAACCCAGAAAATGCTCAAACATGTAATAAGAACATATGTTCCACTATGTTCATAGCTTATTTAGCATTTTTATCAAGCAGATACTTACTGTATTCTATTTCTGAGACTAGTATGGTGAAAAAGATTTTCCTGCCTCAGGACCTGCCAAGAATTTGAAATTTCATTGAGAGACAGGCATCTATCAAATGATTGTCCAAGACATCTAACATGGACATTATGAAAAGTGGGGGTTGTGCTGTCATAGTTAAGAGTTTGGGTATTGTTACACAACAAACTTAGGGGTATAAAGTGATGCACATGTCTTGTTTTACAGTTTCCTCAGGTCTAGAGTCTGGGCATGTCTTTCCTTGCTCTTTGTTCAGATTCTCAGTAAGCTTTTGAAACATCAGTGGAACTGTAATTTTTGGTGGGAGATGGAGTCCTCATTCCAGTTCTTGGTTCTTGGCAGATTTAGTTAAAAGTCAAGATGTTCTTTCTGGGGTCAATTGGGATCATTCCAAGCCTCTGTTAGAGGCTGTTCTTTGCTACATGAACTTCTTTATAGTGTGGTAACCAGAGACTCCTCTATGTTACAAAACTAACTTCTCCAAGCCTCTGTAAAGACATAAAGTGATTAAGCTAGAGAAGTTTACAGTGATTTTTAATTTTCTTAACTTAGCATCAGATGGTGCTACACATGCAAGGAAGAGAAGCAGGTAGATGCCCAATTCAAGAAGCTTAACTCTCCCAGACTGGTACCAAAAGCCAAGTAGCTTTTTGGAGAGTCATTGGTATTGAATTCATGTTGATAGGTTAGGTTGATATGGAGTCTAATGTCAGAGAAAGATTGTGGTAGCCATTATAGTGGCAGATTCACTAGCTCAGACTGGAGGGAAGACAGGTAGTCACATGCTGCTGTTGAAGTGTAGTAGAACACATGTACATATGTGACCTTCCTTTTTTCTTTTTGTCCTGGCTGTTGATTAGGTGTTACCCAAATTGAGGGTGGATCTTCTACTGTCTTACATGTCAGTTACTTCTTGAAATGTCCTCCAAAACCAGATGTGTTTTACCAGTTCTAGTTGTCTCTTAATTCAGTCAAGCTGACAACCAGCATCAGCTATCATAAACACCAATGTAAATATTCTGCTACATAAATGTAGTTTTTATGAGATTAGATACCTTTACTGTGTTTGTGTATGTATGTATGTATGTATGTATGTATGTATGTATGTATGTTTGAGAGAGAGAGAGAGAGATTTTTATCTTTCTCTTGGATCTTTCTGAAAGTTGGGTTGAAGTTGATAATCCATCTGCCTTTATTCTTTCCAGTGAGTATTATTTGTTGATTTCTCTATCAATTTGTGTAGCCATGTGTTTGGTTATAAAAAAATATTATGTATTCTGTAAAATAGACTATTGTCTCATACCATCTTGTATATTTCATTACATTGAATTTCAGTGTCATACTGTGCTTTCAATCTGACAGATGTCATCCTCAGGGCTTGCAAATGGTCTTAGTCATTCTTATTTTTCTCAAACTTTAGAATTATTCATTGATTGAAATAGTTTCCACTGATATGTATATGGTAATTGAAGTGAATCTGTGATACTATTTCGAAACGGACCCCTTCGAGTTACAAATGCACCTATTTAGGAGCATGACCTTATGTGTATAGTACTTTAAATTCTTGGTGAACTTTAGTAATTTTCTTTAGAGAGGGCCAAAAAGCCTTCATTATTTTATTACCAGATTATTTATGTATATCTATTAATTATCATTACTATTATTTTTGATATAACTGCAAGTCTTTATCCATTGTACTTCTACATGATTATTGTTATTATTTTAGAAAACTGTTCTGTTCTGTCTACTGTTAAACTTTAGCTTTGGTTAATGTTCTTGCTTGCGTTTTACTAGGTAGATAAGAAAAAATCTAATTATAGTTATTTTTAAATCTTTGCACACACATATATATATATGGGGAATATATATGTATTTGCTAGGGTCTTGTGTTTTTATTGTATTTTTTAGATACAAGACTTTTATTGGATCTTTTAGAAGAGTTTGCAGTAATGGAGCATGCCCACATTTTTTTCATGACATTTACTTTAGGATTTTCATTTAAGGTAGAATATCTTCACCTTGTTTTCTACTTAGTTGCTAGTAAAAGAGATGACTGCAGAGATGCCATTCTTATTATCCTTGTAGTAAACTCCGTCTATACCATCTAATCAAATCAAATCAAATCTACCACTACATCTACTATCTTAGTTGAGGAGAGGGTGAGTAGAATGTGGAATGAATACACTTAGGTACTAGGGAGATCTATACAGACAAAACACAACAGTATTTTGGGATAGAGCAAGTCCTGCTTTCTTGGACCTTCTGTTCATAACAAGGTAACATTTGATGTGTTGCCAAAATTGAACATTGATTAAACTTAAGAGATCTGGGACCAGACCCAGCTCTAAGTCCTGACTTTAACATTTTTTTGTATCTTGACCCTTGGTGCCCTCTTCTCTCAACTTTAAAAGATTAAATAATTCCTTCTTCATGGGTTGTGGGGAACAATAAAGGATGTGGTGGCCCTAGATCATGTCTCTGATGTCTCTGATTGTAGCCATGCCATTGATTGGCAGCATAATTTAAAGAAAGACAATGTTCACCACAGAGCTGCTTCCAGATAAGGACTGACCATCATAACAATCTTAAGACAGAACCCTTCCTGGGAAATACTGAACTTACCTAAGTAACTTTTGGGTGAGGGGGCATGGTAAAATTCTTAAAGAATTATGCAGCCATTTAAGATGTCTCTTCCCTTCTATTTACTCATACGTTCTTTACCTTGGATTTCAGTCCAACAGCTCTCCCAGCTGCCTGTTTCCTTTCCATTTTCTCTTACAAATGTTCCCACATGACTTTGATGGCAAACACTGCTTGAAGGATTCAGTCTTGCAACATTCTTAGAACAGGACCCAGCACATATTGGATCTTGATAAATGTGAAGTATTTTTATTATCATTAACTTTTGGAAACAGAGAACTCCTAGCTGTAGGAACAATAAATGCCAAGGCTTTGACCTTGGAAAAGGATTGGCAGATTCCAAAAACAGAAAGAAAATGTGGCTGTGAATCATAGGGAGAAAAATAAGATGAAGAGAAGGAAAGTGGAGGCTAGGTCATAGAGGTGCTTGAAAGTTATTGTAAAGATGTTGGTTTTGTCCTTCTTAGGTCAGCAATGGATACATAACGCGATTCTCTCTCTCTCTCTCTCTCTCTCTCTCTCTCTCTCTCTCTCTCTCTCTCTTTCTCTCTCTCTCTCTGTGTGTATGTATGTGTGTTAGAACATTGATTGTGTGGAAAATGAAATTCAAGAAGACCAGAGGTAAGAAACCAGTTGAGGACCCTTTAGCAATTCAGGTGAAAAGTGCTGGTGGCCCAGTATAAACAAGAAGACAGTGAGAAATGGTTAGACCTACATGTATGTTGGAGCTTTATCTGAGAGCTAGTTTGAGGATGAATTCTATTTCGATTGAAAGAGGAGACAAAATACTTTCTATTTTTTAATGGAGATACCTAAATGTTTATCAGTGCCATTTCCCAAAGTGGAATAGAGAGCGGTAGAGGGAGCTGATGGCTTAGGTTTCTACTACTGTGATAAAATACCATGACCAAAAACAACCTTGGCAAAATGTTTCTTTCATTTTAGTAGTTTGTAATGAATCATACAGTGAAGTCAGGGAATGAGCTCAAGACAAGAACCTGGAATCAGAATCTGATGCACAGGACATCGAAGACTGATGCATACTGGATTGCTCCTCATGGCTTTTTCAGCCTGCTTTCTTATATAGCTCAGGACCACCTTATAGGAATGGTACCACCCACAGTGAAGTGGATAATCCCACATCAGCCATTAATCAAGAAACATTCCTTGTGTTAGAAGAACAGGTAAGAGGTTCACTGCACTTAGAACCTGTCCATGATTTCAGTTTAGAGCCCAAAGACCGAACCTGCTGTCACACCTTTCTGCTTCACTGCCCACACCTGCTGCCATGTATCCAACCCTACATTTGGCAGATATCTACTGCTCAGGTGCAAGCTACACTAGTCAGAAGGTAAGATGCCCACCTGCACTCAGAACATTCCCACGCCCTCAGTTAGAATCCCAAAGACCCAACACATTGCCATGCCTTCCCACGCCACCACCCACATCTGCTACTAAACCTCTGCCCCCACCTCAGGTGAAGGCCATGCCAGTCAGAACAGGTACAGGCCATGCTAGTTAGCCAGCCAGCCAGAAAAACAGACCATACCAGTCAAAAGAACGGATACATGAACTCAGGAAGACTCACTGCTGGACCAGAGGCATAGCAGCCACCAGAACTTCAGCTCCCAACTCAGGCAGAGACTCCCTGCTGAACAAGAGACCACACAGACCACCAGAACTCCAGATAGGTGGCCCAATTGAAGATGTAATCCATTCTCTGTACCTGGCCAACCACCTTTCCTCCATTATCACCATGTCTTACCTCTTAACTTGGACAGAGACCTCCTGCTGGAGTAAAGGCCACTCTAGCCACCATAATTCTAGCCCTCATCTCAGACAAAGACTCTCTGCTGAACCAGAGGTCACACTGGCTGCCAAAAATTTATGCAATTTAAGCAAAGAATAGAAGGCCAATGAAAAAAGCAGAAACCAAGGAACAAAACACACATTCAACAAAGACAAACTCAAGAATCATCACCTAGACCCCAAACTCACATGCCCAAATGCCAGAGTAAGAAGAAAATCAACAGTAGCCAAGGCAGTGTTACCACTAGATCCCAGCTACCCTACTACAGCAAGTCCTGAACATTACAACACATTTGGAAAACAGGAAAAAGACCTTAAAACCAACTTTATGAGGATGAGAGGTTTCTGAAGAGTAAATGAATAAATCCCTTAAAGAAATCCCAGAACAAATAAACAATTGGAGGAAATTAATAAGTCCCTTGAAGAATGCAAAGAAAAAAACTGAACAGGTGAAGAAAATGAATAAAACTATTCAAGACTTGAAAAATAGCAGAAGAAGGAAGAGGAGGAGGAGGAAGAGGAGAAGGAGGAGGAGGAGGAAGAGGACAAGGAGGAGGAGGAGGGGAGGAGGAGGAGGAAGAAGAAGAAGAAGAAGAAGAAGAAGAAGAAGAAGAAGAAGAAGAAAATGAGAAAATTCTCTAAATAGAAAATCTAGGCAAGCAAACAGGAACTATAAACACAAACATCACCAAAAAAATACAAAATATGAAGGAGAAAAATCTCAGTTGATAAAGATACAATAGAAGAAATAGAAACATTGGTCAAATAAAATGTTAAATCTACAAACTTCCTGACACAAAACATCCAGGAAATCTGGGACACCAAGAAAAGACAAAACCTAAGAATAATAGGAATATAAGAAGGAGAAGAATCCCAGTTCAAAGACCCAGAACATATATTTTTCTTTTACAAAACCATAGAAGACACTTTTTTTTCTAACCTAAATAAAGACATACCTATAAAGATATAAGAAACTTAGAGGACACCAAATAAATTGGACCAGAAAAGATAGTCCTCTTACCATATAATAATGAAAATAAATATACAGAACAAAGAAAGAATATTAAAAGCTGCAAGGGAAAAAGACAAAGTAACACAAAGGCAGACTTTTTAGAATTATACCTGACTTCTCAATGAAGACTCTAAATGCAAGAAGGACCTGGGAAGATGTGCTACAGAGTCTAAGTGACCACAGATGCCTGTTCAGACTATTATATCCAGCAAAACTTCCAATCACTATAGATGGAGAAAGCAAGATACTCAGTGACAATGTCAAATTTAAACAATATCTATCCACTAATCCAGCCCTATAGAAATGAGAAGAAAAATTTCAACACAAGTTAACTACACTCATGACACAGGAAATAAATATTCTCATACCAGCAAAACCAAAAGAAGGTATGAACACACACACACACACACACACACACACACACACACACACACACCGAAAACAACAATATAACATGAATTAACGATCATTGCTCATTAACATCTCTCTATACTAGTGAACTCAATTTCCCAATAAAAAGACATAGGCTAACAGAATGAATTTGAAAACAGGATTTATCTTGCTACATTCAAGAAACACAGCTCAACATCAAGGATAGACATAAACTCAGGGTACAGGATTGGGAGAAGATATCCCAAGTAGGTTCAGGTGGGCATGGGAAGAGGAGGAAGATGTGGAATGGGGAGAGATAGAGGGAGAGGACACTGGGAGAAATGAATGGAACTGGGGTGTATTTCAGTGGCAATACAGAAATCTAGTGTAATGGAAACTCCCTGGAATCTACTAGGGTGACCCTACTGAGGACTCCTAGTACCATGGGATACAGAACCTGAGCCAGCTGTCTTCTGTAACCAGGGTCAGTTTACAATGGAGCAATGGGAGCACCATCCTAGCCACAAAACCTTCCACCTACAATTTTTTTCTGCCTTCAAGATATGGTAGGGTAAAGATGAGGCAGAACTTATGGGAGTGGCCAACCAATGACTGGTCCAACTTGACATCCACACCATGAGAGGTAGGTCATGCCAGACACTTTCTGAATGGCCAGGAACCAAAGGCTGGATAATGCAGAGACCTAGAATAGAACAAAATAGGACTGACCAAAAAAAAATCTAATGAAGTGATTTCTAATGATATTCGGCTATACTTGTAGACAGGAGCCTAGAATAATTGTCCTCAAAGAGGCTTCATTTGGGAACTGATAGGAACAGATGCAGAGATCCACAGCCAAATATTAGGCAGAGCTCGGGGAATACCATGGAAGAAGAGGATTAAAGATTGTAGGAGCCAGAGGAGTCAAGAACAACACAAGAACACAGCCCACAGAATCAACTAACCGAGGTTCATAGTGACTCACAGAGACAGAAGCGATAATCAGGGAGCTTGTGCAGGTCTGACCCAGGTCTTTGACTACATATTATGAATATGTTGCTTGATGTTCTGTGGTACTCCTCATAGTGGGAATGAGAGCTGTCTTACTCTTTTGCCTGCACTTGGGATGCTTTTTATCCTACTGGGTTGCCTTGTCCAGCCTTGATAGGGGTATGGTGCTAGTTTTATTGTAACTTGTCATGCCATGTATACTTAATATTCCTGGGAGGCCTGCTTTTTATCTGAAGGGAGGAGTGGATCTGGGGGAGAGAGGAGGTGAAAATAAGGACTGGGAGTAGGGAATGAGGGAAAATTACAGTTGGAATGTAACATGAAGAAAGAATAAATAATAAACAAAATAATTAAACAAAATATATTCTCCATAGGTTTGTCCACAGGCTAATCTGGTCATCATTTTCAGTTGAAGCTCTCTCTGACCAAATGACTTTATCTTGTGTAAAGCTGACACAAAATTAGCCAGCACAGCTGATTATAGAGGCTAGAATTCAGAAGTTCTGTTCTCATTAATTTGCATGAGATTCAAACCAGGTATGTAAATAGAGAGATTATCACATAGTTGTGTGATCTAGAGATAAAAATTTTAAGAGTTGACCTATCTACTGAGATAGTTAAAGCTGGTATTGGGTATACTTCCTCAGGCAGAAGCTGTAGGTAGACTGTGGACACAGGCCTTGGACAAGCCAATTAGTGACAATTGTTAGAAGGGGAGGAGTGTAACCCATGAGAGAAATGGAAGAGCAGCAGGAAGGAAGTAGGAAAGTGGAGAAGTAGAATGTTTAGAAATGACAAAAATAGAATGTGTAGAAGTAAGGAATGTGCAGCTTTGTCTTAGCAGGAAGATCACAATGATCTTCGTATGCCTTGTTTCAGTTGCAATTCTGAAGATGGAAGCCTGCTAGAGTAGGTAGACAAGAGAAAGTCTGAGGAAAAGGAGGCAATGGAGAAACGTAATTATTTCTAGAAGTTTTGCCAGTGAGAGGCAGAAGAAAACACTAGAGATAGGAGTAAATTCTATTATTTTTGTATTTCAATTTCATCAATGCATGTAATATATTACAATCATATTTCCCCATCACACCAACCCATTCCATCTCCTCCCATTCCTGCTGAATGCTTCTTCTAAATTCGTTCCCCTCTCACTTCCATGGATTTTCAAAGTTTTCAGCACCAATAATTAATAAATGTTTGAGTAGTATATTTCACTTAATTTAAGTTTTATGCAATTTTTATATATATCAGTCACTAATGAGCTCTCACTAATATATACAACTTTTATACTTTGTATCTTGGTTCAGTTCAACATAGATTATATGCTTGTTTAT
The DNA here is from genome assembly GCA_021653895.1 of Mastomys natalensis. NCBI lineage: Eukaryota > Metazoa > Chordata > Mammalia > Rodentia > Muridae > Mastomys > Mastomys natalensis. The sequence continues at coordinate 431,746 of JAJTUV010001399.1, forward strand.
TTATTTATATTTATTTATTAAGTGTGATTTAGTTGTCTAAATCTAAGGATGAATCTGTTACTGCTGTTTTCTCACTGTATCCTAAGTACTTAAGTTTGTATCTATAATCTAAACTTGTTCTTAACCTGGGACAGAAAAACTTCATGCAGTGAATTGCATCTAACAGAGAGAATCTTTGCTGGGGGTTGGTGCTAAGAGTAAGTGGCTGTTGACTGCTCAACTTTCAATAGGACATTTATATCCCTCCTATGTCTATGAGTCTATGAGTTGGATAATGGGAAAACAGGTTGTAAAATGCTGTCTTATGGGCATGACAGCTGTGGCACTCATGAACTCATAGTAGATGTATCCCGAACAAGACTGACTCCATCAATATTCAGGCATGTTCGACGTAGGAGGTCCTGGAACCTCACTCCTTCTTAGGGAACTATTGGCAGTTTATGGCTCCAGGGAAAAGGAGTCACTGAGGTCAGAGGTGTGGACAATGGTGACCTGTCCATGCTGTAGCAGATAGCTCCACACCCATATTCTTCCAGGAGGCTGAACTTGGTCATGGTATAAACAAACAAAGAAACAAAAGACGTGGAGTATGTGTGTGTGTCTTGTTGTTATTGAAAAGGAGATAAAAGAGGGTAGCAAAGAGAAATGACCAGAGTATATTATATGCATGCATGAATTTATCAGATAGTAAATTAGCAATGAGAACATTCCGTGGAGATGGTGTTCCTAATTTACACTTCTAAACTGGTACATTCATTTCAGAGTGGAGTAAACTGTGTTCAGGACTCCATAGACATGTGTGCACTCTATCCTATGTTGTTCCTACTATCTCACACTGTAGTTGCTTAATTAGTATTCCCTGAGGCCTCTCTTTCTCCTCTCTCTCTCTTTCCCTCTCTCTCTGTTTCTCTCTGTCTCTTTGTCTCTCTATGTGTGTCTCTGCCTCTCTCTCTCTCTCTCTCTCTCTCTCTCTCTCTCTCTCTCTCTCTTTCTCTCTCTCTCTCATACACACACAGAGAAATGAAAGCAGGAGGCACATTTGTGGGGAGAAGAGGAGTTTTAACAGAAAAGGGAGGTGGGAAGAAAGATGGCAATGGAGTCTGAAATGACTAAATTTCACTGAAGAATAACAATATAAATGCCTGCTGCATGAGTAGATGTTATCAATGTAGGGAATGGGAAATGAATTCAACAAGTCAAATGGGCAGCAAGGATTTTAGCTGAATCTCTTGATTGTTTTGTATTCTTTGGGTTAATTCTCTTATTTTGCTGTACAGATATTCAATTTATCTCATTTCAAAATTTTTCTTGCCATCTAAGAACCACCACACTGACAATGCATGGCCAGGGCTTCCCTCTTTTTTCCAATAGTATTACTAGAATAAATATTAGGTACTCTTAGTTACCAATTATAGCCAATTATACATAGACAGAGAGATTGTCACTTGACTGAGAAGACACAACTTGCTGTGTTTCTTATACCTTATTGACAGTTTTCTATTTCAAAGTGTACTGGGTGTTCCCATCTTGTTTCTCTTGGACTTGGTCTCTATAAATAGTTGAATTAGAACAACTTTTCATTAATCCATTGATTTGTTAAATATATATATATATATATATATATATATATATATATATATATATATGGCCTTAATTTGAGTAAAATATGATAGCTGCTGTTTTTAAGGAAAGTAGAATAAAGATAAGTTTGATAAGTTTTATATAGGTTTTATTTATGTATTCAAGTATTTGAGAGCTTAGGGTGGAGTACGCACTGTGTTCCAGAAATTTGTAAAAAAAACCCAAACCAAAAACCAAGCAAACATTTCTTGCTCTCAAGGAAGTTTTAGCTAGTGATATCAAGCTTATAAATAGCTAAGATGTAACATATTGCATGATGTAGTAATGATAACAAACTCTCTGACTTCTGAATGGTGACATGTTCATCTTCCTTTAATTTTGGAGGCAGGTTCTTTTGTGAGAGTGATGTTGGGTTCTTTCCTGCAGGAAAGTTGAAATTTCTAGTTAGACAATTTGGGAAATGAAATGCCAATCAGATACATAGAACTGTGATATAATGTGTATTATTGGTTGGAGAGAGAGAGTAGTGTCAGGATGTTAAGGGTGGTATAGATTATACATGAGTCTTAGTTGAAACTAACATTCGTTGCTTCCTGATAACCTAACCTTGGAGTCTGATGTACTTCTGACGTTTTTGCTTTGAATTTTTTCTTGTACTCACTATATTATCTACTTTCTTCTCTTGTTTTGGCTGGTATAGGTCTTTGTGGCTAATTTGCTGAAAGTTTATCACATGTTGTCCCTCTTTTCGTATGGCTAATGTGTCTGGATGTTTATTCTGAAATGCTTTAGGAAGTATAATACTCATACGCATATCATTCAGGGTGATTGTTTCCCTGTGGGAGGAGCTTGTTGCCTGGAGTCTCATGGTGTCACTACAACATAATCGGCCAGGTCACAGAATCTGCTGGAATTGTTGTTATCTGAGTGTTTATTTTATGCTCTGATTTCCATTTTTATTTGGGTGATTTTCTTAAGTCAGGAAATGGATTTTTGTGTGTGTGTGCATGTGTGTGATGTCACCAAGAATCAGTGCATACACAAATGCCTCTGGCAACAACCAAAATAAAAACAATGACTAGAAATTATCATAACAACAAAACATAACATCAGATTCTTTTTCTCTGATATGTGATGAGTGGAGTTTCTATGATTTTTCTAGAAATTAATTTTTTTGCTTATTCCCCAACTTCTGTTCTATGTCCTATCTGTATTTTAAAAATATATTGTGGATGGGAGGTACAGAAGGAAGAGAAGGAAGGAGGAAAAGGAGGGAACAAAGATGTAATTGTGTTTTAATTAAAAAATACTGCATAAAATTAAGGAAGAATATATCTGTTACTTTATATAAAAGTAGAAGAAACCCACTATTTATTGCCTCTAAAAGTGAACAGATGCACTGATATTTGTAAAATTTTATTGTGCATGTTTGAAAAATGATCTTCATTGAGAACTGTAGAAAATTTAACAAAATGTAGCAAGGGCACAAATATCTGTAATATTCTTAAAATATGTGGTTTAGTGGCTTGAGAGATACCTCAGTGGTTAAGAACACTGGCTACTGCTCTAGAGAACCTGAGTTTGATTTTCAGCCCCCATATGGATGCTCACAGCCATCTATAACTCCAGTTCTAGAGGATGTAACATCCTCTTCTGACTTCCATGGACACTAGTGATACACAGATATATATGCAAGGAAAGTAACAAACATATAAAAGTAAAATAAATAAATAAGTTGGAAAATATATGGTTTATGCTAAAAGGTGATAGACTATTCTTTACCCACAAATGTCGTAAAATCTTTCCGTTTTCTGACCAATTCCAGTTCCTGTACAGAGTTAATGGTAGAACTGATTTAACAAATACCATGAACAAAAAAATTTTAAAAATGAGCAAAAAACATACAATTTTTTTTTTCTATTCCTTCTCGGTAGAATTCAAACAAGTACACCAAGCTTCTCAATTTAAGTGTGCTAATCCATGGTGAAATATTTCGGTTTTTATTTGTAATGCTTTGAACTTTGAGTGGCTGGTTCATGCATAACTAGATCAAGGAGGTTACTTGTTGATGTTGTCAGATTTTTATAACAGTGGCAAGCCTTCCCTGAAAGATATCTGCAAACATGAGTTCTATGTGAAGCTGTGTAGTGTAGTAGGAAGAGCATTCTACTCATAATTACAGAGGTTGGCCTATAGTTTTGACTGTGTTGTTTTGAAATAGTCATCCAGCTATGTATGGTTCTTTCATTCTTGTTTGTAAATAACTGTTCTACTAGATATATCTTCCGAGAGAAATTCTTTAAGTACTTCCCAGGTGAAATGAGAAGTGTTGTTGGGAGACACTACCCTTATACCTCTGACCCACTTCGAGAATACACAAGCAGTACAAAGAGAAGACACATGCTTCTGACACAGGGCTGACATCCAACTCACAACATTTAGAAGGGTGCCTGATGTCTTTGAAATCTGAAGTAAAATAAGTCATTCTCTTGAGTTCCTCAAGCTCCTTAGACTCTATACTAAGGATTTCAGACATACTACAGCATATTATATCTTTATGTATCTACTGACACTAATTTTATATCTTTATAATTTAGATAACAATAAGAGGCATGCTATCTATTTACTTCTGGTGCTCAACTTTTGTGAATATGTTAATTACTTAGTGCTGAGAAGCTGTGGTCATTAGGGTAGATTCATCTATGACAAAATACTCAGCTTTGTGACCAGAATAAATGTTAGTGAGAATGACCCTGAGATAGCTACCACAGTGATGTTGTAAAAAAGAAAAACAGCAAACAGTTTAAGACTATAAATACCTGACTATCAAGGGGACAGTTAGCTAAGTAAATTTAAATGTATTTATGCATTTGCTTGCATGGTTTCAGGCTAGTACATCATTTGTTTGATGCTGGCATTTTTTTTTTTTTCTAATTTCAGATGGAAGCTAGACTGCTAGCTACCATGTCACAGTGTATAATTATTGGGCAGCCCACAGCAATTTTTTTAAAAAAATTTCACACTATTTGAGGCTAGTGTCATACATTGCTAGTTTGAATTAGTTTGTGAAAGTTATTTATATACTAGACACATTAAATTAGTGAGCGATAACAGTTTATTAATAAACCAGGACCAGGAATGTACATTTATAAAAGTGATATAGGCACAAATAGGTATATCAAACTAAGATGGAATATTTAGTTTCTTTCTTTCTTCTTTCTTTCTTTCTTTCTTTCTTTCTTTCTTTCTTTCTTTCTTTCTTTCTCTCTCTTTCTCTCTCTCTTTCTTTCTTTTGTGAAGAATCACTTTCCCTACTTGTTTGTCCTTTGGAGTTTGAAACTTATTGTTTAAAATCCGTTGGAAAAGCAAATAGCACCAATAGCTTTAGTCTTCCCAAGAAATTTTTTAGTAACTCGTATTCCCTTTACCCTAAGTCATTTCCTCTAATGTTTCCCATGATGTTTTCTCCTGGCTCACTTGGTGATTCCATCTCATGTAGCCTCTTACACATAGCTTTGGCTGTGGGTTTTGTGACTATCAGGGTAACTTCTATAAACTGCCTCTTCTCCCACTCCCAGGTCCTAACCAATGTAAGAAAGGAAAAATGGTGAGAATAGTTCCAATACACTTCTGTCAAGTGATCTTATTTGTAGATTCACTTTCCCAGTGAGCACCTTTGACAATGCATGGTAGGATTATTTGTCAAGACACATGCAGCAAATGAAGCTATGGCGAGATTGTGACAGCGCAGATAGCAGTTAGGGCTTAGTCAAGAAACACAGCAGGCAAGACCATAAAGACATAATGACAATATGTTTAATGATAAAGGTATGTTTATATATACAGACACAGGTAATGGAGATTGCAATTTGGCTAGAAGTCATGATCCATACAATCCCAGTATTTGGTAGGAAGACCAGAAGTTCAAGGTCATATTTGGTTACATAGTGAGTTTGAGGCTAGCTGTGGTGTGTGCATGTGTGTGTATGACATATCCATCATTTTGAGAGGGAGGCAGGGAAGGAAGGAGAGGGAGAGGAAGAGGAAAGGCAGAGGCAGAGGGAGAGGGAGAGGCAGAGGGAGAGGGAGAGGGGGAGGTGGAGGGGAAGGGGGAGGGGGAGGGAGAGAGGTGTGCACTTTGCTAATGCAAAGCATATGCTACACTGATGTTCTACCAAATGCCCACAGTATCCAGTGTGTTGCTTTAGATATAGATGAGCTTCAGGTATCTCCAAGTTGGAGTGAGGCATGGTGGTAAGTGACTATTTAGAGCCCAGAATAGCTTAAGCATGAATTTCAGGGCAAAAATGTATTTTACTTCAGGCAGGCCCCCAAGTTTCCTTAAGCATCTGATACTGTTTTGAAAAATGTAGATAATAATTCTTATTTTGAGGGCTGTTATAGAAATTAGAGACGACATCTAACGATTGGCAGATCCTATGTTTCTGTGGTAACCTATAAATTTAGCCAGTTGTTTGTGCTAAACTTGTTTATAATAAAAGTTCTCTTTGTGATTTTCACCTATGGTTAATTTTAAAAAACAAGATTCTACTGAGGCGTGGGGAGATAGCTTAGAGAGTAAAGAGCTTGCCATACAAGTGGGAAGACCTGAGTTTAAACCCTCAGAACCCGTGTAAAACTGGATATGACACAAATCTGTTACCCTAGCATCCTAATAGCCAAATAAGCAGAGGGAGTCGAGTCCTTGAAAATTCATGGTCCAGATAACTTGGCATACACAGCAGTGAACAACAAGAGATCCAGTCTCAAGATATAGGGGAGGGTTAATACCTACATTTATCCTTTGACCCTCACACTGGTGACTTAGCATGTGCTTGTCTATTTCTGCCCTTACCCCCAGACATTACAAAATTGCTTAAATGACCAATTTAAACGTAAGAATGCTCTAAAGCTTGTTTTTTGTCAGCTTACATTAAAGAACACATTACTTTTTGGTAGTATTTTAACTGTTATTAGAGCAGGTAAAGTGATGGATATGCTAATTAGCTAGATGAAATCATTCCATATATATGCATAATAGAAAAACATCACATTAACGCATAAATATAAATAGAATCCTCTTGTCAACTAAAACATTAAAAATCTCTAATAGTTTTTTTTCCTGACATCTCGCTGAGCAATGCTCACGCTTTAGTGCCTTTTCAGACCACGTGACTGCGTCGGTCTGTAACTGGAGGTTTACATTGGCTGTTGCATTTTATCAGCCTGTTTTCTGAATTTCCTTTTGCACCTTTGTGTTATTATGTTTAAAATGAACTTCTCTCTCCTAGGGAAAACACATTTTCCTTGGTGAGTTGAATCACTGTTGACTGATTCATCTCCTTCTCAGGGCGGAAGCTCGGTCTAGTGGTTCAAGCTGTGCTCTGTGAGTCAGTAGTCACTTGTTCTGGCTGTATTCCCCGTTTCGGGTCTTAGTGGTTAAATCCCTTGTCCAATGGAGATGGTGCCTCCTTGTGTGCATGGCACAGGGGAACTGTCTGACGAAAATGTCCTAGGTAGAGTAGGAAATGGGTTGATGGGAAACAGGAAGAATGAGTTCCGCATTCTCCAAGCAGTGCATTTGCATTCATCTTCCCCGTAGACCACTATTGACCTCAGGGACTGAATGGTACATCGCCAGTGGTTCTGTACTGGGACTCCAATTGCAGGCCAGAGGAGATAATTGTCTGTATAGCTTCTCTCCAATAGTTACTCAGAACTGACTGCAAAGAAAATGAGAATTGATTGTTAATTAGGAGACAGGAGGCCTGGGAGACCTTTTTATTATTCTACCGTTTCTCTCAAAAAAGCTGCATTGAAGGGAAGATTTTTCTCAGTATGGTTTTACCTCCTGACAGAAGGAGCACACCGGGCTTACTACAGACATACTGTCAGTACTTTACTGGACCCAGTACGTTTTCAATTCAGGCTGTATATTTTTTTACATTTAGCTTACAGAATTAGGGGCTCTCTAAAGCAAGCTGGTGTGGTGTCATGTTATCATGTAACTATTTACAAACGACCCAGAAGAATTGAGAAAATTGTAAATTAAGTATTAGGATAAGCTGGCTGTCATTGGCCCATGTGTTGTCTTCTAAGCATCAGGAAGCCACCTGTTATTCATGTAAACATCCTGCAAAACAAGGAAGGGCCCTTGTCTAGTAGTTTTTCATCAAACTTGGACCCATGTGGATTAAAGAGAGTGCTGTTACCTCCCATCTCTTCTGGTACTTGCCCACTCTGTGATGTCTGTAGGGACATCTCATCAGTTTGGAATTCTTGCTATGTTTTAGTTTGGAGAGACTAAGACCAAAATTTAAATATCAGTTTGGGAAAAGGAAGATAAGGAAGGAGTGAAGCCAGTTGGATGTCATCAGGCAGATGTTTCAGTCTGCCAATCAGAGTCCATTCCTGTGGGGAATCTTAATTCTACTGGAGAACACCTCAGTTTTATTATTATAGAGGACCGAGGTACTGAGGAATCTGTTCTCGCTCACCAGTCGCATTTACCACAGATTCATTCACTCAGTAATTATACAGCTTGTCCTTACCAAGGTGGAGCAAAACAAAACAAAAACAAAAATCAAAACCCCACTTTCAGGAAAAAATATACCGATGTTTCTAGTGCCCAACTTTCAACATGTGGGGTTGGGTGCAAGGGGATAAGAGTAGGCACTGGTGTTGGTCATGGACTCTGGCACTCCATCTATTTTTCTTTTATTTTTCATACCAAACATTGTCACATTAGCTTCCTAAATGCAAATAAAAACAACCCTGAGATTCCACCTCACACCAGTCAGAATGGCTAAAATCAAAAACTCAAGTGATAGCAGATGCTGGCGAGGATGTGGAGAAAGAGGAACACTCCTCCATTGTTGGTGGGATTGCAAGATGGTGCAACCACTATGGAAAACAGTATGGCGGTTCCTCAGAAAATTGGACATATCACTACCTGAGGACCCAGCTATACCACTCCTGGGCATATACCCAGAAGATGCTCTAACACATAACAAGGACATATGCTCCACTATGTTCATAGCAGCTTTATTTATAATAGCCAGAAACTGGAAAGAACCCAGATGTCCTTCAACAGAGGAATGGATACAAAAATGTGGTACATTTACACAATGGAATATTACTCAGCTATTAAAAACAATGAATTTGATAAATTCTTATGTAAATGGATGGAACTAGAAAATATTATCTTGAGTGAAGTAACCCAATCACAAAAGAACATACATGGTATTCACTCACTGATTATTGGATTTTAGCTATCTCTCTTTTAAATCTGTATAACAAAATTTACCCTTTAACCATTTTAACTTCATAGTTTTGTGGCATTAGGCACTGTCACATTGCTGTGCCAGTATCACCAAAAATCTGTCTTCAGAAGTTTTTATCTTCCCCAAATGGAATTCTGTATCCATTAAATGATAACTCTTGGTACTCCATTCTTGGCAGCCTGTGTAAGCACCATTTTGCATTCTGATTATATAAAGGTGACTAGGTAGGTTGTATAAGTGAAATCATGTAACATTTCCTCTTTTACTTATGGGCTTATTTTGCTTAGTACAGTATCTTCACAGTTTATTTGCATTCTAGCATGTATTTTGAACATTATTCTTTTTAAAGGCTGAACAATGTTTTATTATTGTGCACAGCACATTCTACTTCTCCCTTCATATGTAAATAGACTTTTGTGTTGCTTCTGCTTTTTGGCTTCTGTGATACTGCTGATATGACCGTTGATGTTCGAAGATCAAGTGTGGGTTTTCAGTTCGAGTACATTCCTAGGAGTGGTGTAACTCTTGTAGGTGTATATTCAAAACTGTTGGAAAGGGTTGGCCTATTTGAAATATCTTTATTCTGCTTTTCATAGACTTGCATCAGAAAAGCACCAGAGTCTTAATTTTTCTACATTTCTACCAACATGTTACTTTTCACCTTTTCTTTACTAAAAGATATTCAAATGTGTTTGATGTTCTGCCTCTTACAACTTACCTTAACTTTAATTTATTTATTTTCCTAGAACACTTTTGGTGTTCACTGAAGAACACACAACTTAAAGATTTTTATATATAGTTTATTTGTTCTAAAATATACCTTTAGAATAAAATTTACTTTTTGTGTGTTATAATTTGGTGAGTTATCATTATAAACAATCTGGAGAATATAAAGATGCATAGAGCAGATACAAGTCATATTGGGACTGATGAATTAAATATAATCAATGAGAAGGAATTTATTTAGTAAATCATAAACAACATGAATAAATTATAGGATGATGATTTCTATTAACTCCCAAATCAGACAATCAGTGGTTCAGTCCTGATTCGACAGATTCTTTCTCATGTTGGGGAAATTACAGGATCTCTCCAGATCCCAACTTACAGGATTGCAGGGAAAACTTGGAGTCATGATAAACATTTATTATGGACTGGTGGCCAAAAAGAGATCCCAGGCTTTGCTCTGCATTCTAATGATCAAGACATGCTTACAAAGGAACCACTGTAATAAAGGTATAATTCCAAATAATGGAGGTTCTCGAAAGAAATAACAGCATAGCTCTAGGTAGTTTATGGGGAAAAAAACCCTCAAGGCATCAGAAGGGTGATGGTGGTTGGTGGTGTCTGGTTAATCAAGTGTGGGCTAAGGGTTGCTGTGGGGCACATTATAGAGGGAAGACATGGTTGTTTTATGTTGGAAGAAAGAAGGAAACCCAGTGAGAGTATTCAGGAAGTGTCGCTATCCATCTGGGAGGGTCAGGAAATGGTTTATAGAGGAAGATCCTAAGCTAATTTTGGAGGGATAAGGATTGTCTGGATAGCAATTTGTGGAAGCAGCCTGGATGCTGCCTTAGGAACCTCTGCATGCAAGCTCTTATCTACGTGCCTCCATTGAGATGTAGTTATAGGCAAGTGAGAGATGATCAAACATATCTAAGTTGTGAAACATTTAGCCAGCCTGTTATTTCTGGGCAACTTCTGAGAGACTCCTGGAGGAAAATAATCAGATTTTCATCGGCAGTAAGTGTGAAAGATAGAAGTGAGACTGGACAAAATGAAGTGAGAGACGGTCAGACCGTGATTTGGATAGTCCTGTCAGGAAACCATGAAGATCTGAATGAGAGCTGTGATCGTGAGGAAGAGGAAAATGAGTTTTTTTTGTTTTGTTTTGTTTGTTTGTTTTAAATGAAGGTTTAGGACAGGCTAGTGACCATGAGGAAGAAAAGGCCTTGGTATCACATACCACTTGCTCTCTTTTTGAAAAGCTGGAAACAGGAAGTGTCTGTTTTTTGTTTGAAAGCAGTAGAAGGAAATAGGTACAGGGGATTTTATTCAGCAGCTGAAGGCTGTGTATGAACTTGGAAAGAATGAGAACATTCCGGCTTTGAAAGGCATCGTGGGAAATATCAGAGCCTCCATTGGAGTAGACAAAACAGACAATGCCCTTCTCCCTAGATGTCCTCCCCATCTGTTGGCAGAGTGAACTCTTTTTAAGCTTTACCCTCAGCTTAAAATGGTTTTCCTTTAAGAAGCTTGTTTTATTTATTTTCAATGGGATTTTATTTTTTCATTCATTCATTATTTATTCACTTTATATCCTGGTCAAAGATCCCCCCTCTCCTCCCCAGTCCCATCCTCACAAATCTTCCCCCCTATTATTTCCCCTCATTCTCCTCAGAGAAGGGGACTCCCCCCATGGATACCACCGCACCCTGTGACATCAAGTCACAGTTGGACTGAACACATGCTCTCCCACAGAGGCAAGGCGACGCAGCCCAGGTAGATGAACAGGGTCTACAGGCGGGCAACAGACTTAGGGACAGCTTCTGCTCCATTTGTTGGGGACCAGCATGAAGACCAAACTGCACATCTGCTACATATGTACACAGTGTTGGGGGCTAGGTCCAGGCTATGCATGCTCTTTAGTTGGCGGTTCAGTTTCAGTGAGCACCCATGGGCTCAGGTTAGTTGATTCTGTAGGTCTTCTTGTGGTATCCCTCTGATTTGCTCAATCTTCTCCTCAGCTCTTCTACGTGATTCCCTGAGCTCTGATGTTTGGCTGTGGGTCTCTGGGTCTGTTTCTGTCTGCTGATGGATGAAGTCTCTCAGGGACAGTTATGCTAAGCACCTGTCTGCAAGCATACCAGAGTATCATTACTAGTGTCAGGGGTAGGCTCCCTTCCATGGGATGGGTCTCAAGTTGGGCCAGTCCCTGGTTGGTTGTTCCCTCAATTTCTGCTCCATTTTTATTCCTGCGCATCTTATAGGCAGAAAAAATTTTGGGCTGAAGGTTTTGTGGGTAGGTTGATGTCCCCATCTCTCTATTGAAAGCTCTGCCTAGCTACAGGAGGTGGCTCCTTCAGTCTCTGTACCCCTACTGGCAAAAGTCTCAGCTAGGGTCAACCCCATAAACTCCCCTAGGTCTATCCTGTCCTAGGTCTCTAGCTAGTCCCAGCGATGCCTCCCTCCACTGATTTTCTTTCTCACTCCCAGCCCTTTCCCACACCAACCCTGTCTTCCCATCCTTGTTTCTATCCTCACCCCCTCTCCTACCCAGTTTCCTCCCTCCATACACCTTCCATGTCTATTTTATTTCCCCTTCTGAATGAGAGTCACACATCCTTCCTTGGGCCTTCCTTGTTACTTTTTTTCATTGGGTCTGTAGATTGCAGCATAGTTAACCTGTACATTGTAGCTAATGTCCACTTATAAATGAGTACATACCATGCATGTCTTTCTGGGTCTGGGTTACCACACTCAGGATGATATTTTCTAGCTCCATCTATTTGTCTGCAAATTTCATGATGTTTTTGTTTGCAATAGCTGAATAGTATTCTATTGTGTAAATGAACCACAATTTCATTATCTATTCTTTGGTTGATGGACATCTAGGTTATTTCCAGTTTTTCACTATTATGAACAAAGCTGCTATGAACATAGTTGAACAAATGTTCTTGGGGTATAGTGGGGCATCTTTTGTGTGTATGCCTAGAAGTGGTATAGCTGGATCTTGGGGTAGAACTATTCCCAGTTTTCTGAAAAATTACCAAATTGATTTCCAAAATGGTTTTACTAGTTTGCAGTCCTACCAGCAATGGAGGAGTGTTCCCTTTGCTCTACAGTCTCACCAGCATGTGCTGTCACTTGGGTTTTTGATCTTAGCCATTCTGATAGTTGTAAGGTAGAATCTCACAGTTATTTTGGTTTGCATTTCCTGATCACTAAGGATGCTGAACATTTCTTTAAGTGCTTCTGGTCATTAGAGATTCCTCTTTGAAACTCTTTTACATCTGTAAACTTTCTATTCTTTCCTTTATTGGATATTTTCTTTATTTATTTCAAATGTTATCCTCTTTCCTAGTTTCCCCTCTGGAAACTCCTATCCTATCCCCCATACTCTGCTTCTATGAGGTGCTCCCCCCACCTACCCACTCATTCCTGACTCTCACCCTGGCATTCCCCTACACTGGGCCTTTGAGCCTTCACAAGATCAAGGGCCTCTCTCCCATTGATGCCCCACAAGGCCATCCTTTGCTACATATGCGGCTGGAGCCATGGGTCCCTCCATGTGTACTCTTTGGTTGGTAGTTTAGTCCCTGGGCTCTGGAGGTCTGGTTAGTTGATATTGTTGCTCTTCCTTGGGGTTGCAAACCCCTTCAGCTCCTTCAGTCCTTTCTCTAACTCCTCCATTGGGGACCCTGTGCTCAGTCAGTGGTTGGCTGCGAGCATCTGTATTTGTCAGGCTCTGGCAGAACCTCTCAGGAAACAGCTATATCAGCTTTTGTCAGCAAGCACTTCTTGGCAATCAGCAGTAGTGTCTGGGTTTTGGTGACTGTATATAGGATGAGTCCCCAGGGGGCAGACTCTGGATGGCCTTTCCTTCAGTCTCTGCTCCACACTTTGTCTCCGTATTTCCTCATGTAAGTACTTTGTTCCCTCTTCTAAGAAAGACTGAAGCATCCACACTTTAGTCTTCCTTCTTGAACTTCATGTGGTCTGTGAATTACTTGCTTTATTTTGTTGGTGTCTAATTTCTCAAGTTCTTTATGTATTTTGGATACTAGTCCTCTGTCCGATGAAGACTTTTCCCATTGTGTAGGCTGACATTTTTACCTATTGGTGATGTTTTTTAGCCTTGCCTAAGCTTTTCAGTTTCTTGAGGTCCTATTTATTAATTGTTGATCTTAGTGCCTGGGCTACTGGTGTTCTGTTAAAGAATTTGCCTCCTGTGCCAATGTGTTCAAGGCAGTTCCCTAACTTTCTCTTCTGTTAGATCTAGTATGACCAGTTTTATGTTTAGGTCTTTGATCCATTTGGACTTGAATTTTGTACACTTTGGTAAATATGGATCTATTTGCATTCTTCTACACATATATATCCAGTTAGACCAGAACCATTTGTTGAAGATGTTTTCTTTTTTCTATTGTATTTTTTGTTTCTTTGTAAAAAAAAAAAAAAAAATCAAATGTCCATAGGTGTATGGGGTTAATTTCTGGGTCTTTGATTATATTCTATTGATCAACCTGTCTGTTTTTATGCTAATATCATGTCTTTTTAAATTGCTCTGTAGTACAGCTTGAAATTTTTTATTATGCAGGATTATTTTAGATATTCTGGGTTCTTGTTGTAACTCCAACCAAGCAACTAAAAGATCTGTATGACAAGAACTTCTAGAAAGAAATAAGAAGATGGGAAAGATCTCCTATGCTCATGGATCAAAAAGATTAACATAGTAAAAATGTCCATCTTACCAAAACAATCTAAAGATTCAATGCAATTCCCATAAAAAATTCCAAAACAATTCCTCACAGACATGGAAAGAACAATTCTCAACTTCATATGGACAATCTAAGAAGCTTTCTTTCATCCATAGGTGAGTCAGGCATTTTCCTTATACATTGAGCTGAACCTAGTTCATCCACAGAACTCCACCTTAATCTTCATTTATTAAGACTGTTCCAGTGAATCCAGTGTGGAACAAAATGTTGGACACATTGGGAGTACTTACGTCATATCTATTGATTACCAATTGATAAATGAAAAATTAAAAATGCTCAGGGATTGAATACAGTAGAGGCAGAAAAATCTTTCAGCATCCAATCAGGTGAAGAGAATTGTTAATCTTGGGAATTAATATTTATAGCATTTTAGTCATATTCTGATATATAGTTTCAAAATTCAGTTTAATTACTATTTCTAGATGTAAAAAAATGAAATTTTTTAGTATTGAAAGTTCTTTTTTTCTGAGATGGGATTTTGTTACATAAACTACCCTTCGATTTTCAACCTTCTACTGGCTTCCTACCTCAGATCCCGAGTGCTTGGATTTCACGGGTACATCACTGTGTACAGATGTTTTAATTAGGATTGATTTAATTTTTGTAGCTTAAGAAGCACCTCTTAAGGCACTTATGTATTGTAGGGCAGCAGATTTCGTTCAGCAGATGGTTTAGAATTCCTGTCACCTCATCCTTGTATGTTCATGTGTCATACAGACAGAATGCACTCAAATAATTACATAAAGACTGATCATTCTAACAGTTGCTAAGTACTGCAGGTCTACAGTGAGGAAACACCCTCCATTTTTCCACTTAAATTTTAATGGCTATGTTGGAATATATTTATATTTTGTTAATTTTAATTATGTGTCTGTGTCTGCACAGATGGTGTACTTTTGGAGGTTTAGAGGCATTTGAGTTGTCCAACATGGGAGCTGGAATCTGAACTTAGTCCCCTACAAGAACAGTACTTGCCTTTTAATTGCTGAACATCTCTCCAGCTCTACTATTTTGGGATATTTTAAAACAAGTGAAGTATTCTCTTTTCATATTTACACAAAATACACATTTTTCATCAAACAATTATAATCTAATATCCTTAACTGTGAGCCATACACTGCCCCTTCCCTTAGTTTAGCAGGAAGAGAAACATGCATTCATTAATTGCTCTATGCCTGGTCTTATATCTAGGTAGAATTACTATATCACTTACTTTAAACTTCTATCTTTAAGTAGTTGTAGTCACCATTACATGACAGAAGAGGAAAACTGAGGTCCAGGAGTGTTAAACTATGTTTTTTTGGTTTGGTTTGGTTTGGTTTTTTTGATCAGGGAATTCAAGAAATTAGTATTCAAGCTGAAATCTAACCAATACTGAAGGTCATGTGACTTGAATATATTCTAAATATAAAACTTTTCCAGGTGCATGTCAGTAATTGTACCACTTGGTGAGCTATTGTAAAGATTCACGATTCTAGTCCAGACTGGTCTTTATAGGAAGACTGTCTCAAAAAAAAAAAAAAAAAAAAAGAGTCAAATGAACAAACCAACAACTCACTAAAACATCAGAAGCCTGAGTTAAAAAACAAAAAACAAAAAACCAAAACAACTAATTGGTAATTATGTTTCTTGTTAGGCTAATTGTTAACACACACAGACACACATACACACACACAATACACACACACACACACACAACCTTGAACGGCATCTATGTAGAATATCTATGCATCCACATTAAATTACTCTTGCCATTTTATAATACTATTGCCTGAATTGCTATGCTCATGAGAGAGTTCTGAGACATAGAAAATGACATTTGTACATAACATCATACTTTCTTTCCCCCAATACTTTTACCTTCTTCCTTCTTTTCTCCCATTAAGCTGTTAGCTAGTTCTATTTTCTATGAGACAAACAGCTGCTTTATACATCAACTCTCTTAAATGCTCTTTGGTAACATTAATAAGAAACAATGAATCCTTGCTGAAAAATTACTGGCCAAAGAAAATAAGGACAAGAGTCACGTTCTTCGGCTGTTTTTCATGAATATCTGATTGTCTCAGCTAAGGCAATGGCTTCTGATGCCTCTTTCTCTCCTCTCTCTACTGCTCAGCTCCCCAGAGTGCTGGGTATAGAGCGTGGCTTAATAAATGTGTGTTCAGTTGACAGGAGAGGAGCCAGGGGCTGAGCTGATTTCACAGTATCATGCCAGCTCCTGAATAATTGAGCACAGTCTGTGTGATTAATGCATTTATGTATTCAACTTGTATTAGCAATATCCTCACTGCCATCTTCCTGCCATTCCTCTCAGCCCTCAATAATACATTTGCAGAAAGCCTCCTAAAAAGTGTGCTTGTTAATAAAACAAACAAGGGAGGCACATGTAGGACCGTGAAAGGCAGCCTGGTTTCTGACTGAGCATAGTTAGAAACCGTGGGAGACCCCAGGTGATCCTGGGGTCCCCAGGTGGGAGCCAGGTGATCCTAAGGGACAGCAGGCATTTTGCCACGCCCCCAGACTCTAGGCTCCTGACAGGTGGCCGCAGCCCTCAATAGATTTGTGTCTTTCAGTCATGTAGCCTCAAGACCGAGCTTCAAATAAATGAGGTACCTAAAGTCCAGGAGGGTGTAGCCAATTAAGTTTTCCTTCCCAGACACTCCTCCCTGCAAAAGGTATTTAACCTCAGGCCCTCCCTGAGAAAACCGGGGTACAATTTATCATCTACTTTCTGCCATGACACTAAACATCTTAAAACCATGGACTGCTTCTTTTCATCTGGATCCACCATGGGGAACTATGGAGCAGGCCTTTGCCTACAGAGCTGCCATCTAATCTCCCGCAGACGACCTCTCTGCGTTCCCAGACACTAGCTCAAGCCAAGCGAGCCACAGAGACCAAAACAAGAACTCTCATCCCTGCAGGGCACAGCTGGAGCGTCTTTCCCCTTCTCCGGCTTTGGGCTTTGGCCACTGGTCAATCCAGTCTGTGGCCCCCACTTTGTTCTTGGCCCATCAGAGGCTCCCAGTGGCACCTGGATATTCAAGAGCCTGAGAACCAGGCGATCAGAACCCCTGAGCCAACTCCAGCAGTCCCTGGGGACCTCAGACTATGCTCTCCCATCCCTGGAGCGGGGTTGTGCGGATTCCCATAGCCCGACACCCACCTGCCATCGGAGGGGAGAGTGCAGTCAAACTTCCCGGGCTTCTGCCTCCCAGAGCCGCCCTAGCCCCTTTGGAGGGGCAGACACGGGACCCCACACTTCATCCAACAGGCATGTGCTAGGATAAAGGTGTTAGGGGACTATTTATTTGACAATATATAAGCAATTCATGTAAATGTTCTGTTTCATACGGATACACAGATTTTAGATGTAGACAATCAACAATTTTCCAGCAGCAACTAAGATTGAAAATGATAGATATATTCATGAGATGGTAAGTTTATTATACTAGTCAGATCTATTTTTTCTGTTTAATATGTTTCTTACGAATGAAATTCACATACAGTGTGGCAAAAGATTTCCATTCAAGGTCATAAATGATGTTTTATTGCATAGAAATAACATTGTACAAGGTCTAAGTAATGCTTCCTCTTAAGTAAAATGATTCACAGTATTGCTAGAAAATATGGTTAAGCATTTGTCTTTTTGTCACTAGAAAGAGAAATAGGTGTTTCTTGCATAATGCTTTCACCTTTTCAACCAAAGAGGTAGGATCAGAGGTAAAGGCAAGCAAGGTTAATCAGGGGTTACATGCACACCAACATAGAAAGGACATTGGTCAGATCCACTAGATTTAGTATATTATACACAAGAGCATCTAATAAGACTTTCCTTGTTTATTTTATTGAATATAGATTCATTTCTTATACAATACAGCCTATCCACAGTTCCCCCTCCCTTCACTCTTCTCAGTTCTCCCCTACCTCCCTTCCTCCTCAGGTCTTCTCCCCCTCCATTTCCCTTCAGAATATAGCAGGCCACCAAGAGACAACAACCAAACATGACAAAATACACAAAATAAAACAAGGTAAAAGTCCTCATAATGAGACTAAACAAACAAACAAAAAAAAGTCAATAGGAGGGAAAAGAATTCTGAGAGCCCACAAAAAGTCAGAGACACACCGGCTCCCACTGTTAGGAGTCCCATAAAACCACAGGTGAGGAGACACAACATGCACAGAGGACTGGGTGCAGACCCTTGCAGGTCACATGCTTGTGCCACCAGTATCTCTGAACCTACATTCCCCATGACTGCTACAATCTTTCCTCCTCTTCTTCCATGCGGTTCTCCAATCTCTGAGGGGAGGGACCTCTGATTTAGACTCTCCACATAATGTTCGTCTGAGTGTCTTTGTGGTCATCTCTCCCACATGCTACTGGAGGAAGCCTCATCCTTTTGCAAACAGTTTTTGTACTGGAATTACTGGATTCAAACCCTTATCGGTCATTTCTAACTACTGTTGATGTGGCAGGCACAGCTATCTACATGCCTTTTCTTTCACGTTTTTTAGACCTCATATAGAAAATTGGTATCTCTCTAGGGGCCAGAAGTAGACACCAGCAGAATGGATCAGGGCTGTTTGTTGGTTCAGTTCTCTTTTGTCCTGATTTCTGGATCCATTCCATCGTGTCTTGATGCATTTCCTTTAAATTGCTGGTGCTTGTTGCTAAGCAAGTTGTAGGAACTTTTATGCTCTCACTGAATCATTCTAAGTTGAGTCCTCAGCCCCTCTTCTGAGTTATTGTGAGGGCTGAACAGCTGCTCGCTGGTGGCTTTCTAAACTATCTCTGGCTATCTCTTGTGTTTTCTGATTCTACATCTGGTGGAATGGAAACAATCAATTTCAGTTCTTATGGAAAATTAAATTCTTATGGAAGTATTACATGACTCTGCAGTGTTTTCAGGAAGTCTTCTGACAGCCTAGTGCAGAGAGTCACAGGTTTCTTTGCTTTTCAGCAAACTACTAGGAACAAAGGATCTTTCACCATCTTTGAATCTTAAGCAACATCAGTCAATTGCTACTTAATAAACGAGTTATACATTTCTCTTTCTTTCTTTCTTTTTTTTTTTCAGTTGAAAAAGTTAGTGGACTTTTTACTGCTTCTGGGGTGTGGGGCTCAGGAGCTCTTTGTGGGGCAGGTCTTTTCCCCTTCACCACTACAGACTTCTTGCTTTGAAAAATGGCATTGGCCCTGTGGTTGGCCACCATGTGCAGATCAGGGTGGTACTTGTTTTTTTCAGATCATGTGCCTGATGCTGCTGAGGGTAGCCAGAGCATTTTTGTTGATGGTGGCCATTTTGTAAGAAGTGGCAGATTTTTGATGCCTGGATCTGTGTTTTATACACAACACGGTCCCTTTGTCATTGGCTTCGGGCTCCACTCCCAGGGTCTTGTGGTAAATTAGTCCATTGGAGTGGAAGGAGTTGTGGGCCTTCCGATTACTGGACTCAGTGCTGTAAATCTGCTTATTCCTCTTGATCAAGAATCTGGAGCAGTTCTGAACGACCACCCATTGCAGATGTGCAGACATGGCAGTAGCTCTTCTCCCTATGGCTGCCAGAGATAGAAAGAGTTATATTTTCTATTAAAATATGTTTTCTAATATTTCTTACTCAACTTTAGGATTCTAAAGCTCCCCTCTTCCCTTTGATGACCCTTGGCTTCCTTTACAGTTTCAACCCAATTACAGTTTTAGTTATTGTTCGACTCCATCTTGGCTAAGATGGACAAGTGACAGAAATCCACAAAATATACTAAGTGATGGGAAACATATCTCTTTTTTTTTCCTGGGAATTTGCTAGATCTGCACCACTAATTTAGCAATGGCCAACAAGTTTGTATATGGTCTCATGGCTACCTAGTGGCCATGGAAGGACTCTGGCTTGACCTGGTCATATTTTGACTCCAATCACCCAAAGGGTCTGTGACTGTGATCAGGAGAATCATGCTATGATCAGCACATTGGTAGAATCCATTTTTTAAGAAAGCGAGGAGTAGGAAATAGTGGTGTGTCCTCCCATGTGCTTATATTGAGAATTTGATGTGTTACCTACCTTTATACTCTCTCATTGACTTTTCTCTCCACTGTCGATGACAGTGATTCTAAGAGGCTAAAATTATTTGTGTGACCTGAGGTTTCTAGATGTAAGAATTATATGCTTATTCCTAGAAAAACTGTTAGAAAGTCTAAAAGGAAGACTAACTTTTCTGTCTGTTTAGAAGGAAGATAGGCTTGAATGGCAGCTGTATGTCATTATTGGACAATTGTGTTAAGCACATCTATTACTCAGAAAAATGGACAACAACGGAATGACAAAAAGAATCAGAAGTCATTGAAAAAAAAGGTGTGTAGTCCGTTGGAATTGTTTAGAAGATTATCCTAGGTAAATCATGACTTTCATTTATGTCTTGAGAGTTGGCAGTACTGTTTTTTTTTTACCCCTTGGGTAGAATGGAAACCTCAGAAGGAGTGGCCAGGGGCTTCTATACCCTAAGTAAACATAGCCTTTATTTACAGAGGTTCTAAACTTTAATAAAACTTTGAAGGCGAGCAGAAGAGCCTCAAAGGGAAGAGTCATTCATTCTAGAGGGGAAAAATGGTGTTTAGCATTTGTGCACCAATGTGTGTTAAAATAGAGTAGCTAAATAAGATACTTTAAATTTTTACAGTGAATATGCTGCATATACTTACTTTTAATATAACAGGAAACTAATGTTTAGAGAGATTGTTTCATTACTTGCCTATGAGTGAAATGAAAGATGGGCCTTTGATTTTAATGATGGAATTGTTCTTTTAAAAGTCTATAGGGTTTCTTCTATTGTCTGGTAGTACATGGGACTGAATAAATCACTCGAAGTTCATTTTTTTATAATTAGAAAAGTTTATTTAATTAGTTACTTAGAAATATCCCCCTACCCTCAAGCATCAAAAACCAAAATATTACTTTTTTTTTAAACCAATATTCTCAACAGCCATTTCATGTTGCTTCAATCAAAATTGTTGAGTCTCTTATCAGAGAAGTTCACACAATTTGGATTGGTAATCAAAGTTAATGTCTGTGTAGTCTCTGAAAAATGTCATTATGGCCTTATAATGCCCTATCCTTCTGGAATCTCTACTAGAAAAAACAAACAAACAAACAAACAAATGAAAACAAACAGTACCATATCCAGAGTTTGGAGAGAAGGCACAGCCAGTAAAGTACTTGCTATATAACCCAAATAAGAAAGATGGGCATTATGGCACATGCTAATTTCATTGCTGGGGTAATGGAGACAGGTGGATTCCTTTGGGTACTCTGGCTAGCCAGTCCAGCTTATTTGGTGAGTTCTAGTCTAGTGAGAGACCCTTTCTCAAAATAAACAAATAAAATGTAAGAGAACCTCAAGATAGTTCCCAAGGACCGACACCTGACCTCTGGCTTCCTTATGCCCTTTTCGGGGCTCCCTATCTCCTAGCCCAGAGAGAAGAACCTCTGGACTCAGATCTGTTGTTCTGTCTTTCTCACCAGCTGTCATCACCACAGCCCTCACCACTGGGTTAGTGAAAGGATCCATATTAATGTCATTCTTAGCGCTGTAGAATATATTTTGCCTATATTTCTTATGTGGCTAAATACGCTACATCCAGGGAGAAATTATTTAAGGTTCTCTGGCTGGGATTGATGGTTCACACTTGTAATCCTAGCAACATGGGAGACTGAGGCAGGAGCATTACTTGAACCCACTCTGGTCAGCATAGTGAAACACTGTTCACAAAAAATCAAGAGTTAGATAAAAGCAATAACCAGCCTCTCTTAAGGTGTATATGCATGTAAGAAGGGAGTATGTCTTAAATAACGTAACATATGGACATTCAAAAATTCAATCACACAGGCCAACAGTTGGTAGGAGTAGTAATAGTTACTACTCATTAGATATATATTATGTGTAAGATATTGTGTTGGGAGTGGTACAGAAATCACTTATTACATAATAAGTTTTCTGGAAACAAACTTGTTGAATTAGGTGTCCCATAATGTATTTTTTTTCCTAATACCTAGGGGAACTCTCCTGGAGGGAGTAAAAAGTTAAATGATGTTTAATCTTGTCTAAATCAACCAAAAAATGATGCTGGGATATAGTTCAGAAGATTACATCTTTAGTACAAACATAAAAAAAAAAAAAAAAAAAAAAAAAGAAAAGAAAGAAAAAAGAAAAAGGAAAAGAAGAAAAGAAAGAAAAAGTAAAAGAAAAAAGAAAGTCATGTACTTTGGCTGCCAACCTGTTGATGTAGTTAGAGACAAGCTTTAACACGATGGGCAGGAATGAAAGTATTCCCAGGACAAGAAGGGTTAGCCTGATCAAGCTATATATGCCATTCCTGTGGTTTGACCAAAATGGAAATACTGACCTCAGGCCATGGATAATTTTATCAGCATTATCTGCAGCATCAAAGCTCATCAGAGCAGCATTCTTTAAATTCATAGTCTCACTATGCAGAGTTAACACACCCAGAGAGGTGTTAGGATTATGCCAAATATCCTACAAGTGTCTTTAAACTTTTTTTCTAATGACAATCATTGTAAATTTTAGAAGTAACACTACTCTGATGATATTTGTCATGACACTTGGAATGGCTCCTAACTCTTGGACCTGAACCTCCTTCAGATGATTTGAATAGGTTATAGAGCATCAATCCGTTGTTCCAGATACCTATATAAATACTTTTGTATACTCAATACATTAGTAACATTTTTTTGCTAGATGGTTAACAAAAATAACTGTCTTAACTCCTTGTATCAATGCTATTGCAGAAGCAGTGGTGCTAGCAATTAATGAAATTAAGGTTGTTATACCAGCAATAATCAAGCCTCTTGCTTCTGCTTAAAGCCTAACTCACTTCTTCCAGCACTTTCAAGCTTTTTTTCAGAGAATCAAGGTTTTCTAATATTCAGGGCAGTAAGACAAAAGCTGGTTGATAGACCCCCATAACAGACATGCCAGGTTTCAACACACAAACACAGTTAAAAATTATACAGTCAATGCAACTTACAATAAATACTGTAGAAGAGACAAAACCAATTTTAGCTTGGCAATTAAAAGAGCCTTAAAACATGCACTAACTCTTGTTTGAAATCCAGATCTCGTCTTTACTCTTTATCTCTTGCTATCATAACATCATAGGAACTGCAGCTAACTTCCAAATATGTCTCTGAAAATGCAAGATCCAGCCTTCCAAATGAAGACTGTTATTTCCAGTATTGGATTGATTTCTAGACCAGTACATGATTGAGTCCTAATAGCTGGTTACCTTTAAGAAAAATACAAGAGACATTATAATTTCTCTTTTTGATTCTCTGTCCCACAAGGTATAAAAACTTGAGGCAAAGCAGCTTGTTTCAATTGGGATATAGGAAAACAAAGGTGGGTCAGGAACATGCGTCCAGTACAGCTTCCCAGTCACCATTGTCAGGGCACTCAGTAAGCTCACAGGACAGCATCATTCTTTGTCTCAGCAACAGCATCTTTCTGGCAGTCACCATGTTCCTACAGCATCCTGCAGAAAAAACACAAACATGCTTCTTCCCCACATTAGATACTTGGTTGAGATCATGCCATATGCCAGTAAGTGGATCCTTCCTTTTCACCTAGGCATAAGCACGCCTAGATGAAGGGTGCCGTAGACACTCAGCAGAAACTTCCTTGGCATCCAATTTTTTTTTAAATTTAAAATAAAGTATGATTTAAATAAATTTGTGGTGTTCAGTTATATACCTCCCCCTTTGTTATTTTATGAAGATATTGTTTTAAAGTTCCATGAGCCCCTTCCACAATACCTTGTCCTTGAGGATTATAAGAAATCCCTGTATTGTTGACGAAAATCTCAACTGTTCAACTACAATTGCCAGATCCATTATCTGTTTTTTTATTGGATATTTTATTTATTTACCTTTCAAATGTTATCACTTCTCCCATTTCCCCCCACAACCCCTTATCCCATCCCCCCTCCTCCTACTTTATGAGGGTGTGCCCCCCCCATCCACCCATTCCTGCCTCCCTGTTCTTGAATTCTCAAACACTAGGGCATCCAGACTTTCAGGGACCAAGACCTTCCTCTTCCACTGATGCCTGACAAGGTCATCCTAAGCTACTTATAACAGGTGGAACCATGAGTCCCGTCCCTTTGTGCTTTCCAGGCTGGAGGTTTAGACCCTGGGAGTTCTGGTTGAGTATTTTATTACTCCTTCTAAGAAGGACCAAGCACCCACACTTTGGTCTTCCTTCTTTTGAGCTTCATGTGGTCTATGCATTGTATCTTAGGTATTGTGAGATTTTGGGTTAATATCCACTTCTCAGTTAGTGCATACCATGTGTGTTCTTTTGTGATTGGCTTACCTCACTCAGGATGATATTTTCCAGTTCTATCCCTTTGCCAAAGAATTTCATGAACTCTTTGTTTTTAATAGCTGAGTAGTACTCCATTGTGTTAAATGTACCATATTTTCTGTATCCATTCCTCTGTTGAAGGACATCTGTGTTCTTTCCAGCTTCTGGCAATTATAAACAAGGCTACTATGAACATAGTGGAGCATTTGTCCCTGTTGTATGTTGGAGCATCTTTTGGGTATATGCCCAGGAATGGTATAGTTGAGTCCTCAGGTAATACTTTGTTCAATTTTCTGAGGACCCACCAGACTGAATTTCAGAGTGGTTGTACTAGCTTGCAACCCAACCAACAATGGACGAGTGTTCCTCTTTATCTACATCCTCGATAGCATCTACTATTACCTGAGTTTTTGATCTTAGCCATTCTGACTGATGTGAGGTGGAATGTCAGGGTTGTTTTGATTTGCATTTCCCTAATGACTAAGGATGTTGAACACTTCTTTAGGTGCTTCTCGGCCATTCGAGTTTCCTTGAGAATTCTTTGTAGAGCTCTGTACCCCATTTTTAATCAGGTTATTTGATTGTCTAAAGTATAATTTCTTCAGTTCTTTGTATACCTTGGATATTAGCCCTCTATCAATGTAGGACTGGTGAAGATCTTTTCCCAATCTGTTGGTTGCTGCTTTGTCCTATTGATGGTATCCTTTGCTTTACAGAATCTTTGCAGTTTTATGAGGTCCTATTTGTCAATTCTTGATCTTAGAGCATAAGCCATGGTGTTCTGTTCAGGAACTTTTCCCCTGTGCCCATGTGTTCGAAGCTTTTCCCCATTTTCTCTATTAGTTTCAGTGTCTCTGGTTTTATGTGGAGGTCCTTGATCCACTTGGACTTGAGCTTTGTACAAGGAGATACGTATGGATCAATTTGCATTCTTCTACATGCTGACCTCCAGTTCAACCAGCACCATTTGTTGAAAATACTGTCTTTTTTCCACTGGATGGTTTTAGCTCCTTTGTCAAAAATCAAGTGACCATAGGTTTGGGTTCATTTTGGAGTCTTCAATTCTATTTCATTGATCTTCCTGCCTTTCTCTGTACCTAAACTATCCAGTTTTTATCACTACTGCTCTGTAATACAGCTTGAGATCAGGGATGGTGATTCTCCTAGAAGTTCTTTTATTGTTGAGAATAATTTCGCTACCCCAGACAGTTATTAATTTAACAGGCTGGCAAGCCAAGGATGGGTAAGATTTTGCACAGAACCTTACCAACCTAAGACATAAGTGCACTGTTTTTGAAAATGCATATTCCATGATGGGCAAGAAGGCTTTATTGTCAGAACGACATAAGACAGGCTCAGTCTGGTTTATTCAATTAAAAGAGGGCTATGTGGAGAGCTTTTGGGGCTGCCTGGCAGGAATCTGACATTAGCCAAGGACAAAGAAATGGGCTGATTGAAAGGAATCTGACATAGCCCTCCCCCCCCCAAAAAAAAAAAAAAGAAAGGAAATGGACTGCTTGGAAGGAATCTGACATAGGCCAAGGACAAGGAAATGAACTGCAGGGCAGGAATCGGCATTATGCTGGAACAAAGAAGTAATTTCAGGCAGGAATCTAAATCCTAGGCTAGAACAAAGAAGAAATTTCAGGCAGGAATCTAAATTCTAGGCTAGAACAAAGAAGTAGGCTTCAGGCATGAAATGATTTTGAGCTCGGACAGGGAAGTAGTCTCAGATATTTTGATCATCCTGATAAACCCTTAGAAATAGTGACCACAGGAATAATCACGAGACTCTGTTTATTGTAGTGTGTGTTTTTTGACTATCTGGTTTTATTGTCTTGGTTGTTCCTTGACTATTGCATCTATTGTATTGCTTGTTCCTCAACCTAGAATTGACCTCAAACTTTAATAGTATAAAGGCAAAAAAGGAGGAAGAGGGATGGGATAGGGGATTAATGTGGGGGGGGTGAGGCAGGGGGATTGCATCTGAAATGTAAATAAATAAAATATGAATAAAAATTAGAAAAAAAGAGAGAAGAAATACATTGCGGTATGCAGCCTGATTATATTTTATATATTTTATATTTCCTATATTTATATATAGAAAGTCTCACTGTATAGCTCAGTTCAGCTTTAAGCTCACAGCAATCCTCCTGTCTCAGCTTTTGAGTGCTGCTATTATAGGCATAAACCATTGATCTGGATTGGAAGGTGCTCTTATTATATAGATGTTTTGAATAGTAAGTCTATAATGAAACCAATTTGCAATTAATTATGATGATGAGCCGGTATCTATGAATTTAAGAAACATAGCACTCAGAGTGAATATCGTCTGTTCCTACTAACATCTGGGGTATGGATGGAGATGTTCATAACTTAAATGTGCCTTACTATAGGATGTGACTTAGGGATATAACTTGCTATTCTGGACTGGAAAGTACATGTTTGAATCAGCAAAGTGTAATCTACTGAGACAGACACTGTCTCAGACCTCTTTCTGCTGTCATCCTTGCTGTTTCAATCTGCTAGGACCTGTGGCAGAGGGGAACTAAGGAGACAGATGGGATAAAGGTGCTGAGCACTTGAATTTAGGAGACAGATTGCACTGGATTATTCTTAAAGGAAGAGTGAGGTAGGAGACTCAGTACCCATGTGAGATGACATGAAAGAGATTTGACTAGTCATTGCTGCCTTTGAAGACAGTAGAGGTCTAAAGCCAAGGAATGGAGTCAGCTGCTAGAAGCTGGTGACATCAAAGCAATGGAGTGTCTCCCCAGAGTGTCCCAAAGGGAAGCAGCTCTGGTTTTAGCTCAGCAAGACAGCTAGCTGTCTCCGACTTCTGACCTCCAAACCATAAAATAAATTTGTGTTATTTTAAGATACCAAGTTTGTGGAAGTGTATATCAGGAACAACAGAAAACCAACTCAATAATGTATACCCTACTTCTGCATTTTCCACATTGTAATCTCAAGTTGATATGATTGTTAAGTAGATGAGCACTTGAGTCACATTCCACTGATTCGAAGTCTTGCCACTCTGTCTGGACTTCTGCTCTTAACAAAGCATAATGTTGAATTTATTCTTGGTTTTGACTACAGTTGTTGGTTTTCTGAGTGTGTTTATAATTATCTTCACTCTTATATTTAGATTCTGTACTTAGTGGGAGAAACAGTTTCTACCTGTTGTGCCTAGCAATGGATCTTCTCCATGTCTTTGGATGGAGCTTAAACAATAGAAAAATTGTTCTGATCATTTGTTCTGTTGAGGTAAGAGTGATCCAGATCAATGTAATAAAAACTTTAAAAATATTGGCAATTTTATAGAAATAAAAATTTAGCTGTCTGAATCAAGGTAAAAATCAGGTTAAAGTTATATAAGTATATTGATACTTCAAATGGTGTATTATATCAAGAGCACCTCTTACTGTTCATGTGATTAAGATAAGATAAGAAGCACTTTTAGCCAGAAAAACTTCAGTTTAAATAGAAGTTGCTCTGTATTTGTAGGATCCTAGAGTAATTATCCATGAGCTCCAATTTCCTAACTTTTAAAGACAGGGCCGATACATCTAAGTTAGGTTCAAATGAGGATTCATGTGGAGCACACTGTGATCTGTAAAACACTCTACACATATCAGATGCAATAATGATTATTGCTAAGAGAGTTGGGGAGATATATGAGTATATTTGAATGCACTTCACTTGGTGTATGAAAAGTTTGGTTGATTATCATAGCCCCAAGGAATTACTACTGTCAGTTTTGTTCAAACAATTACTAGTTGATCAAGGAGAAATTATGAATCAATTTCAATAATACACATTATTATTAGCTTTCCCAAACTAATTTAGAGCACAGAGGGTCCCTCAGTGTTCAAAACTCATAACATTTATTGTTTATAATAATGGTTCACAAACTTGACTATGCATCAAAGTCATAGGAGGAAATTTTAAAAATGTAATATTGTATTCCATGCTGAGGGGTGTGTGTGTGTATCTATGTATGTGTGTGTGTTGTGCATGTGTGAGCTTAGCTCCTGGTGACTCATATCTAAATATAGAGACTCTAGCATATGTTTTCTTTTGAGAGGCTGAGATCTTTTTTTATTTGGACCAATCAAAGTCTCAGTTAATTTTGGGAGCTTCACATTACCACATAAAATGACTTAAGTTGTTACTGCTGTTTCTATGGGAAAAATACTGGATTGTGATTTCACAGGCCATGAGTAGTAGCTTATTATTATTTGGACAGATAAGAGCAAATTCTTAATTATTCATGATGCATACTTGAAAAAGTTGGAACTTAAAGAAACCATAAAAACAATATAGTTTATTCTGTCTTTTTCTCTGGATAAAGAAACTTACACCAAGTGAAGGTAAAAGGCTAGGCTAAGGTGACTTGACTTGTCAGATAGAATTCTCGGTTTGCTGCTTACTGCATTTAGAAGAATTAAAAAGGACATAATTAAAATTCACAGAGACAAATTCCTTGTCTTTGAAGAAGTCTAGTTGCCTCTCTTTTACTAGGACTCTGAATTACTAGAACTCTGTGAAGTTCAGAGTATACTTTCAGTGTTTTTGTTCTTTTTTAGACTAGTATTCGGTAGATTGTGCTCACAAGCTTCTTTTTTATTAATAATTTTGTTTGTTTACATTTCAAATGATATCCCCATTCCTGGTTTCCCCTCCACAAACTCGCATCTTATCCTCCTCCCCTTTGCCTCTATGAGGGTGCTCCTCCTCCCAGTCACCCACTCTAGCCTCGCTGTGCTAGCATTCCCCCTATGCTGGGGCATCAAACCTCCACAGAACCAAGGGATTCCCCTCCCATTGATGCCAGAATTTGGAGTCATGGATTCATCCATGTATACTCTTTGGTTGGTGGTTTAGTCCCTGAGAGCTCTGGGGTGGTCTGGTTAGTTGATATTGTTTTTCTTATGCAGTTGGAATCCCCTTCAGCTCCTTCAGTCCTTCCCCCAGCTCTTCCATTGGGGTCCTCAGGCTCAGTCATGGTTAACTGTGAGTATCTGCATCTGTATTAGTCAGGTGCTTTTAGCAGAACCTCTCAGGGAACAGCTATACCAGGCTCCTATTAGTAAGTACTTCTTGGCATCAGCAATAGTGTCCAGGTTTGATGTCTGCAGATGGGATGGATCCCTATGTGGGGCAGTCTCTGGATCACTTTTCCTTCAGTCTCTGCTCCAGTTTTTTGTCCCTGTCTTTCCTTTGTACAGGAACAATTCTGGGGTAAAAATATTGAGATAGGTGGGTGGCCCTATCCCTAGTTGAAATACCCAACAAAGGGGAGATGGAACCTGTAGAGACCACCTCCTGTAGATAGGTATGGCTCAGCAAGTTTCTTTAAAGTTCAAAGATTGGAAGAGAAATTTGTGGAGTCCTAGTTTTGTACCCTACATTATTTTTATGTGATTTTTTTCCTATTATCTTGTATACTACCCAGTGAAGAAGAAGATTCCACTGGACCACTCCCCTTCTAGAAGAGAAAGTTCATAGAATGCTTTGGTACTCCTCTCCTCCAGAAGAGAGAGGCTAATTAACATTCCTCAGTCCACAAGGGGTGGGGACTGACCTGTGGGTGGAGGTGGCCCAAAGCACATGGACAACAGACCGTTGGCCACCCGCAGACAAGGGAAGTCCTTGCCACCTCATTCCTTAAACACCAATCAGTTGCAAATCACATTGTTCTGCCAATTATATTGTGCTTAGTTGTTGTTTCTCTTGCTACCCTAGAGACTGTAAAATGTCCACTGAACAGCTGCGCGGGGTCGCCTCTCTTCTAGATGCAGGATGGCCCCAGCATGCCGTAACATTAAATTCCTCTTGCTTTTTGTAGCAATTCTTGTCTCTGCGTGGTTCACTTAGGGATCTTGGTAAACTAACGCTCTGCTTGCTAGAGTCTTACACCACACACAATTACTGCATATTAACCTACTCCAACATTATTAATGGGTCCAATTCATGTTAAAGTGGAAAAATCAGATATCAAAATGTACAATAAAGACCTCACACTGAAGTAAAAATTCTCACTATTGATAATAATAAAGCCATTTTCTACTTGATGTCATGACTCTTAGAGGAACCTTCACAAAAGGTTTTTACAACAGTATTTACTGGTTATATTTTAGGAAACAAGCGTTTTAGAAAGACAGTACCTAAGCCCCTCTTTTGCATCTCCTGAGGCAGAGTGAATCATGTTTAATTTTTGTTAATTCTACCAAATTTTACATTTTTTTTCACTCTTGATCATGGATTGAGTTTAACATTCTGCCCCTTCTGTCATGGCTTACTGTAAAGAAAGACCTGTTGAACTGAACTGATGAAGAAAGAAAATTCTTGAGAGTCAGAGTTGAGAAAGTCTAACAAGTGTTACGACTACAGAGCTGTGTTTATTTCCAGGAGGTTTCTGACGAAAACGTTTTTATATTAAATTTTATAAAGAAATTGGCATCTTGGCCCCTTATCAAAGTAACCTTAATTTGACAACAAAACATGCAATAATAAAGAGGGGAATGTTTTGAGTCTTAATAATTAAATATGAGATTATTATTTGAGAGAGGGAAAAGCTAAAATGCTTACATTAGCAATTAGTGGGATCAAATTCACTTTAAAGCAACAGCACGTGGTGTCCTAGATAGAGAAGATGCAACAGTAAATTGCAAGGGATACAAGACTGTGGAAGCTAGGATATAAACAAATAAATTTCACCAACACTGAGTCTGGGCAGGAGAAAACAGCAAAGGACAATTGGAAAAGAGAATGTGGTACTGTGGTCCCAAGAACTTCCCAGAGAAAACCTTGTTTAAAATGACCAAATCATATTTGCCCCAATACAAGCAATTTTGGAACTCATGTGTGCATTTATGTGGCTGACTCTTTATTTTAGTTAGACTAAAATAGCCAACTATTTTTAAGAGTGCAAGATATTTTAGATTGTCTTTCTTCTTATCAGAAGCACTCTCATTTAACGGGTGAGGAAACTGAAGTCCAGTTTGGATCCCATTGTTAGGTGGTGACTTATAACTAAAACTAGTTTTCTTCATTTCCATGGCAATGTTTTTGCCTGTTCTTCCCTCTCCAGCTCCCAAATAATTTTAAAAGACAAAACTCAGTGAAGTAAAATTGAGATCTTATTTCAGAGATTTAAATCAATGCCATTGAGTAGTAAATTTAATCAAGCACAATTCTGTTACTTTTTGAGATGGGATCTCACACTACATTTATCTACTAGTCTCAAACTAATAGGTTCAAGTGATAGCCCTATCCAGCCTTCTGAATGTTGGTATTCTAGGTGCACACTACCATGCTTGGCAGCAATGTGATTTAAATTATTTTAAAATGTTCTTTTAATAAAATGAGATAATTTTAAGCAAATTTTTACTTAAAACTTGTTTTCAGTATGGAACATTCATGTATATATGTAAATATCCATGCATATAATTGTTTTTAGAAGACTTTTTGAGTACTGGAATATATTAAATTGATCATTGTTCTTTCATTTAGAAGTGCAAGTAAGGTTGGGGTTTCTATCTGCTATTGACTCTCATGGCTCTTTGTGAGTAAAACAAATTGAAAATGTGTATGTATCTTCAAAGCTGATAGGCCTGACCATTTTGTTTTTTGATAAACATCTCTAAAGGGTTCTTGGAATTCTATGTGTACCCTTGAAGCCAAATATTTTGTACTTCATAGTCTCTTATTCTTCCCTTAGATTTAATTATTATTTGACATTTCCCTTAAAAAATAGCTCAAAACCAACTTTAAAAGACTATAAAATATAAATGTAAAAAGGATACATATATTTTGAATATTCCATTTTGCGTTAATTTTGCTAATGGAAATGAGACACATGATCTACACTCTCATTAATTATTTAGATTTTGAAATATTAAATAAGAATGGAATTTACAAAGAAAACAGTATAATTGTAAAAGTAATTTCATTGCATTCTCTACTCTTCCTTGAAATATTAAATTTATTCTAATTACACAAAGTAAGGGCTTTTATGAATACTTTCCCAAACCTGCATATGATGTACTTGGATCATCTTTATTTCTGGTATTTATTACTCTTTCTTACCATCTCTTCATAATTACTTTCCTTCTTTAAAAAACAATTTTTTTTTTATTCTTTGAGATTATAAAGTACCATTTCTTCATCTTCTTTTTTTCTCCTTCCAACCCCTCCCCTATGTTCTGTCTTGCAGATCTGTGGAATACTTATTTTTTAGTTGTTGATATGTATATTGATTTATATAGTATAATTAACTCCTAAATATATAAACACAATTATATTTATCCTCTATCCTAGATTCCATAGATGAGAGAAACCATGAAGAAGAACTTGTTTTTCTGAGTCTGGTGGATTTCACAATGTGATCTCTATAGATTCTGTAGTTCATGGACTTGATGAATACTTAAATCTTTTAAGACTTTGGGATTCAGAGAAAGACAGCTGTTCCAGGTTCTCTGATTAGGAATGAGTCCATGCACACAATATTCTGGCATTCACTAGAATTTGGAAATGTTTATGAAAAAGATGTTGACACTGAGTCTTTTCTAATATGAGTTCACATTTATAAGTACATATCCTAAGACAGACCACACACAATGCATAAAAGGAACTTCAAAATATATATCTCCAAAACTACACCTCATGGCACATGGAGGGTGAGCTAAAGGATCATTATCTTAAGGACATAGAATTATGTAACAATTTTCTGCACAGTAGCTAAGAGCAATGACATTTGTAGTGACTTGATAGCATATGGGCCATTATGTATCCAATAGCACATGAAGCTAGATGGGTTGGAGATTATAATTACAATGGTTTTTTTTTTTTTTTTCATGAAAAAGGTGATCTAGAGATGTCACTTTTTTCTTCCTGAATATCTCTCTCTCTCTCTCTCTCTCTCTCTCTCTCTCTCTCTCTCTCTCTCTCTCAAATAGCAGACAATGACAGGGAAAATGAATGACAAGGGTTGTTAAACTTCATTCTATGAAATAACAAAACAGCCATTTTCTTTCCCTTTACCCTAGCTTTAGAAATTCCTTCACGTATCTGTTAAGTGAAACACAGTCTTCCTTTGGTACCTGCAGGAGATTTGCTTCAGGACTTTTGTGTGGATACTGACATTCACATGCGCTCAGGTCCTTATATTAAAATGCATTTTCACATCAGTGACACAAGTATATGATCATCATCATCAACAACATTAAGTGTGTATACATATGAGGAGGGCTAGGGTGTCTTGTCCTAGAGACAAGATTTCTCTCTGTTTTTCAGTCAGGCTGGTAGGTTGAGCAGTGAGTTCCAGAGATTCTTATGCCTCAGTTGCCTATAAGCTCCTAGAGCTGGGGTTACATGTACCTTTGCAAGTCATGTTTGGCTTCTTCTGTGGAGTCTGTGGATCCAAAGTCAGGTCCTCATGTTTGCACAGCAATAGCTCTAACTTGTGGAAGCAACTTTCCAGCCCACTCTTTATACATTTGTAATACTTGACATAATGTAAATAATACACACACACACACACACACACACACACACACACACACACACACACTGCGTGTGTGTATATGTCTTAGGGTTTTACTGCTGTGAACAGATACCATGACCAAGGCAAGTCTTATAAAGGACAACATTAATTGGGTTGGCTTACAGATTCAGAGGTTCAGTCCATTATCAAGGAGGGAGCATGGCAGTATTCAGGTAGGCATGGTGCAGGAGGAGCTGAGAGTTCTGCATCTTCATCTGAAGACTGTTTAGCAGAATACTGACCTCCAGCCAGCAAGGATGAGGGTCTTATAGCCCATAACCACAGTGACACACCTACTCCAACAGGGCCACACCTTTTAATAGTGCCACTCCCTGGGCCAAGCACATACAAACCATCACAATATATTATATATTATGTCTATTATATTATTATATATTATAATATATCATATTATATATTATAGATTTTATTCCTGTTTAGGAAATAATGAGAAAAATGTCTATACATGTTTAGCCCAAGCTCAAATTTTTAGGCTTGGCCTAAAACATGAGAGGCATAAGATCTGTTCCCAACAATTGCTAATTTATGACCTTAGACAAACTACTACTTCTTTTTTAAGCCTCAGAAGTTTCTCAGGTAACAAAAGTGTGTGTGTGAGAGAGGCGGGGGTGAGAGAGGGAGGGAGGGACAGAGAAGGAGGAAAGGAGGGAGGGAGAGAGAGAGAGAGAAGAGAGGAGAGAAGAGAGAGAGAGAGAGAGAGAGGAGAGAGAGAGAGAGAGAGAGAGAGATTTGAGTTTTCAACTAGGGTAATATTGATCTCCAAGGATATGTTTGAAAAACCATGAATCCAGTTTTTGTCATAGTAACTTGGAATGTGTGTTGGCTTGTTTTATGTCAACCTAATAGGAATTGGAGTCATTTGGGAAAAGGGAGCCTCAATTGAGTAAATTCCTTCACTAGTCTGGCCTGTAGGCAAGCCTATGGTGTATTTTTTTTGGGGGGGGTGGTAATTGAGGTAGGAAGTCCCAGCTTACTGGGGATAGTACCACTCCTCAGCTGGTGGTCTTAGGTGCCATAAGAAAGCAGACTGAGCAATCCAGTAACCAGATCCTCCATGGCCTCTGTATCAGTTCCTGCCTCCAGGTTCCTAACCTGTCTTGAGTTCCTGCCTAGACTTTCCTCAGTGATGAACTGTGATGTGGCAGTTTAAGCTGAGATGAAACCTTTCCTTTCAAAGTTGTTAATGGTCATAGTGTTTTATCAGAGCGGTAGACACACTAACTAAGATAGGATGTTACTGGTATTCCCTGGATGTCAGTTAGGGTTGCAAACATCCTGAAATGAATAGCATATCTTACGTGGTCAAGGACTGTCTAACTCATATGCCAGAAATCAGGGTCCCACTTTGAGGAAACTATGGTTGACTATTTAGGCTCTTCTAGATCCAAGTCCAAGCAACTCATTGGGGAATCTACAATAATTGGCAGAAAAAAAAGCAAGCACAAAGAAAAACCTTAAAGTTTTATAAAATATTTGGATTAAAAATAGTTTATATGCATATTTGTTATAATGGAAAAATTGTCATCTATTGAACATTTCCATGTCAACCAATTTCTACTGTGTAGTCATTGCAGGAATTTCATTGAGAACTATTCATGTTATTTTTTAATTTTTGTACTGATATTTTCTTTATTTACATTTCAAATGTTATCCCCTTTCCCAGTACACCCTGAATCCCCTATCCCATGCCCTCTCTCCCTGCTTCTATGAAGGTGTTCCCCACTCACCTACCCACTTCTGCCTCCCTGCCCTGGCATTCCCTTACACTAGGGCATGGAAACTTCATAGGACCAAGGGCTTCTCCTACCATTGATACCTGACAAGACCATCCTCTGCTATACATGCAACTGGAGCCATGAGTCCCTCCATGTGTACTCTTTGGTTGGTGGTTTAATCTCTGGGAGCTTTGGCGGGTGTGTGTGTGTGTGTGTGTGGTTGGTTGATATTGTTGTTCTTCCTATGGGGTTGCAAACTCCTTTAGCTCCTTCAGTCCTTCCTCTAACTCCTCCATTGGGGACGCCATGCTCAGTTCAATGGTTGGCTGGAGCATCTGGCTCTGTATTTGTCAGGCTCTGGCAGAGCCTCGCAGGAGACAGCTATATCAGGCTCCTGTCAGCAAGCACTTCTTGGCATCAGCAATAGTGTCTGGATTTTGTGACTGTACATGGGATAAGTTCTCAGATGGGGCAATCTCTGGACGGCCTTTCCTTCAGTCTCTGCTCCACACTTTGTCTCCATATTTCCTCCTATGAGTATTTTGTTTCCCCTTCTAAGAAGGACTGAAGCATCCACACTTTAGTCTTTCTTCTTGTTGAGTTTGATGTGGTCTGTGAATTATATCTTGGGTATTTGGAGCTTTTGGGTTACTATCCACTTATCAGTGAGTGCATACTATATGAGTTCTTTTGTGACTGGGTTACCTCACTCGGGATATTTTCTAGTTCCATCCATTTGCCTAAGAATTTCATGAACTCATTGTTTTTTATAGCTTAGTAATACTCCAGTGTGTAAATGTACCACATTTTCTGTATCCCTCTGTTGACAGACATCTGTGTTCTTTCTAGCTTTTGGCTATTATAAAAATGGCTGTTATGAACATAGTGGAACATGTGCCCTTGTTGGGGCATATTTTGGGTATATACCCAGGAATGGTATAGTTAGGTCCTTAGGTAATACTATGTTCAATTTTCTGAGGATCTACCAGACTGAATTTCAGAGTGGTTGTGCCAGCTTGCAATCCCACCAGCAATGGAGGAGTGTTCCTTTCTCTACATCCTCACCAGCATCTGCTGTCACCTGAGTTTTTGATTTTAGCCATTCTGACTGGTGTGAGGTGGATTCTCCTGCAACTATTACTATTGTATCAACAATGAGATTAGAGCTTAGGAAGTGGTGCCAATTGTCTAAAATTAGACTCTAGGGGAAGAAGCAAAGTATCTATTTACCTGGGCTCACACTCAGAAGTCCTTATGTTCTGTTATGCTCCCTTAGAAATGGAAAATGGGGGGAGTAGGGATGGATAATTCACAGGTATCCATGAGTAACCATCATGGGTGTTTTTCAGTTCCTTGAATATAAGCTATCTTTAGACTTCCAGGCCTTTGAACAGGATGCTCTTTCCTCTGAACTTCCTCACACTTGACCACATTATCTTCATCCTTCAGGTATAGCTTGTGCCCAGTTTCTGCCCTTGGCAAACCCTCCTCTACCCACGTGGACCTTATACTAGGTGCCCTTCATATTTTATTTGCTTTTTTCTTTACTCTACCAACTAGACACATGCCTTACTAAAGCTGCTAAGTCTCATTTCCACATTGGTGACAAGATCAGGGAGACCTGTTTTCTTTTTGCTTATAGTGTTTATCACAGCAAGAGAACAAAAATGAGGGCAACTTTCCTTGGTGAGTATAGTTGGTGACCTCATGGAAATGGCAAGATTTCCCAGGTGTAGCAGGTGCTTGGCTGCCCATTTGGTAGTGAAAGCTGTAGCAGTGTATTAGAATAACTTTTTATTGTTGTTGTTTATACTGGCTAAGGAAAACCACAACTAAATTAAAGAAGCTAAGAAAAGAAAGGAACATAAGTGTATATTCTTAGACCATATTATATTAGCCTTTTTATTGACCATATCTGAGTCTTTGCTTTTCTTATGGCTTCAAGTTGCCATCTGGTATCCTTTTCCTATTCCAACAGAGTTTTGTTTTTTTTTCCATTTGTTTTGTGCTGTTATTGCTAGAAAACATATCATTGCATTGTTATAAGCCCAACATTACAATTATATACACATTGTTTCATATAACTGCTTTTAAAATTTGTTAATAATATATGACTTCTTCAAGTATAGCATTTTGTAATCAATCCCGGAAATATCCTTCTTGGTACTGTTTATATTTATGTGTGCATTCAAAATTTTTCTTCAGTATTTTCTGTATAATGCATCTGCTAGAGACAGACGGCCTCAGTCTGTCTTATTGGGGAATGTATTTATTTTGCTTTGGTTAAACAACAAGTTAAATTCAGACCCTATTATAGTCTCCTTCTTTTTCAAGAGTGCACAGTTGTTAATATATCCTCCAGGTTGTTTGACCACTGCTACTGTCTAATTT
This sequence comes from Mastomys natalensis, assembly GCA_021653895.1. Classification (NCBI taxonomy): domain Eukaryota; kingdom Metazoa; phylum Chordata; class Mammalia; order Rodentia; family Muridae; genus Mastomys; species Mastomys natalensis. The sequence goes on from JAJTUV010001399.1 coordinate 470,162, forward strand.
CAGGCCATTTGCATCATCTTGATAACAAAGTCCATTCTTAGTCATCAATCATTCCTCCTCTCCCTTGGCAACACTCTCAGTGCTTCATATTAATGACATCAAAGAACGTAGATTTATGTGTCTGGTTTCTCTCACTCAGCATTTTCTCAGGATTTATTCATATAATATCACACATTAGTACTTCATTATTTTTTATGGCTAAATGATTTTCTGTTTATGACTGTACAGTATTCTATATACACAATATAGACCATTGAATTTCACTTTATTGAGCATTTAGGTTATTTCTGTTGTGCATATGTATGTTTTATATATAAAAGTTTTTGTGTAGATGAACTTTCAGTCCTTTGGGGTATATAACTAGAAGTGAAGACACTGAATCACAAACTCAGTGATTAACTTTTGAGAAAATGTCTAAGCAGTTTTCATAGAAAGTTCATAGTTCCCAGCTGTCACTGCTGGTTCTTGGGTTCCTATGTTTGTCACCGCTGTTGTCTATGGCTAGGCATGTGGGACATTCCTCTCTCATTGTTCAAATATGTCATTTATGATTTCTGATGAGAAACTGGGCTTTAATCTCATATAGGTTACCTTTACATGATGAATCTTTTTTTCTTTGTACTAATTTCAACAATTTTTACTTTCAATATTTTGCCTGTGGTATGAAGATAGCAACTTCTTGCATGTATTCTAATATGGAACATTCTGAGAATCTTGCATGTACGGTTTTCATGGCATGAAGGGTGTCTAGCCATTTGGTAGTCACTATCTTCAAATGTATGTTTTTATTTTCCCTTTGCTTTTAAATTTCCTATTAGGTTCATGTTGGTGTGTTACAAGTGGCTCAACCCCTACCCCTTTAAAAACTCACAACTCCCTAAGGCATGTTAATTTTGATTTAACTTTGCTGTTTCTGTTTTTTCAATTGAACAATCTTAACCAATTTACCTTCAAATTTGCTGATCATTTCTGTTGGCTCTTCAAATAATTGTTAGAGCCCCAGTGGAGTTTTTGTATGTTTGACAGTTTTACTTTTCAGTTCTGGAAGGTTTATTTTTATAGTTTCTGGGAATTTGGATATCCTCATTGATACTGTTTATTTGGTGCAACACTGCATTCTTTTGACTCTTTAGGCACAATCTCATTGGTATGCTCTTTGGACATTTTTCTAATAGTTGTCTGAAGTCTTTTCATAAGAAGTCTAATATCTGTGCCTCTACAAACTTCTAGTCTCTCTGCTTACTGTGCATGCAGATTACGTATTCATATATCTTTGGAAATTTTATATGTTTAATAGCTGTACATTCAAGTTGATACATACAGTAATTATACATATAGAAAGCTTACATGGAGGATTGTTTTCATTTGGTGAATGGGTTGGGCTATTTTGAGATCTATGTCTTCTATAATGTGCAGTATTTGATATCTGTTCTGAAGACACTACCTCAGCTTGTCAGGCTTGCACAGAGTTTTCTGATGACCAGGGATGATGGCTTTATCTAGAACTCTATGTGTCTTTCTGCTTTAATTTAAAATCTTAAAGCATTTGGAATTTGTAATTGATTTAAAAAGCCAAAATCAACTGCCATCTGATAACTTTACTATTTTTTATAACAGTCTAGTTTATTAACTATTCTATTTGGATACAACTGAAATTAACCCTCTTGACAAAGATTGTTGTCATTCCTTAAGAACAGTTATTATATGCACTTGGGCAGAATCCTTTTCAGTTTAGGAGCCAGAGCTCATGGGAAGAACTAGGTTCCCCCAGTTATCACATCTGGTCTCTCTATATAGGTGATGAGGCTATTGGGGTTGGAAGAGAGAAGCTAGAACTATTGTCATGCTCTGGCCATGGCTACTACCTAATGGGGAGTTTCTATAATCCAGGACAAAAGAGAAAGGAAACAATTAATATTCACTAGTTGCCACATGTCTTTGCCTGAGGAGGCTGGTGGATAAGAAGGTTGGCCTGCTGCCCAGTCCAGCCCACCGGGGTAACTCAGTGCTGTGTAGGAAAGGGAGAGTGTAGTTCTCACCAGCTGTTCTGTCTGGTGCTAACCGAAATATTAGGAGTTGGTGACAGAACAGGTGCTTCCCAGCTGCCACCTACTACTTTATGTAGGGTCTTATGTTAAACAGCACTAGCAAAAGTTATAGACTCTGTTAGTGCTTCCTGGCTACAGAGACAATTTGAATTAAATCTGCATCCCCAAGGAGCCTGGGGCAGATCTGAGTTGGCATTTGGCAGCTGGGTCTACTACAACTTAGCTTTCTGCAAGGCAGGGCTTTTGTTGAATGTGAACAATCCCTGTCTTCAATGCTACAGTATCCTTTTGTTGAATTTTTACAGGTTTTGTTTAATAATTGCTTCTCATTTTATTGTAAGATATTTGTTTATATCCTAGACACTTTAAATATTTTTTGTTGTTAATTTTGAACATGTTCCTTAATATCGCCGTGGTGGAGAGATCACAGAGGGTCGGTCACTTCAACATCCTCTCAGCAAGTCAGCCCACAAGGATGATAGAATTATTTTAAAAGTCTTGCATTTTTAAAAGCATCTGTTTTAATTAATCTGAAGAAATTCCAGCTAGTTAGCTCATGTAGCCTCTGAGAATGCTCGTAGAGCCAGGCTGAGGCATTGTTCTTGTTCCTGGTTTACAAAAGACAGAGGTACAAGCATGGACTTTCATGGCTGCCTAAGGATCTGCAACTAGCCACTGACCTTCAGAAAACACAAGAATCGTTAACACGAGTCTGTTTTGAGATTCACACATCTTACTTTGCTTTGAGAAGCACAAAATCTTTCTGATATGCTACTCTACTGCCAGTGTATATATCTTTAGAAAATGAAATCCATTTTTATGTCCTCCTAAATTTGATAGTTTATCTTTGTTTTTTTGAGGAAGACTTCCAAAGAAATTATTTCTTTATATAAGTATGGAATATATATACACATAAATTCATATACACCCTCTTCTTACAACCTCAGAGTCAAGGTAAGCCTGAACCGGCAATAGCCCTGTCTCAGAGATAAGTAGTTTGAGTGTCTGTGTGGTCTAGGAAAGGACTTTCACAGTGATAAAGAGTAACTCACATCCAGTTCAATGATACTTCTGTAACTCCAGAGTGGAAAGGTGAGGAGGAGAGTCAGGATGATCCCTGGAGCTTGCTGGCCAGCTAGTCTAGTCGATTGGTAAGCTCCAGGGTTTGTAGAGAAACCTTGACTCAGAAAAAAAAATAAAGGTAGAAACTAATAGAAGAAGACATTACATGTTTACTTCTGGTTTCCATAAATGCATACACCTGCATACAGACATATATACATGAGTATACCACATGTATACACACACATACATATGCATATATCAAGGCATGCACACATACACACAGCAATATATATATATATATATGAAACTGTATTTTTATTATTTTTTTAATCTTAGACTAGCTGTATTAGTTCCCAGTAGACTATATAATCACAAGGGAATATCTGAGCTTGCACAATCAGTTGAATTGTTAACTAGGATCTAGGTAGGTAGATGTTTTTATGTTTTCAGGAGGTCAGGAGCATCTGTATTTGCTGCAGCATTAGCCTTTTGGAGTGCTTCTGCTAAAGCTGATTTAAGAGCTGAGCATGATGACACATGCCTGTAATCCCACCTATAAGGAGGTTAATGCAGGAAGATCAGGAGTTCAAGGCGGTTAGCTATAAAGCAAATTGTAGGCTAACCTGGGTTACAAAGTAAAAACCTGTCTGGGAATAAAAGTAGTCAATCTTAAATCCAAATTCACTATTTTATTTCCACACTTATAGACATGAGCAATTTTAAACACCACACCTTTATCTATCACTATAAAAATCAATTCCCTTTGGGTATTATCTTATTCTAATCTGTATGCAAATATTACATTACCAAAACATTAGTAAAAATTCTTGTACAGATATATTGTGTGTAGACAAACATGCTTTTCAATCTAAAAGTTTTTCAACACACACACACACACACACACACACACACACACACACACTTTCTCATTTTGTAAGTAAAGAAAACAATATACTTTTTAAGGTTTAATTTATTTTTGCCAGGATCTTGCTCTGTAGATGAGTTTAACCTAGACCTCAACCCCACTAGTTCTAAAATTACAAACAAGTGTGTGCCATAACACCAGGCTAAACCTTTCTTCAAAGAATTAATTTTTATACTTGGTACATTTTGGAGCTGGAGACAATGAATAGTCAGCTCTGTTTAAGTTTTTACGTAAGAGGAGACAGAGGACTAGAGAGGCTACCTCACTTGTTAAAAAGGAAAATGAAAAAAAAACCACAGGATTACAATCATTTTTATTTTTGACTCTTGATGCTATCTTATGCTTTTTAAAGAGACACACCAACAACTCCCATACAGAATCAGCTAACCAATTGTAGCATTAACCTGCTAGCCCTGATTGGGATAGAGTTGAAGTGAGACTTTAGGACATTTGCTCCCTGAACACTTAACCATGTGGTAGGAAGAACACATGATGATCTGTTTCCTGGAGGTTTGGTTGCCTGAGCTGCCAGGCTGCATACAGCATTGCGTGAAACATACCAAGGCAGGCTTCTGATTGGCCACAGCTCCAGAGTCTCTGTGGGCCTCATTAATTTGATGCACTTTGCTTCTGTGACATTAGGATTCTGGCCTAGTCAATTACCTCCACCAGCATTTTTCAGCTTGTCACACTCTACTCTTGATTTTTTTTTTTTTTTTTTTTGGTGGGGGGGATATTAAAAAACCTGAGAAAGAAAAACATCACTGGATAGAGACAACTCCAGATTTCTCCTTTCGCATATGTGTAGGTTAATTTATTCATTTAAAATATAAAGCTCATTTTATCATGCTAGATGGGAACATCTAAACTGTCAGACCAGGGAAAGGAGTACTTTGAAGTAGTTGTATTTCTTTCTCTTTCTTTTCATGGGTTTTTATTTTGTTCCTGTGAATTTCATGTATAAATTTGAGCAGAGCTTCCTTCCACAATGACAGAACACTCCCCTAGTTCTTAAAAAAAAATGAGGTCCCTGTAGTTAAGAAAAAACTTTATGGTGGGTCTATTTTAATAATGGACAGCTTTCACTGTGAAAAAGTAGAGTCCCCTGTTCATTGAAAGTTTCTGTTTACACACAATCTTCTAAAACTTCACCTTTTTTACCCCTGAATTCGTTATCTTCCCTTCTTCCTGGTGTTTGGAATGTTTGCTTTCTCTATGCCTTCATTCTCTTTATTCCCACATGTCAATTGTTATACCTATTGATTTGACTCAAATTAAGCAAACACTTTCTTTTCATTGTTTATCTTCTTGTTGAGTTAGTCCCAGACTCCCCTTCTTCAGCTTTTTCTCCAGACTTCAACCTTACTGGTAGTCTATCATAAAATGGTCTTGCTTAAGGAAATCTCATTTCTAACTGCCCATTGCTAGTATTAGAAATATTATTGGCTCTTTTAAAAAGGATTTATTCATAAATGTATAACTATCTGATTAATGCACAAAATTCATTGATCTTTATATTCATAAAAGGCACGTTCTATAGTTTTCTGTTGCTGTGATGAAACACCATGACCAAAATCCACTCGGGAACAAAGGGTTTATTTGGACTTACCCTTAGAAGTCAGGTTCTTTATTTAGGTATGTTGGAGCAGGACTGTATATGAAAGGTGAACAAGTTGGAGAGAGCCAGGAAGAAGAATCCCACACTTTTTGTTCCAGATCCTGCTCAAGAGTGCTATGGTCTTCATCACTGATAAATCCTTGTTATGATATCTATTGGGTACAGTTATTAAATAGATAGAGGTTTTGGCTTGCATTACCTGGGGTTGATGGATTTTGAGTTTCTTTTCATAGGGTTGTTAGTGATTCTTATCTATGTACTTTTCTTATATTAATCTTTTCAAATTTTAATTGAATAAATTATATAGTTCAAGTGCCATCATAGATACTAATTATTTTTATGTGAGTTGTTTAAAACTATTTATTTATAACTATTATTATATATTCCTGACATAATTCTAGATTATTTATATTATTTGTAGATTTTTAGTATAATTTGTGTATCTTTTCATTTTTTTGGATGGAATCTTTGAAGTATTAAGTATTTCCACTTAAAAAGAGTTTTTCTAGCGTGCCTAAGTTAGCAGATGGAAACTGTATACCTCTGATGGATTCCCAGTCTGCAAGTTTTTCAGCCCTCCTACTGTTCCTGGGATCAGGATTTGAGCTCTGCAGGATCAGACAAGTTCAGCAGCTCTACTGAAAAAGACACAAGGGCACTACACAAAATCCACTGGAAAAATCAAATTCCGCAGCCATTTCTAGCTAGCTCCAAGGCACAGGATGATAGATAGTACTTGGATTAGATTCAAACCTCTACCTGCAGTCCTGGATCTCCATTCCATTCCCTAGACCATAGTTCTGCCTTCATCCCTGGAGCCAGGAGCCTTCTGGGACAAACAGGTGAGATATCCATGCCCAATCCCTTGCTGTGTCCCCAGGCAAGCCTAGCATCTATGAAGTCTACCCATCCCGCTCTATACTACATCTTCTACACCTACCTGAAATCTCAATCTGCACTTTCACCCTTGGGCCACAGCTGCCTGCATCCCTGGAGGCCTGCTGCCACCCAGGACAAGCAGAGTCCTGCTGTCATCAGAGACTACCAGACAGGCCAACACCAGGCACAACCAGATGCTAAAGACTGCACAAAAACACAAAACAAAAGCCATGGTAATATGGTACCTTCAGAACCCAGCTATCCTACTATAGCAAGCCCTGGTATCTTAACACACCTGAAGAGCAAGAAAATGTCCTTAAATCTAATCTTATGAAGATGATAGAGACCTTTAAAAGAGGAAATAAGTAAATCCTTTAAAGAAATACAAGAGAAACACAATCAAACAGGTAGAGGCCCTTAACAAAGAAACAAGTAAATACAAACAAATACTAGAAAATATAATCAAACAGGTGAAGGAAATTAATAAAACTTTCCAAGACCTAAAATGGAAGCACTAAGGAAAACACAAACCGAGGCAATCTTAGTGATGGAAAACCTAGGAAAGAGGACAGTAACTATAGACAAAAGTATCTCCAACAGAATACAAGAGATGGAAGACAGAATCTTAGGTATAGAAGATACAATAGAAAAAAATGATGTATCAGACAACAAAAATGTTAAATCTAAAAGTCTCCTCACACAAAATACCCAGGAAATCTTGGACAATATGAAAAGACCAAACCTAAGAATAATAGGAAGAAGGAGAATATTCCCAGCTCAAAGAGGAAATAAATATCTTCAACAAAGTCATAGAAGAAAAATTTCCTAACTAAATAAAGAGATGCCTAGAAACATAAAAGAAACTTACAGAATGCCATAAAAGATTAGATCAGAAGAGAAATCCTCCCACTGTATAATAATCAAAACATTACATATACAGAACAAAGAAAGAATATTAAAAGCTGCAAGAGAAAAAGATCAAGGAGACCTATCAGAATTACATCTGACATCTCAACAGAGACCCTAAAAGCAGAAGATTCTGGGCAAATGTCTTGTAAACCTGAAGAGACCACAAATGTCAGCCCAGATTACTACACTCAGCAAAACTTTCAATTACAATAGATACATAAATCAAGATATTCCATGGCAAAAACAAATTTAAAGAATATCTTTTCACTAATCCATCCATACAGAGGGTACTAGAAGGAAAAGTTCAACACAAGGAGGATAACTACACCCTAGAAAACACAAGAAATTAATAATTTCACATGAGCAAAACCAAAAGAAATCTCTCTTCTCTCTCTCTCTCTCTCTCTCTCTCTCTCTCTCTCTCTCTCTCTCTCTCATACACACACACATACACACACACACACACATAATCATTGGTCATTAATATCTCTCAACATCTATGTACTCAATTCACCAATAAAAAGACACAGATTAACAGAGCAGATGCATAAATAGTATTCATCATTCTGCTGCATACAAGAAATACACTCCAGTAACAATGATAGATGCTATTTCAGAATAGAGGATAGAAAAGGGTGTTCCTAGCAAATGGATCCAATAAATAAGCCTGCATAGACATTCTAATATCTAATAAAATAGACTTTCAACCAAAAGTTATAAAAAGTTGGGGAAAGAAAACTTCATACTCATCAAAGGAAAAACCAACAGAGAACATCACAATTCTGAACATTTATGCCCCAAGTGCAAGGGCACCCACATTCATGAAAGAAACATTACTAAAGCTTAAATCAAACATTGAACCCCACACAATAATATGGGAGACCTTACTCTCACCAATGGACAGGTCATTGAAGTAGAAACTAAGAAGATGAATATTGAAACTAATAGATGCTATGAATCAAATGAAGCTAACAGATATCTACAGAACATTTCACCCAAACACAAAAGAATATACTTTCTTCTCAGCACCTCACAAGAACTATCTCAAAATTGACCATATACTCCATCAAAACAAGTCTCAAAAGATACAAGAAGATTGAAATAACTCCTTGCATACTACCAGATGACAATGAATAAAACTGGACTACAACAACTACAGACACAGCATTAAGCCTATACATGCATGGAAACTGAATAACTCTCTACTCAATGCTCTCTGGGTCTGGGAAGAAATTAAAGACTTCTACAACTTAATCAAAATAAACGTACAACATACCCAATCATATGGGATACAATTAAAGCAGTGTTAATAGCACTAGATACCTACATAAAGAAGTTGGATAACATTTGAAATGTAAATAAATAAAATAACCAATAATTTTTTAAAAAAAAAGTCAAAAAGGAAAGAAAGAAGAAAGAAAGAAAGAAAGAAGAAGGAAGAAAGAAAGAAAGAAAAAAGAAATTGGAGAGGTTTTATACTAACAACTTGCCAGCACACTTGTGTGGATACCCTGGTTTTTCTTGTATTTTGATGCTAATTCCATTTCCTGGGAGGGGTTGTGGATGAATAATTAATCACATACACAGGTGACTTCTTGTGAATCCTTCTCCCCACCTTAACTTGTAGAATAAAGGCTAAAGCCAGTGATTGGGCCTTGGAAGGGATGTGGAGCTGAGAAGTTAGTGGGAGAAAGAGGGAGACAGAGAGAGGAGAGGAGAAGGAAGGAAGAGGATGAACAGGACAATTCAGATTCCGTGTGGCTTTAAATAGCTATAGGTAGCTGTGTCTTATCTAGGTGGGCAATTTATATCATTATCAACTGGCTCTAAGTTATTGCGTGAACATTTTTGAATTGAGAATTTATTGATATATAAATCTGACTACTTAATTATAAAAAAAAAAAGGAGGTGGAGCTGAGAAGTTTGGGGGAGAAGGAGGAGAGATGGAGAGAGAGGTAGGAGGGAAGGAAGATGGAGGAAGATCAGGACGATCCAGATTCCTCATGGCTTTAAATAGCCACAGGTAGCTATGAATATGATATAAGGAATGGATAATTACAGGACAATTTGTAACATTTAGGTGGACAATTTATATTCTTATCTATTGGTTCTGAAATTATTGTGTGGGCATCTTGTGAATTGAGAATTTATTGATATGTAAATATGACTGATTATGAGTTCTAGAGTTTTTATTTACTGGGTTAAGGAGATTTGTGTCACTACCTGGGGCAAGCCTACAGGCAGAGAGTAGCTGGGTATAGCACAGGAACTTGGTGTCCTTTTAATATTTCCCACAACACACCTGAAAGCTCTAGAAAAAAAAAAGAAGCAAATTACCCAAGAGATGTAGAAGGCAGGAAATAATTAAACTCAGGGCTGAAATCAATAACTTAGAAATAAGGAGAACAACACAAGGCATCAGTGGAATCAAGAGCCAGTTCTTGAGAAAATCAACGATAGGTAAACCCTTAGTCAAACTAACAAAAAGGCAGAGAGACAGTATTCAAATTGAGAAAAATCAGAAACAAAAAGTGAGACAACAGAGGAAATTTAAAAAATTATTAGGTCTTACTTCAAAAACCTGTATTCTACAAAATTGGAAAATCTAAATAAAATACATGATTTTCTAGACAGATACCACTTATCAAAGATAAATCAGCATCAGGTAAACATTTAATATTTAATAATGCAAGCATTAAAAGTCTCTCAACAAAAAAATCCTAGGGCCAGGTGGTTTTCATGCAGAATTCTACTAATTTCAAAGAAGAGCTAATGTAATACTTCTTAAACTATTATACAAAATAGAAAACAGAAGGAACATTGCCAAATTAATTCTATGAGGCCCCAGTCCCGTACCCTGATACATAAAAACACAAAGACTCAACAAAGAAAGATAATTCCAGACCAATTTCTCCTATGATAATTGATGCAAAAACTATGGGCATCAATGGGAGAGAGGCCTTGGTCCTGTGAAGGCTCGGGCTTGATCCCCAGTGTAGGGGAATTCGAGGGTAGGGAGGCTGGAGTGGGTGGGTGGGTGGGGGAACACACTAACAGAAGCAGGGGGAAGGGGGATGGGATAAGGGATTTCTGAGAGGGAAACCTGGAAAGGGGATAACATTTGAAATGTAAATAAAGAAAATATCCAAAAAAGAATTTCCAAAAGTAATACTTGTAAAACAAATCCAAGAACACTTCAAAAACATTATTTACCATGATCAAGTAGGCTTGTCTCAGCGATCCAGAGGTTGTTCAGTATATGAAAATCCATCAAAGTAATCTACCATATAAACAAATTGAAAAAAAAAAAAAACCCACCACATGATCATCTAATTAGATTCTGAAAAAATCTTAACAAAATTCATCACTTCTTCATGTTAAAAATCTTGGAGAGATCAGAGTTACAAAGCACATACATAAACACAATAAAGAAATAAAAGCAAGCCAATAGCCAACACCAAATTAAATGGAGAGAAACAAAGCAATCCCACTAAAATCAGGGACAAGGCAAGGCTACTCACTCTCTCCATATCATTTTAATACAACACTTGAAGTTCTAGCTAGAGTAATAAGAGACCGAAGGAAATCAAGGGAAGAAAAATTGGAAAAGAAAAAATCAAAGTATTGCTATTTGCAGATGATGTAACAGTATACATAAATGATCCCAAAAATTCTACTAGAGAACTCTACAGTTGATAAACACCCTCAGCAAAGTGACTGGATACAAAATTAACTAAAAAACAAACAAACAAAAAACAAAACAAAAAACAAACAAACAAAAAAACCTACCCCCCCCCAAAAAACCAATCGTACCCTTCATATACAAATGATAAACAGGCTAAGAAAGAAATTAGGGCAACGCTATCCTTTACAATAGCCAGAAGTAGTAAAAATACCTTGATATAACTTTAACAAAACAAGTGAAATTTCTGTATGACAAGAATTTCAAGTTGCTGAAGAAAGAAATTGATGAAGATATCTGAAGATGCAAATATCTCCCATGTTTATAGATTGGTAGGCTTAAAACAGTGAAGATAGCCATCTTACCAAACGCAATCTACAGATTCAGTACACTTCCCATCACAATTCCAAAACAATCAAAACAATTCTTTCTAGACCGTGAAAGAACAATTTTTTAACATCCTATGGATTAAAACAAAAATACATAGGATAGGAAAAAAACAAAACAAAACAAAAAAACAAAACCTGTACAAAAAAAGTTCTGGAGGTTTCACCATCCTTGATCTCAATCGATATTTTATTATCAATAATAATAAAAACTGCATGGTATTGGTATAGAGACAGACAGGTTGATCAGTGAAATCAAATGGAAGACCCAGAAATAAACTCATGAACCTATGGACACTTGATTTTTTGACAAAACAACAACAACAAAACCCGTACAGTAGAAAAGGGAGAGCATCTTCAGTGCATGGTGCTGGTCTACCTGGATGCCTGCATGTAGAAGGATGCAAATGGATCTATATTTATCACCCTGTACAGAACTGAAGTTCAAGTGTATGAAAAGCTTCAACTTAAAACCAGATACAATAAATATGATAGAAGAGAAATCGGGGAATAGCTTTGCATACATTAGTAAGGAGACAACTTCCTGAACAGAACACCAGTGGCACAGGCTCTAGGATCAACAACTGGTAAATGGGATCTCAGGAAATTGACAAGCTTCTGTAAGGCAAAAGACACCATCAATAGGACAAAACAGCAGTCTATAAACAGAGCAAAGATCTTTACCAACTCTTTATCCAACAGAAGGATAATATCTAAAACATATAAAGGACTCAAGAAATTAGTCACCAACAAACTGAATAACCCAATTAAAAAACTGGGCACAGAGCTAAAGAGAGGAATCTCGAATGGGGAGAAGTACTTAAATATTCAATGTCCTTAGTCATCAGGAATTGCAAGTCAAAAACACTCCTGAGATTCTATCTTATAACTGTTGCAATGGCTAAGATGAAAACTCATGTGACAGCACATGTTGGTGAGGATATGGAGCAAGGGGTACACTCCTTCCTTGCGGGTAGGAGTGAAAATTTATACAACAACGTTGGAAAACAATTTGGTGGTTTTTCAGAAAAGTGGGACTATTTCTACCTCAAGACCCAGTCATACCAGTCCTGGGCATATACCCAAAAGATGCCCTCTATACCATAGGGTCACTTGCTCAACTATGTTCATAGCAGCTTTATTTGTAATAGTCAGAAACTGGAAACAACCTAGATGACCCTCACCTGAAGAATGGATAGAGAACATATGGTATATCTATATAATGGAATTCTATTCAGCTATTAAAAACAAAGACATCATGGATTTTACAGGCAAATAGATGAAACTTGAGGTTATCATCCTGGATGAGGTAACCCAGAACCAGAAAGACACTTATGTTATGTTCTCACTTATAAGTGAACTTTAGTCATAAAGTGCAGGATAATCATGCTATAATCCACAGACACAAAGAAACTGGGTAAGAAGGAGGTCCTGAGAGATGATGTGTGACTCTCACTCAGAAGAGGATACAAGTGGTAGGACAGGGCTTATAGTGAGAATGAAAATCAGTGAGTTGCATATCTGGGACTAGCTGTAAGCCTGGGAATGCAGAAGATACAGGGAGTCTTTGTGGGTAAACCCAGAGGAAGATACAGAGTCCTGTAGTCAGATAAGACTTTCAGAGGAGGGAGGGGGACATCAATCCACCCACAAAACCTTCAACCCAAAATCTGTCTTGCCTAAAAGATGTTCAGGGATAAAGATAAAGCAGACACTGAGGAATGACTGCCATCACTTGAGCCTTATCCCATGTGAGAGATTACATGGGATCTCTATTAGTGACTATTAATAATACTCTGCTATGCTTGCAGACAGGAACCTAATATAACTGTCTCCTGATAGGCTTCATCCAGCAGCAGATGGAGACAGATGCAGAGACTCACAGCCAAACTTCAGGTGGAGCTCAGGGAGTCTTGTGGAAGAGTAGGGGGATAGAATTGAGGAAGCTGGAGGGTTCAAGGATACCACAAGAAGACCTACAGAGTCAAGTAACCTGGGCCATGGGGGCTCACAGAGACTTGGCCACCAACCAGGGGGCATGCATGGGCTGGACCTAGCCCCATATACATTTTTAGCAAATGTGAGGCTTGGTCTTCATGTGGTCCCCTAGCAAGTGGAATGGGGCTGTCTCTGTCTCTTTTTCCTGGTATTAAGTCCCCTTCCTCTACCTGGACTGCCTAGTTGGGCCTCAGTGGGAGAGGATTTCCTAGTCCTGCTAGAACCAGATGTCTTAGGGTGGAGTGGTACCCAAGAGGGGGCTCCCCCTTCTCTGAGGAAAAGGGAAGGGGTAATGAGAGGGGAGAGGTTTGTAAGGATGGAACTGGGAGGAGAAGAGAGAAAGGGGATGTGATAGAGATGCAAAGTAAATATAAAAATAAATAATTTATTAAAATAAAAGTTTTCCTTTCTTTTCTACTTTTCTTCCTTCCATTCCTTCTTCCCTCCCTCCCTCCCCTTTTCCTTCTTTTTTCTTTCTTCCATAGTATCTTATTAGGTAGCCCACGCTAACATGTAGTTTGCTATGCTGCTAATTCTGCTTCCCCATGCTGCTATTATGGTGTAAGCTACCATAACTAGTATACCCACTACTTTTCTATTTTTCTATAACAAAATGTCTGACAACCCAGTTTGAAGGAGGGGCAAAGACATGGTATTAAGATTGTAAGGAGACTGGTCGCACTGCATTCCCAGTCAGGGAGCAGAGAGATGAGTGCTAAACTTTCACTTGATTTCTATTTTTACACAGCCCAAGGAGTATGCTACACACATGTAGAGTGGGTCTTCTCTCCCCAGTTAATCCTCTCTGGAAATACTTTCATAGACATGCCCAGAGGCTTGTTTTTTTATGATGATTCTATATTCTGTCAAGTTGACAATTGAGATAATTCATGGCATATAGTTTATTATGACATTTATTTTATCTTTGACTATTGTCCTTTTCATATTTACCCATGTTGCTACAGGTAGCTCTAATTTATAATTTTACATTATTGTATGAATAGGTGCAATTTTATTCATTTTCCCTCAGTAAGTACCATGTTATATTTCTATTTTATATCATTAAGAACTCTTCTAATATAACTTTTAACTTAACAATATCAGTATTTTGATCAGCACTTTACTTTTTAAAATTGCATAGATAATTTCAATATATTCTTTTACTTGAGAGATTTCACCAACATAAACTTTAGTAATTGTGTACCTTTTAGAAACATTGTATGGGATACTTACTATCCCTTAGATCACCCATTTTTCTCTTATCCTAGAGCCTTTGCCAGACCTTGGCTCTCTTTTGAGGAACTTTTGCTTCCCTGCTTGTTATTCATAACTTGAGTTTTACTTTCATCTTAAATACCTCCAATTTTTTGGAGTCTTTCCAACTACCCTAGGTTACAATTGGTGACCCAACCCCCTGTGACAAGCTTCTATTCTACTGCATATTTCCCAGTTCAAAGGTATCCATTATACTCATATTAAAATTCACTTTTAGCTGTCTGACTTATGTCTGCCAACTTAGGAATTAGGAACTATGCCTTGAGGTATGATGTCTTTTAACCCACAACAGGGCCTGCTAGTGGTAAGATGGTCTACAAACACAATTCAAATAAGCAAGTGAAGGGATTTCTAATCTAGTATCTCCTGTTTATACCAATTATCAAAAGCAATTATTTGAATCCCCTGCAGAATAGGTGTTTTAGTACTGTAGCTATGAAAGATGAAGATCATCAATACACTAAAGAAACCAGGCCTCTAATCACTTCTTGGGCTGTGGAGATGAAGTTCACAATGCCAGCAGTTGAATCCAACCATTAGACTGCCAGGCAAGTCCACAATAATTGCTTCAGGAATTTGATCCATGAATATTTTCTGTTAATTTCCCAGGAGTAAAGCCAGCTGTTCTCCCCCTTTTAACAAAAAAAATTAAGAGAGCAGGTGGAAATTACCATATTTATAAACGATTGTTAGAAAAATATTTACTTGGATTTGGGATAATGAAGAAAAATAAGCTAAAAACAAAGGTATTCAAATCAGAGGATTTTAATTTGCAAAATGAATAAATAAAGACCAATGTAGAGAATGAAACATGTTATCATTCTATTTTTGGATCCCAGTATCTTTTCAGGGTTGGGTAAACTCTACAATACATAGCTCCCTCAAAGGAGCAAAGGATTGGCTGAGTAATTTTTATTTTTTCTAGCATATCAGATCTTTTAAAAGATATTATTTAACCTTTTTCTTAATTCTGCCCTTTTTTAAAAAAATCTTTCCATTGTGGGCTCTTCGGAACACCTTTCTTTTCTTTCCCTTTCTGCCTTTCTGTCCTTCCTTCCTTCCTTCTTTCCTTACTCTCTCTCTCTCTCTCTCTTTCTCCTGCTAGATATTGTATAAAATCATGAGTTTTATATTTAAACTTGGTTAGGTCATGAGACTCAGATATCTGTTCAGGCACATCTCGATGCTGCTTTGAAGGTGTCTAGTTTATATGACTTTCACATTTACATCAGTGTCTGGAAAAGCAGATTCCCCCTCCAAAAGAGAATTCTGAGTGCAGGTTACTTAGGGCTTGAGTAGCAGCATCAACTCTACTTGGGCTTCCATTCTTCTGTTCTAATCCACATCCTTTGGACTTGCAATCATAAAACTAATTTAAAATAAATCTATTTTTTATCAGTTGTAATGTAATGATAGACTTCTAAGAAATTATTATGAACTAACTGAGAAGTGTGGTGACCATATCAGAGTCCATGTTTACAAAGATGGTTATGTACTCCTAGGTGAAATAATCTCATGGGCCATCATCACCTATGTGTTTCTTTGTTAGATGTTACATGATTTTGTGTAGGAGATTAGTCTGATGTTGCTTGTATTTAAATGGTAAACACTGGCCCTTAAGATCTGGTTGCCCCTGATGAGGAAAACCTCAGGGACAAGGAGATCCTCACTATACCAAATGATGCTATGCAACCTTGTTCCTCAAGCTACTAGGCCAATAAAGGCAAAAGCTTGTGACTGGGCAGTAGATAGAGGTAAGCAGGTTTTCAGTTACCTGGCTGAGAGGGTTGCAGAAAGAGAGAGAGAAAAAAAAGAGAGAGAGAAGAGAGAGGGGGAAGGAGGAGGACAGGAATTAGAAGAAGAGAAGGAGAAGGAGGAAGAGGAGAAGAGGAAGAGGAAGAGGAAGAAGGAGAAGAAGGGAGAAGGGAGAAGGGAGAAGGGAGAATGGAGAAAAGGGAGAAGGGAGAAGGGAGAAGGGAGAAGGGAGAAGGGAGAAGAAAAGAAGAAGAAGAAGAAGAAGAAGAAGAAGAAGAGAAGAAGAAGAAGAAGAGAAGAAGAAGAAAGAAGAAGAAGAAGAAGAAGGGAGAAGAAGAAGAAGAAAGGAGAAGAAAGGAGAAGAAAGGAGAAGAAAGGAGAAGAAAGGAGAAGAAGAAGAAATAAGGAGATGAGGGGCAGAGGAAGCTGCCATGAGAGGAAATGGATGATGAGCACATGATGAGAAGAAACAAGTAACAAGGGACATATAGCTAGGATGTGAGTTAGACTAGCTCAAAAACCTGCCCTACCTAGACTTACAAACTGTAAATATAGTACCTGGATTGTGTGTGTTTTACATGGGCTAGCAAGAATTTAAAATCATATTACAACTTTGTATAATCAGGTAGGTGTCTACACTGATGGAGAGCTTATAATCCACACACTTGGAAGTGGAGGTCAGTTGGAAAGCTCACCTGTCTGATTCAGAGCTTTGGAAACCCAGCCCTGGCAGCTTATCCACAAGTGCCACAAAGGCCCTGAGAGGAAACTAGTATGTTTGTGTCTGAATTTAAAATTTCATATCTTGTATCTGTCCTTGTATATGTTCTTGCTTCTAGTCTAGGCCTTTTTAAAAATTAAATGACTTTTAAAATATCTGTTTCTAGCATTGTCTAATTTTAATGTTATTTTTCATGCTCTGAATCATATATTTAATACATAATGGCTGATTGTTGGTTTTCAGGTAGGAAGCTGCAGTTTTACCTGCCTTGTAGACATATTTTGGTGATGTATTTTTGTTTCTGGTGTAGCTGTCTTACCTTCTTTTTTGTTCTTTACGTCTGTTGATTTACAATCTTCTCAATTCCCTTTAAGACTTTTATACAGTGAATATATTCTAACTCTTAACACTTGAAATCCCCTCCCAATAAGTCTTTAATGACTTCCAGACCTCTATGGGTATTTCAAGGAGAATACACATATCTAAACATTCAAAGCTAATATTCACATATGAGAGAAAAATATGTGACGTTCACTTTTCTGGGCCTAAGTTATTCGATCAGGATTATTGTTTTCAGCTTCATCCATTTACCTGCGAATTTCATATTTTTCTTTTAATAGCTGAGGAATATTCCATTGTGTAAATATGCTACATTATCCTTATCCATTTATCAGTTGATGGATATTAAGGCTAGTTTCATTTCTTGGCTACTATGAACAGAGCAGTCATGTATATGGATAAGCAAGTGTCTCTGCAGCTGGGATTAAAATACAGGTCTTGTACATTCTATACATTCTACCACTGAGGTACATCCTTAGTTACTGTTTTTTTTAGAGACATGGTCTTCACGTCAAGTCTAGGTTAGCCTGGAACTATCAGCTCCTAGTTCTGGGATTACAAGGAAGTGAGAACAGAGATAGAATTTCTCTTAGCATAGTTTTTTCAATATACTTGAGAGGCTGGAAATCTACTTTGTACACGCTGCTATAGCTGTACAATCATTCACATTATTTATATTTTAAGCATGTGAGTTAATCTTGATATTAAGATTTCTAGTGTTACAGAAGCAATTTCCTTTATTGGACAATCTTTAATGACTACTGTTATGTCATTTTTTTTCATGTTGATGGAATTTTTTCCTTGTCCTGTGTCTCTTTAGGATGGGAAATGAAAATGGAAATGAGAATCCTCATTTACTGATTCTGGGATTGCAAACTTGTCTAGCCTCTCTGGAAATCACTGTAGAAAATTCTCAAAAAGTTAAAATTAAATCTACTCTATGACCCAGTACCTCATTCTTTGGCATATACCCAAAAGACTTGACATCCTATTGCACAGATACTTGCTCAGCCAAAATCATTGCTATGCTGAGAAATAGCTAAGAAATAGAAACAATTTAAATGTCCTTCAGCTGACAAACTGATGAAAATTCCAGAGTTTTAATGACAATTTATGAAGAAGTCTCAAATTTTTCTTTACTTGAAAAATATTTGGCTTAAGAAATTTTCAATATTTACTTCTGCACTCTTGAATTTTAAATATGTTTACATGAAAATAAAGTGTTTATAAAAAATGCATTCACCTCTTTACTTAAATCTTAGGGTACTATAAAAACAATGTATCTCAAGTTTTTTAACTTTAAAAGACTTAATTTTTAAAATTATCCTTTCTGGTTTTTGAGAATATAATTACATAATTCTGCTTTTTCTATCCTCCCCACCACACCCTTCCATATACTCCTTTTAAATTCATGACCTTTGTTTTATTAATTGTTGATATATATGTATATTCCTAAATATATAAATATATTTTAATATTTAATTTAATTATATATATTCCTAAATATATAAATGAAACCTGCATTTATAATTAATATAATGCAATGTGTAATTAATATAATATAATGTCAATTGTGTGTGTTGTGTGTGTGTGTTTTCAGGGCTGATAGTTTGGTATTGGATAACTGATTGGTGCAGCCTTCTCTGGGATAGACTGTTTCTCTGATTTCAGCATTCCCATAGTTTAGTGGTTCTCAACCTATCTAATACTGTGACCGTTTAATACAGTTCCCCATGTTGTGGTGACTCCTAACCAAAAATTATTATTTTTGTTGCTACTTTATAACTCTACTTTTGCCACCGTTGTGAATCATAATGTAAATGTTTGTGTTTTCTGATGTTCTTAGGTGGCGCTTGTGGTCAGTTTATATCCAAAGAGGTTGTGACCCAAGTTGAGAAGCACTGACTTAGTTGCTTGTAGTTCTGTCTATAGACTAGAAGCCTCCTGGGCTTTCTCTGTCCACTTTAGCATGTCTTTTGCTGTTATCATTCTTAGCTCATGTTTAGACAGTCATGTTGATGAGACTTTATAGGTATAATTTATGACACAACCTTACAGCTATATCTCTGATACTCAAGCTTTTGTAATATTTTGCTCTCTCTTCTGGAATGATCCATGGACTTTAGTTGTATAGTAGATGGTCTGTATAGACTTTAATTTTGGTCAGTTGTGGTTTTCTGCACTCGTCTCTGTCTGTTGCAAAGAATTTTCTTGCACTATAAACCACATTAAAAATTTAATAAAATGACTAAAATGATGGCATACAGGCATCTTGGGGTTTTTGTTATGTGGTCTTTGGACCTTGGAGGGGGCGTAGTCAGCCTTGATGGATCCATGCTGGGCAATGGTGGTGGGAGAGCAATAGAGAGGAGAACAGCAGGATACTTGACCTAATGAGAGAAATGGGAGAAATGGGGACTCTAATTAGGGAAGGAGAGGGAAGGATGATGGTAAGGAATCATACTATTAACTATCTACCTAAAATACCTATAATACGTATGTCCCTGTGTTCTATTTACACACATGTGTACACAGACTCTAGAATTGCTCAACATTTAATAACTATGAAATACAATTCACCAAATAAAATATTTAAAAAAAGAAAGGGCACATTACTTTTTTTCTGGCTGAAAAAGCATCTGATGAAAATCATTGTCCCTTTCTAATAAGGCTATTTTATGATAGTACATGTGCATTATATTAAGTTTTTTTTTTTTTTTTTTTTTTTTCCGAGACAGGGTTTCTCTGTGTAGCCCTGGCTGTCCTGGAACTCACTCTGTAGACCAGGCTGACCTGAAACTCAGAAATCCACCTGCCTCTGCCTCCCAAGTGCTGGGATTAAAGGCTTGGGCCACAACTGCCCACTAATTTTTTAACATATAAAAAATATGCTTGTTCCATAGCTAAGAGAAAGGTATTTAGAAATCTGGGAAATATTTCTTGATTTTTTTTTTTAGAAGATGAAAAAGATGATTACCATGATACCATACTTTAATGATGTAATCAATATAGAGAACTAGGTCAGAGGTAAGAAATGTAAAAAAAAGGTAAGGGCTGTGGAAACGCCCTGTGGCTATATGAGGATCTGAATTTGGATCTACAGCAGCCATGTGAATCTGGGCAGAGCATGTGGCCCACCTGTAACTCCTGTACTCAGGAGGGGAAACAGAATCCCTGGAGCACGCTTGCTAGCTTAGAGTGGTTGAATTGGCAAGTTTTGGGTTCAAGTAAGAGACCATAGATCAACATATACGATGGAAAGTGACTGAGGCAGATGTCAGCCTTTGGCCACCACAGGCATGTGTACATGCTCTTGTATACAGATGTGAATTTCTGCATGGGGTATGTATAAACCCCCTATAGATCAAGATAAAGAGAGAGGAGAAGAGGGAAAAAGGGAGAGCAATGAAGGGAGAGGGAAGAAGGGAGGGAAGATGAAGAAGAGGAGGAGAAGAAATAAAGGTTTTCATTGAGGGTGGTATATTAAAAATCCAAGTGATTATCTGAAAATTTAATAGAATAATGATAGTCGATATGTTATTAAGAAAAAGTAGTCTTCCAATATATAAGATAAAATGAAAAATACAATTGAGGGGAAGCACTTATTAAGTCTTACAAGGAACGAACAGGAATCTAATTAGAAATAGAAAATTAATGCATCAAAATTAAGAACATTGTCGAAATGCTTAAGAAGTATTAAGATTTTCCCTCTTCTTAGGAATCATTGATAAAATAAACATAAAATAACAAAAATGCAGGAGGACCAAGAGCAAAGGCAAAGGCTACAGACAGTTGCCATATGGTAAAAATTACTGCAACCTATGAGCATTTACCTTGGTACAGTCAAAATAAAGCATATATATATATATATATATATATATATATATATATATATATTCCACAGTTAATTAGGTACCACATATTAAAAATTAGGTAATTTAAGTTTATATTTCTGTACTATATAGATTGATCACAGAACTATTCAGGGAGGCTAATGAACTCTGCATCTGTTATATCAGGTATTGTTCTAAGAATTCTCCATTCATTTATTGACTTATTTCTTACAACATTCCTATAAAGAAGATGCTTATTTGTATTTTTGCATGGCAAGTTGAAGTCTAGAAAGATAAGCAGCTTTCCCTGTCACTAAGAAAGTAGGTGACAGGAGAATTAAGCCTGGGAGGTTTGACCAGAAAAGAGTTGTGATTATTATACTTGACTATAGTTCTCCAAAATGGAAGGCAATAGAGACACAAGTGCACAGTGTCTTGAATTCCTGAAATTGCACTCTGGGGATTTTATTCTAAAGAATTACTCCTATGCATTCAAACTGTGAATGTGCACATATTATTACAAACTTGTCTGTGACAGCAATAGATTGGGAAGACATCTTCATTAGTAGGAGTGTTATACACCCTGGTGCAGCCATACTACGGGCTCCTAGAAGCTGAAAGAAAAAGTGGAGAAACTCTTTAAAGTCTTCATTGGTACCTAGACAATCATGTGTGTACTCCCAATGGATGAGACTATATTCATAATCTGTGTATATGTGTGCCCATGTTATATCAGAATTTCTTTGGAAATATTTATAGGATTTGGTAGTCATATATGTCTTAGGGAGAGAAATTAGGGAGAGGGAGATGCCTTACTTTACACACTCACACACACACATATATATATTATACACACACACACACATATATATATAATATCATAAACACACACACATATATATATTAACACATACACACAATATATATATATACACACACATATATATATATATATTATACACACACACATATTATATATTACACACACACACATATATATATATTAAACACACACATGCATATATATATTATACACACACATGTATATATATATATATACTATACACACACACATATATATATATATATACTATACACACACACAACATTATATATATTATACACACACACACAACATATATATATATTATACAACACACACTATTATATACAACACATATATATATATTATACACACACACATATATATATTATACACACACACACATATATATATTATACACCACTCACACACACACACACACACACACACACACACATTAATTAATATATATATATACATACATACTACATATATGGTATAAAATATGCTTTTAAAAAAGACTACATAGTTCCTGTTGGCCTAGGACTCACTACATAGTCCCTTCCTGACCTTGACCAAAAAAGCCCCTTCATCAGCACCTTAGTGTTAAGATTACAGACATGCCACTGTGCCAGTGTCATAGTTTGATATATTCCTATGTAAGTAGCAATGATTGTAATTAGTATCTTTTTATCTTTCTAATACTTTTCTCTCCCTGGCATGGAACTTCACAACACATCTTTTTTCATACTAAAGGAAAGTATCTCTGTTGTCTTTAGTGGTGGAGAATTTAATTTTTAAGTTCGCTCTAGTCTAGTAGAATTTCTTGTCTGGTGTCTCCCAGATGCCTCTTGTCTGGCTCCTTTGTGGATATGTTTGTTCCATCTAATGGAACTGAGATGAATTCTCAATGTTTTAGATAGGAAGATTTTTGTGGTGTAGAAAAGTGATAGATTGAATGAGCAAGTAAAGTCCAGCCAGTGATGTCAATACTTACTTATTCTTCTCATCTAGTCTAACTTTGGCTGCGAGGCACTTCTGATTCATGTTTGCCTTTGCTACTTTTGAGTAATGACAGTAGCAGAGGTGTTCTCAGAAAAGTCATTCTTCCTGGTCACCTTGCTTGTGATGCCCCCATTTTAGTATCTGTGATGCCATGGAGAAAAAAAAAAGCCAAAAGTTTTGTGCTAATAAGATTGGGATTTGCCATTAGCATTGGTAAATGAACAATACAGATTCAACACACATGTTCAGGTGAATACCCTCATGTAGCGTGCTTCTTATGTATGTAGGGTGGCAGAGCTTCACATATTTAAAAATTCATAAATGCCTTATAAATTAATTAAACCTTTAAAATAAGCAACTCATTATTTTAAGTTTAGCTGTCTGGTTGTGATTAATATGTAAGTGAATTTTAAAAAATTAATGAGAAATGACTGTGTCTTGTTATTTTAGCATTTGATTACAAATACTGGAATATAATTAATGAATAAAATTATTTCCATAACATTGAGGTAACATGTCAAGAACATTTTATTACCTTGCTAGTCAAATATTATTCTACAAATCATTGTGGGGCCCATCACACGCAATGAGCTGTCAAATGCTACTTTATTAACTGGATCCATCATTTCATAGCACATCTTGTGTAACATAAGAGCAGAAATGATTTTAGGTTAGTGAAGGGGGACATTCTAAAACATGGGTGAAGAGAACATTGCCGAAGATTCTCCATATAAAAAGCAGATTCAAATCACAAAATAAGTGTTCAGGAATTTTGATAAAATTAGATCATTATGCTTCAAAATAGTCACCTTAAACCAAATAAAA
The DNA here is from genome assembly GCA_021653895.1 of Mastomys natalensis. Lineage (NCBI taxonomy): Eukaryota > Metazoa > Chordata > Mammalia > Rodentia > Muridae > Mastomys > Mastomys natalensis. Next base: position 494,248 of record JAJTUV010001399.1, read on the forward strand.
AAGAATGAAAAAAAAAAAAAAAACCAGAAATGTGTAGAATCAAATGTGAGAAAAATATTTCATCAGAAGTTTACAGTTCATGACAGTTCGACTGCTGTTTTTCAAGATCTTGCAATATATCTTTTTTGAAATAAAGTAGAGTAAAAAGAATCTATGCCTAATATTAACTATAATTAAAATCTCTGAGGAAAGTAAGAGATTATTGGAAAATAAATCATTTCCATGCATTGTCTATGCAAAACTTTTGAATGCAACCAGAACAAAGACTAAAGTCCTAATTTATGATTCTGAGGCCTTCAGATTCAATATACACATCTTCTACTACTGAGCTGTATGCCTGACTCATCTTAATAGGTTATTAAAAGTTGGGAGAGCACATGTTTGGGAGGAGATGAGGGGACTTCAAGAGAGGAAATTGGGAGGCTATATATTTTCTCAGATATATGCATGAAATCCTCAAGAATAAAAACGTCTAAAAATGAACAAATATATAGTTAGATTTGTAGTCATTGTACCCTAACACTTCTTTTTTTGATTAAAAGAAAAATAAATATGTATGTGTTTCTGTTTCTGTGTGAGATATATTAACAGTTGTGCAGCTGACCATGGAGGCCAAAATAAGGGACCAGTTTCCCTGGAGCTGTAGTTGTAGGCAGTTGTGAGTTACTAACAAGAGAACCAAACCCAGGACCTTTGCAAGAGCAGCACTCACTCATAAGCATTTAGCCATCTCTCCAGCAACTCTCTACTACTTCTTTCCTAATAAAATATAAAAATCCAAACACTCTTGCTTCCTGGTCCCGGGTGGATATGAAACCACCGTACTCCTGTCCATTTGGAATCAGATGCTCCCATCCTTCTCTTTGCTATCAAACCTAGAAGAAACAACAGTGCTTTCTGTCAAAGTACTTTATTCCAGTAACATAAAAGTAAGGACAGAGATGGAATGAACGATAGAGATGGGTCTGTTGGAGCATAGATAGATACTAAAGAAACAAAAGCATATGTAAGCTAGATACAGAAGCACGACTTATTGAGTCCAAAGCAAGAAGCACAGAGCTCCAGAAAGAATCCGAGTCATCATGTGGGAAGGAGATATCTTACATTAAAAGGAGGGCAACATGATTTTTATGAATATATTGTTAACAATATATTACTTCTTTATGTTGCTAAATGAGATTGCTTTGTTAACTATTTTATTGTTAACTCTGATGCTACATCTTTCTCTGTCTTTCATTCTTAGTCCTAAGCTGTTGCAGTTTTAGATTCATTGCTTTCAGAAATAAAATATGGCTAGTTTAAAAAATCCTCTAGCTTCAGAATTTTTGACTTCTAATACAAACTTATTCTGCTTATAATTGTTAAATTAATCATAAATTTAGACTACTCAAGTTTATACTTCTTTCTCTCACATTTTTAATAATATTCTACAAAATGAAGGTGGTATCTGAGTTGGTTTTCTTTCTTTTCCCCACTTTTATTGAAAAGTGATTCTTTTCTCATAAAGTATATCCTGATTATAGTTTTCCCTCTGTCTACTCCTCCCAGTTTCTCCCTATTTTTCCTCCCCTTCTGATGCACTCCCTGCCTCTCATTAGAAAAGAACAGGCTTCTAAGAGATAACAACAAAAATATAAATGAAACATAATAAGGTAAAACAAAAACCATCACATCAAAGTTAGACAAGGCAAACCAACAAAAGGAAAAGAGCCCAAGAAAAGTATAAGAATTAGAGACCCACTCATTCACAATTCAAGAGTCCCATAAAAGCACTAAACTGAAAGCATTAATACATATGCAGGGGACTTGGTGCAGACCTGTGCAGGCCTTGTACTTGCTGCCTTAGTCTCTGTGAGTTTATATGAACTTTGCTCAGTTTATTTAGAGGGCCTGTTCTAGAATTTTTCGGGTTACTTATGTATACTATTATGCTATCTTCAAATAAGATACTTTGATTTATTTCTTTCATATCTGTAACTCTTGATTTCCTTCAGTTGTCTTATTGCTGTAGCTAAGGCTTCGAGTACTATATTGAATAGGTATGGTAAAGTGGACAACCTTGTCTTGTTCCTAATTTTAGTGGAATTGCTTTGAATTTCTTCCTGTTTAAGTTGATGTTGGCTGAGATGGTGATGGGGATAGGGAGGCTGCAGAATCCCAATCTGGACAGAACCAGTTTCTATGCTACTTAAGCTAATCCACACAAGTGAAAGAAAAGTACTGACAGTTATAGAATTATATGTATTTAAAACTTTTATTCATTTTTAATGTAAGCTGCATATATATATATATATATATATATATATATATATAATGAAAGTTTAAGAAGATAGTTATATGTATCAAGGATATAAATTAATTTATTATATTTGGATAGTATATAGGGTAAAACGTAGGTATAGATAATCAATTTGGGAATGGAGCCATGGGAAGCATCACCCTAAATTTGCTTTTTATCTCATTCAGACTCTTGATATTTCACTACAAGAAGTTTCCTTTGAACAACTATCTTGCCTTATAGATACCTTTAAAAATGTATAGTCTTTTCTATCATGTCCTTTGAGATGGGGGGTATACTAGTTAAATTTCTTTGATTATATACCCCAAGTAGAACTTGACTATTAAGTGATAGATGTGATACTTAAGGAGACTGGAAGTTCCATGGAGTTGAATAAAAATAGAACAAAGAGGAATTCTTAAAGACTAGGAAGTAACAATGACCCAGGCTGCCAAGTGTATCAACTTGTAAAAGTTCTCCTTGGGCTCAACCCTTGCATAGTTTGGGACAACTGATTTTCTAATTTTTAAGTCCTTGCTGTAGATTTGCTGGTCGAGGCAATCTAGTTAGCTTATCACTATTAACTTCAGTGACAGGACAGAAGATGTACCAAGGCCAGCATCCACCAAGGACATACAGAAAGGAGGAAAGAAAATGAAGAAAGTGAGAAAGCCATTTATTTGGTGTAAGGGAAAAAGTGGTGCAGGGGTATCATGGACAAACTGTATTCATCAGAAAAGCATCATGCAAGCCATTGATACTTAGGTGAAATTTAGTACACTTATCATATATTTATACATTGATAAATGGTATTGTGTATAAATGCTGTATACAGGGCACCACTCATCACAATTATCCCATGTGATAAAAAAAAATGAACTGGTGGTGAAAAAAATTCTGTGAAAATATGAAAGGAATAAGGTAACCTGAACAACTGTCATAAGCATTTGAAGCTTGTTAGAGATAGAAACACATGACAATTGCTCTGAGTTTGTGTTTCTGTTATTTCTCATCTCTATGAAACTTATTGATGTCCTATATACTTTCAATAGAGCACATCAGATATTACAATATGCTCAACTGTGAGTAGGTTTAAAAGCTCTGAATGATTTATTCTGTAGTAGAAATAAACAAGAAGTACTAGCAATGCATGTAAAGAAATCAAGAAAAATATTACAAATCAAAAGTTTCACAGTCTGAAGTTAACTTCCAGACTTCAACAAAAGGACATTGGAAGAGAAGAAAAGAAAACGATGAGTGTATGTATGGGAAGTAAATTTTATGGGGGAGGATATGAGACTGTTGTTTGTCTTTAAGTGGGGTACATACTAAAGGGGTCAGAAAACTGTTATAAAAATTTGAATCTGGAACAAGTACAGCTTGCTGTAATCTTGATCTTTTAACCCAGAAGGCTCATATTGGATGCTTTTTATTGGGGCATTTCTCAATTATAGTCCTCATCTTGTTACCTTCTTTCCCAGTACCAACACTAAGTGTATATAGCTTGTTTTCTGTATATGATTCTCACTTGTTATATCTGTAACCTGAGGATTGAATTATTTTGGTGTGTTGCTCTTCCAAAGTAGATTTCATGTTCATATGTCTGTGACTATCCAAAATCTTGTGATTTTGTTTGAGGAACATTGGGTTCTTTATTCATTTTAAGTTAAAATGAATAGAGCTTGATTTAATTCTGTAACCAGAAAGACTCAAGACTAGAGTGATTCCATTCTCTACCACTTTCCTTAGGTTGTGGGGCATATAAACACAACTCTCTGTATAGGAGAACTTTTCAAAAATTTCTCGTCAGTTCAGAGTTTTTAAAATTAAGAATGTCTGATTATTTATGGATGTCATTAAGGAGTGACATTTATCTTAGCATCAAGAAAAAAAGTATTGTAATATTGTTGAGATATTTTTATCCTTGATTAAAAACCAGCCCTCTTTGTGCAATTGAAGACAATTATTTGGGGTTAAAAGATAGATTTTCCTTATCTATTAAATATATCCAGTGGGATTTTAAGCATTTTTACAACATAATCCTCAGCTTGTCTGGGTACAGACTGCTTTTGTAACAGAGGAAAAGTTATTTTAGGGGATTTGCTTTGAAATCTGCTTTTAAATATTCAATAGAAATTCAGTGGTAATTGGTGATGAAATCTAGAGCTATACTGAAGCCTTGAGTATGCTTATGTTAATGTAGACACAGTTAAGTTTTAAGGAATATAGACCGTCTTTAGCAAAAAGACTGAGATGATAAGCTGAGGTAATAAAGTTAGAATCTCAGGTACCAGGGAAGAGTATTAGTGCAAGTAGCCAAAGAAGTAAGGGACTAATAACTCCTTTTTACACAGAATGTTCAAGGTGCAAGGGTAAGAAGAAGTTTTTTCCTCCAGATAGATAACATTGATCAAGGTTGTTTGCCCAGGAATGTATCTGAAATTAATGGTATGTATCTTAGAGTTTGTGTTGTGAAGACCATGAGAAAGTCATCTAAAATTTGCTAAAAGATTGCTAATTTTAGGAAATGATTTTTTTCAAAATTACAGATATATCTATGCTTCCTGTAGCTTTTTCTTGGTCACTGAACCTTGTTCTTGTGTTCCTTTGCATAAAGGTCACACAGAGAAACACATATTTATGGGATAATAGATGGGTCCCCAGGCTGGGACCATCATTCATTTGTGTGTTTAGTTCTAGTTCACAAGCTGTTAGAGATGAACACAGAATCAGTGCTCTTTGAAAAGATGTAAGAACGACAGTAACAGTTGACAATGTGCATAGTCTCTGAGGCTTTGACAAGATTTTTTTTAATATACAAATATGTATTTTGACAAAAAATATGATCAATATGGTCAGCTCATAAAATTATTCTCTTTTTATCACTTTAAAACATATACCTTTATTTTTCATAAAAGAATCATCCGAAAATTGCAATCAACCAACCACTGTGGAAAACATAAAATAGAATAAGTGGGGAAAAAAAAAGAATAAGTGAGTTAAAGTAAGTTATGAGCTAGTTAGGGAAATAACCAAAGCTTATGGCCAAGCATCTATTCAAATATAATTAAATCTCTGAGTTGTTACTTCTGTGAACAAAGAGATCAGATGAAAAAGCTCAAGGCTACAGTACAAGTAATAGAAATGACTAAAAATTAAGCAGGTTTGATGATAAAAATCTAAATACATTGACACTGGCTATAAAGGAAAGATGCAAAGCCAATGCCCATATAACTCCTGAAGTATGTCAGAGATGGTCAGAAAAGATGTCATTAGGAAGAATGTTTGCTCCTCAGTGCTTCCTTTCTGTCTGTTGAACATGCGATTGCTGTTGGTAAGCTTGGCAAGCAGCAAGGAGTAACAAAAAATGATGTAGGGAGAATCAAGAACCAATAGAACTCAATGGCATCTCTCTGTCTGCTCTTCACTGCCTCTAACTGTATATCCTTCATTCAGCTTTTGATGTGGCCAGTTCTAACGCAGAAACACATAGAGAGGAAATCTGAGGTAATCAATAATATTTTATACAGAACGAAAATACCACCCACGTACAAAGAGCTATCACTTGGATTTTGTATCAGCAAGTTGTATCCTCCAACATGGTCCTTTTCCTCTGTTCTGTGTCTCAGCAAATGGCTTTCTCAGTTCTTAGTTACTAAATCCTTCCCTTGGAAGTCTTTTAAAATATTAAAAATTATTGACACAGTAGTTGTACATATTTATGGGATATGTGACATGTTAGTATAGGTAATGCAATGTGTAATAATGGCTCAAGGTAATTGGCAGTCTGTCACTTCAGGCATACACTACTTCTTTGAGTCTGGAATCTCCATATGACCTCTGCTAGCTATATTGAAATAATTACTTATTTCCTGTCATAGTCACTTTGCTATGTTTCAAAAAATTATACATTACTCTATGTACATATCAGCTGCACCCCTCTAGTCGTTCATTCTGGAAGTAACAACAAATGGTTTCTGGTATCTCTTCTCTACTTGCCACTGCTGTCATTCTAGCTCAAGCCATTGGCATCCTCTTGAAGAAGAGAAATTTGAAGCAGAAAGATCACATCATTGTGTATGCCTTCCACACACATTCTACATGGTTGTAGGACAATATTGCTAAGTGTAAATGTGATGACCTAAGCTTTATTGAAGTTATTTCTTCGGTCTGAAATGTCTACAGGATAAGACTGAATACATTTTGTGTGATAACAAGGCTCTCTAACATGGTCCCTTTTGCTTTGTTTACTGTTGGTGCTTTGCATGTAGCTGTGTGGTTTCGTGTCCTTATGGGAATAACCACCCTTCCTTGTGTTCCACTGTAACCACAGAAAGATTCTTTAGGTAAGTAAAGAATCAGAAGTCAGATTTCTGGTGGTGTCAGATGTAGACAGTAGACCATCATACATATGAGTTCATACGAATTTTTCTTTCTTTTTTTGTTTTGAGAGATGTTAGACATTTTATGGAGGGCTTTTCACATTCCAGTGATGGTTATAAAAGATTATATAAAAACAATAAAAAAAAGCATCTGTTTTATAACCCTAAGGAGTGAGAAACTTCTGTGCACTTAGCTTCAGAGATGTGGGTAAGAACCAGGGAGAGAGATGAAGGAAATCTTTGGCTGGATTTCAGAATATTTATATGAAAGGAACAAAAACATCTAAAAAGTCAACCAAGCTACCTGCTTTATATTGCTGTGGCCAGGGCACATTTCAAGTAGTGTGGAATCTGCAGCAGGTGAGGAAATGATTGGTAATAAGATTGTTAGTGATTGCCCTGTGCTCTTACTCTGCCAATTCCCTGTATCTGGTTGCTAGAAGTAAGTAGGACATTTGGCTGTGATAGGCACATATCAAGGCAAAGAATACTCTTATAATGAGGCCTCCACACATGTCTATACATCATGACTTTAGTGTGTTTTAGTCTTTATTTCCTAGAGGCAGACTTCTTTTTGTCTTCTTTAGTTTCTGGAAACTCTCCTCTATACTCCTTTGGATGTCTTCTTTCTGGTCTTCTGTATCAATCACTTTGCTTTTATTACTTCTGAAAACTTGTTAGTTTGTAGATTCAAGTAGGAGATTTTAAGGAAGGTAAATGTGTTTCATGTATCTTTATATCTGCTAACACTATCGAGCATAGTGCCTTAATAAAGAACTGACCTGAGAACTGTTAATGGAATAGAACAGTGAGTGAGCCCACACATTAGGATGACTGAGTGATCAAGGTGATCATGGGGACTGGGTAGTAGAAGGTCAGACTGATGTGATGAGAAGCTTCGAGTAAAACAAGCTCAGCAAAGGGAGGCGAACATATTCCTGAATTGGCAATAGAGGCATTTTAGATATAGTTATGACTTACTGTATCTAGATTCATCAAAGATCCACATTAGCTCTGTGTCTACAGAGGGCACTTCAAAAGCTGTTACCACTGTGATCACTACAGTATGACTACTAGGTTGTTGAGGTTTGTGATATGTGGTGCCCTGAAGCTAAGTAACTACCAAGGGCTTCCACACAGGTAAACCTCTTGAACATGTACAGCACTTTGTATCCTTGTATTTTATGTTGGTGTTTTTTTCAGGACATTGTACTGTTCATACAGTTTGAGCCTCATAACATACAGGATTTGTTGGAAATTTTCTAAAGACTCTTTTGATGAACTAGAATGTTTATTACTGTAGTGATAGAGTTTGGTGCCATAGGAGGTATCATCTTTCAGGAAGTCTGAGTTCAAAGTGTGTCTCTGCTACTAACTAGTCTGGGTTTGGAGGACTTGTTAGTCAGCTGAAACCTTCCCTTGTTTACCTTGTGAGGTGAGGATGTTGAATGAAGGCAAGCCTGAAGGTCAGCCCTGTTCTGTTGTCTTATCTTTCTATGTTCAAATTTGAAAAGATCAAAGATGGCCATTTTCTACAATACTGCTAATGGTGCTCTGTGTTTGCTTTCAGAAGGACAGATGACAAAGTATAAAAGTTTTTTTTTTTTTTTTTTTTTTTTAATGAAAGCTAGTAAGTTATGATAGCAACACACACATGTGTATTTAGAAATATATAGATAGAAACATATGTTATAAGGTAAAGAACAACTGTTATTGTTTATTACACAGGAGTCTGTTAGAATCTCCTTTACCACATTAAGCAGAATTTCTATAGTAATGTGTATAGTCTGGGAAGCAGATTCAAATTAGATAGTTACTAAACAATTGTAATTACATAAAACAGTCCTGCAGTGCTCCCAAACAGCAACCATCTACTGTTCTAAGTTACATTTCAGATTTCAGAATTCAGAAATAGTTGTCTTTATGTTGCTTCTCTCTCTTTTACTTCTTTGTTTGTTAAAAGTCATAGAGAATGGGCTTTGACTGTTCAAACTTTTAATTAGAATGGCTCTCTAACCACAGTGGTGTATAGCAAATACTTTTCCCTGACTTTTGGAAAATATGTGAAAGAAACATGAAGAAAGATGAGAGACAGGTGTGTGTGTGTGTGTGTGTGTGTGTGTGTGTGTGTGTGTATGGGGGAGGATAGGTGGGGAGAGAGGGAGAGAGACAGAGGAGAGAGAAATTTTCTTGCCATCAGAAAACTTGAATTGCCAAAGCACTGAATTACAAAACAGGTAGAAAGACTCTCAAAAATAACGAAAACAAAGTAGTTTTGCGGGGCTGGGGTGTAGCTGAGTGGTAGAAAACAGACTTGTGTGTAGGCCCTGCGTTTAATCCCAGAGCTACAACAAAGTAAAAACTGCAGGGTAAATTGTTGGAAGTGTGGACATGCTCCCAAGTCTAGGAAAAGCCCCACACAGTGTCTTTCTCTAAGATGATGAAGTCACTAAATCGCAGTTAAATGCCATGTTCCCAGCACTAAGAACAGGATACATGGTTGTAGTTCCTTGAGACTTTGAGTTCAAGGAAGCAAGAAGGAGAGGGAAATAAAAAAACCAGAGTGATGCCTGACTGCAAGAGGCAAAGGCCCAAATAGACGTATCTGTCTCAACTCTTTAAGAATCCCTTTATGCTAACAGGTCTAATACAACCTAGCTCATTAAAAACCAGGAGATCAAAGTATCAGCCAAGGATACAACATAGAAAGGAGAAATCAGGAAACAAAGGAGCTGGCTAGGAAACTGCGGCTGCCTTTGCCTTGTGAGTGAAAGAACCCATCTCTCAATGAAAGGAGCCCAGAGTAGAAGAGAAGACAGAATATGATGAAGAACATCAAGGAAAAGTTGTTAAAAGCTTTTAAAATTCCATTAGATAAGTAGACTAGTAAGCACATAGGACACACAGAGGACCACACTGAGACATCAGGGTTGACTGTTAACGTCGACATGAAACAAACTGAAAACAAATAAGACAGGGTGTACACGGAGCCACTGAGAAGAAAACGAAATATTGAGAAAAAAAAAAACCCAAATATTGAATGACTTCTGAAAACTCTTTGCACAAGGAACCCTTCATCCACAGATTGAATATGAATACCAGATCTTGGAACAGCCATGGCAGGGGCTACTGGAAGTCTTCCAAAACCTAGTGTTACTACTCCTGATGTGGGGCTGACTTGCTCTTGACCGTCTCAGCTAATGAGTGACCACTGCATGCAGTACCAATGGTTGCCAGGACTGTGATGTATGTTTCTCTGTCACCTGCTCTCCAAATACTAAACTATACATATCTTTATTGGAGTTGCAACATTATTTCAACAGAGTTCTTTTTCTTTATGCTACAAAATGTTCTACAACTATATTCAAAATATAATGGCTCAAAACATGTGATTTGATTGATTTTTGATTGCTTTAATGATCCAGGACAAATGTAGAAGGTTTCGGAAAAGATAACCCTTCCCTCACAATAATTCAAACCATCACAGGTCACTGTCCTATATGTTTCATGACTACTGTCCTTAGTCCTTTGCTCACTTTCCTCTGCTTAGTTGCCATTGCATTCCACAAAAGGGCTGAAACAAGGATTCTAAGTTCTCTTATGAGCTGGGCCTGGAAGCAACACATATCTATGCACAGTGCAATTGTTATTTTACAGTGTTCACTTTGTACACAGAAATAGATAAGGCAGAGGAAGAACTCCCAGAGGGTGGAGGAGGAGCTGTGGAAGACAACAATTCTTTAGTTGAACACGATAGCATTGGAAATTTGCCACTTTGCCAAACCTCATGATGCTGTCCAGCTGGATTCCATCATTGCCTTGACTGACATTCCTCATTCTTTCATTTTATGGATTGTAGAGAGATCTCACAAGTACTATGTAGAAACATCACCTGTCAATAAAAATCTGATGGTCAGTGAGCTGAGGCAGGATTAGAAGGTGGGACATCTACCAGAGAGAAATAGGAATTCTTGGAAAAAGTCAGGCTTGGGAGATTTTGGGTTGACTCAGAAGATATGGAGGAGAGGTAATTGACCATGTGGTACACAAAAATAGAATAAATGCGTTGAATAAGTTAGGAGTTAGTTGGGAAATAAGCCCACACTTATAGTCTAGGCATTTATTGATAATAAAGTTTTTAGTCTTTCACTATTTTGTATGATTATATTCTAGTCAATAGGACGTGAGCAGAAGTGATATGTCTTTATTTTATGTATGGTCCGTAGATCACTCACGGCTGCTCTTCCATGTTTATAGTTCTCATGTGTTGCTATTATCCGACCAATGTTACAGGATGAAGAGTTGAATGATCATGTGAATTAGAAAGCCCCTGAATTTTAACCTGGCATATTAATTCCCTGAGCAAGAATTGTCTTTCTTTCTTTCTTTCTTTCTTTCTTTCTTTCTTTCTTTCTTTCTTTCTTTCTTTCTTTCTTTCTTTCTTTCTTTCTTTCTTTTCTTCCTTCCTTCCTTCCTTCCTTCCTTCCTTCCTTCCTTCCTTCCTTCCTTCTTTCCTTCCTTCCTTTCTTAACAATGATCTCCCCTCCCCATCCTTCTCGTCGTCGTTGTCGTCCTCCTCCTCCTCCTCCTCCTTCTCCTTCTTCTCTCTTTCCTTCCCCCTCCTTCTCCCTTTTCCACCCTTACCAACATGTGTGTGTGTGTATGCATATGCATCTTGGAAATGGTGGTGGATGTGATCAGGAAGTCAGTTTTCTCCTTCCACCTTTATGTGGGTTCCAGAGATCTAATTTAAGACACCAGCTTGGGCAGAAGTGTCTTACCCACTGAGGTATCTCCCTGACTTTAGTTTCTTTTCTTTTAAGCTATAACATATTGCCTTTATTCATTGAGGCTAAGGTTGGCAGTCCAGCTGTGCCAACAGAGAAAGTGGGAAAAAATGATGTGTCTCTTCATAGATTTGAGACACTAAGGATTAGGCAAAACATTTGAGAATCAAGTAAATGAAATCAAGACACTTAAAAATGAAAAAAAATCCCCAAAAACCTAAGCTGTCTTTCAGGTTGATGTGGAGAGAAATGTTTGATGCTAATGGAATTGTTCTGAATAGGCCTCAAGGAGAGAAAATATGACTCAAGGTTATTAGATCTGGGAAATTGTCATTCAAGCATGAAGAGAAAAGATAAATATATTAAACACAAATCCTTAAGGAATATTTTTTATGTTTTTTTCCCCATGGGAGAAGTTATGAGAAAATCTTCAGTTCTCTAAGCAATAAGGTGAAGATTGTGGTAGAAAGACTAGTAGAGCCAGATTAGATTTATTTAATAAAATTTATGGCCAAAGGTCAAGCACACCAAAGAAACACTGTAACATGAATGTGTCCAATAATATACAGAAGTACAGGTACTAGTGAATAAATGTGGAATCAACATTTATGAAGGAAATGCTAGTAAAAATTACAAGTAGAACTAGAATTTTATTAGTAGTAAAGAATTTTAGCTCACCTTTGTAACTTCACAAGTCAAAAGGTTTAAAACTCAACTAAGATTGTAAAAGATTTAAGTACAAAGTAGATTTGTAAGGCAGGTTTACCTGAGATGTACATAACTCTGCAACTTAACAATAAAAAATATCCCCTTTTACTTACTCCTAATTTTAGTCACAAATAACAACCATGTTTATGCCACTATTGTAACTTCAATAATTGTCATTAAATATGGACAAATTTTATAATATAAGTGTAGAAATTAGAACTTAAAAAAATCAAAATCCCACTTCACAGACATGGAGAAACTTCCTCTTACAAACATTTTATGAACATCAACTATCAGAGCATACCAGTAATTAGAATACCATGTAATAGATAGACATCTTGGCTCATAGCAAGAGCAGCAGTCAAAGGGTAAATCATAGCTGTATAGACTTATAACAATAAGTGAAGAACATAAGTGTAACTTAAGTATGCAAGCACAGGAGGCAAACACATAAAAAAGCACCAAGAGGAATTGGAAAAAACTAACTAGTAAAAGAATAGAAATGAGTAACCTCAAAATTGAAAATGGAAAAGCTGTTTGTGTGTATAAGGAATGTCTTCAGAATAAAGATGTAGACACTGACTAACCAGGAAAGGGGTTAGGGGCAAAGCAAAAACAAAACAAAAATAAACAAAAAAACCAAACAAACAAAAAACCAAACAACAGCAACAACAAAAACAAAAACAAAACAAAACAAAAAACCACAAATGACCACAGTCAGAAATGAATTAAATGAATTATAGGAGACTGATTTTTCTCCCCATGTAACTACATCTGAAATTCTTTTGAAGTGTATACCTTCCTAGGTCAATGCAGTCTATCAGAACAAATTCTAGAGAAAGGAGAAAAAAAATTTAAGGCTAATTAACATAAGAGAAATTAAGTTAGGAAAGTACTAATTATCTAAAAATGTTTGTGTCCAGAAAGTTTCATGGGGAATAAATCTGATACCTTTGAAATTACTCCAGAGTCCAGATGAAGAAGAAGAAAGCATCTGTGGCGGTTTGAATAAGAATGGCTCCCATAGGCTCTTATGTTTGAATGCTTAGTGACCAGGGAGTGGAACTCTTTCATAGGATTAGAAGGATTAGATGTGGATCTGTTGAAGGAGGTATGTCACTGGCGGTGGTCTTTGAGGTTTCAAAAGCCCATGCTAGGCCCAAGCTCACTTTGCCTGTGGATCAGGATGTAGCTCCCAGCTACTTCTCCAGCACCGCGCCTGCCATGCTTGCTACCATACTTCTTGCCTTAATGAAAATGGATTAAGCCTCTGAAGCCATAAGCAAGAACCCAATTAAATGCTTTATTTTATAAGAGTTGCTGAGGTCATGGTGTCTCTTCCCAGCAATAGAAGAGTGACTAAGACAGCATCCAAATCTATTTTTTTTTTTTTTTTTTTTTTTTTTTTTTTTGGTTTTTCGAGACAGGGTTTCTCTGTGTAGTCCGAGCTGTCTGGAACTCGCTCGGTAGACCAGGCTGGCTCGAACTCAGAAATCCGCCTGTCTCCGCCTCCAAGTGCTGGGATTAAAGGCGTGCGCCACCACCGCCGGCATCCAAATCTATTCTATTTTATTCTTTAAAGTGATACATATAATATTGTTACCAAGAAACAAGAGGCAATATGTTGCTGTTTAAAAGTCACACATCATTAACAGCAATAATCTAATAATTAAAGAGGTCATTTCAATAGTTTTAAAATGGTTATGTACTATAAGGTAAATCATATGATTATCTTCAAGTATTTTGGAAAATCAATAGAAAATGAAATGTAAGCCTGTCACAAAAGATCACAAACTGTCTGACCGTGTATAGGAAAAGCTACAGAAATAGAAATAGGTTAGTGGTTGCCTAGTGCTAAGGTTAGGGAAGGATGAGGTCAGGAGTCTGGGCAACTAAATGGTTGAAAAGATCCCTGAAATTAGACTGAGGTGATGGCTACACAGCTATGACTATACTGACAGGCAGTAGTGTATGCCTTTAGCTGTTGAACTGCTATGGTGTATAGAATACTTAATGAAGATGTAAATGGACACTGAGATTCATGATTTAAATAGTCTTTGTAATAAAACATCACTTCTGTTACTCTTTCCATATTTGCTCTTCTACTACTCTACTATCCCATCTCACACCAGCTGAACTCTATTTGCCCCATTTATTCCCCACTCCCCCTTCATACCATTTGCATACACAAAATCAAAGCAGACAAAGCCCTTGTATGGAGCAGTAGCAAGGTGGTCATCCCCACTCCTACCTGAGGAGAGCTTAAACATTGATGACTGTTGGAAGAGATAGAGACCTAGTAGATGCACCTCCTGGAAGCATTAAATGGAAGCCATGAGTTAAAACACACACACACATACACACACACACACACACACACACACACACACACACAAGAGAGAGAGAGAGAGAGAGAGAGAGAGAGAGAGAGAGAGAGAGAGAGAGAGAAGAGAGAGAGAGAATAGGTAGAGAATAATAGTGATAAGAATAATAAAGGGATTGGAGAGGAGGGAAGAGCATTGATATGATCGAAATACACGTGTGAAGTTATCAAACAATAATAAAAATTCTCTTGAGACTGTTTGGAGGTTGTGTGACTAGCTGGAGGGGAATGAGAGACAGAAGAGGGCAAAAGAGGTGAACAGGTTAGAAGGGTATTGTTTATGCACCTATGGAAATGCCATAATAAAGGTCCTTATTTTGTATATATGAAGTATTTAAAAATGTATTTCTGGATAAACCCCAAATGACAACCTTAATTGGAAGGAGCCATGTCATTTCCTAAAAGTAACTGGGACAAAACAAGTGTTCATACTATCAGTCTTACTTGATAGTGTTCAGAGTCTAATCAATTAGATCTAAGTCAGAAACCAGAAAATGTGTGAAAAGGATAAGACAAGTTGTTATGACTTCTTCCTTCTATTATTGCATTGTAGAAGGGAAAGAAGGAAAAAGATAAAAACTATCAATTAAAACCAATAAGATGAGTGAATATGAAGTTAATGCACGTTTACCAACAGTTAATCATTTTAATCATGCACATTTTAATCATGCAGGCTACTTAGCTGGGTAAGACCACTAGCTCTTTGGCCTGAGGTAAGTCCTCATATCTTCTATATGTCTCCTTTCTTCAACATTAAAGTTATAAGAATTACTAGTGTACTTTATATTCATACAAAATTACTAAAGAACATATAGTTAAAAGTCATACAGAATGAAAAATAACAATGATAAAGAAAACAAAAAGGATTAAACTTACTAGTCATCCAATAAATGACATGATTTTGAACTCGGAATATGATGTTTCTTTAGACTTGTTCACATGCAGGGTCAGAGAGATTTAAACAGCAGAATGATGCTTACAATGTCATTTTATCCTCTGTTGTTAAGAGCCAAATACCATCTCCTGATATAAAGGGTGAACTTTGTATGTAATAGAACTTCCATCTACTATCTGTGGGAGATGGAATTTCTACAATGCCTGTAGTGTAGGTGAAGAAAACCATCTAGGAACATGGGTGTCTTTCCTAAGAACACAAGAGGGAATGCACTCATGGGCCAGACTGCACTAACACACCCATCCACATTTCCACCCATCTTAGGTTTCCTGTTTGCACCATTTTCATAATTTCAGCTCAAATTTTATATTGGTGTCAAAATTCCAATGTTCTGACAGAAATGCATACTTACCATATGTATGGCCTATGTGTAAATGATATTTGGTTTTACTAAAATGGCAGTTGACCTTTGTTATACACAGAAGCAAATGTATAAAGGCAAAATGTACAATAATGCTGTTATAATGGTCTCTTCTCTCTCTCTCTCTCTCTCTCTCTCTCTCTCTTTCTCTCTTTCTCTCTCTGCCTCTTCCTCTCCCTCTCCATCTCTCTCTCCTGCCACCCCCTCCTCCTCTTTCTCTCCAGTCACATTTTGGTATTATGATTATTTTCTTTAATCAGATTTCAGAGAGTATTTTTTTATTTCTTCTGAATTTAACTTTTTATCAAAATCATGAAATGGAACAATATTATGACTAAACAGAGAATACTATTTGTTAAAACAATCTTAAACACTAAGGATGGAGAGATGGCTAAGTTGTTAGGCGTACTCGCTGTTCTTGCAGGGGACGTAAGATCAGCTCCCAGAACTCATGTGGTGGCTCACAACCGTCTGTGACTCCAGCTTCAGTGGGTCTGTTGCTCTGTTCTGGCTTCCACCAGCACCAGGCATGCATGCTGTGTACATGCATACATGAAGGGAAACATTTATATACATAAAATAAAAATTAACCATGTTTTAAATACAATACAAAACACACATGGCCTTTACTCTTAATAAATATTCTGCAAATTGGAAAGCTAATAACCTATTCTACCTATGCTGTTCTGTTTGAGTAATTTTCTGAGCTCCTCTCTTCCAAATTCCCAATGTAGCCTGTGGCAATTTCCTTTGGATATTTAGGAACAGCTAGGAGTGTTCACAGATAACTCTTGAGGTAACAGTAGTAGAAATGTATATTAAATTTGAATTACATTGCTTGGCATCCAAACAAGAAGAGATTTTAATAGTATTATTACTTTTTTGAGACATGATCTTGTCATACAGTTGGCCGTGAAGTCCCAAATTTTTTGCACCAGTCTCACAAGTGTTCAGCAATAGGCATGTGCTGTCACAACCAGAAGGAGAAATGTTAAGTTTGTCTGTCTAATAAGATTAGAATTTTGGTATGTTGTTTGTTCATTTTCTCTAAATGTATTTCTTTACAAAAGTAAGTCAATAAGAAAGAAGAAAAGAAAGATGAGAACAGAACAGAAGAAAAAAGCTATAAAACAAAGTTGAACTGCAAAGACAGCTCAGTTGGTAAAGTGTGCGTGCAAGCCGAGAACCCGAGTTGCGTCCTAGAGTCCACTTAAAAGACTGGGAGTTGGTGGTAGATGCTTGGAATTCCCATTGCTAGAAAGATGCAGACAGGAAATTTCACTGGTCGGTGAGCCTAGTTGGGAAGCCCCAGGCCAACAAGAAGAAACTGAGGACTGACACTTGAGGTCAACCTTTAGTCTTCACAATCATGTACATACATGTGCACATATGTATGGACACACATATGCATGTAGGCCTGCACACACAAGCAGAGAAAATATCAAAGTGTTACATGGAGTTTATCCTTGCCAGAATAGGTCAGACAAGTTACTTTAGTTCCTTGAGTTTCTGCCAATAGAATTAGTTTCAGACCAACAGCAAAAGAGTTATTCTAGTTTCATGTGAATATAGTTTTCCAGTAACATTGAATGCATTGAGTAACAATCGACTATAGTCTAACAGATGTGAGTTTCAATTCTGGCATCTTATCTGGGTAACAGTCAAGGCAGTTTAAGTAGTTTAGTGCTTTTGTTATTATAAATCTTAATGTTGGGATAAGAGAAATACTATGCAGGTACCAAAGCCCAGTGCATGTTATACAAAGGTCACATGTCAATTTATGGCTTTAGATCAAATTTGAAATAAAGTAGATTATAATACAGTGTTAATTATAATTTCTAGCTCTTTAAAATGACCTAAGAATCACATAATTTCTCTATGAAGTAGTTCTTTGTGGGATAGAAAACTACTAATTTCTGTATATTTTGTATAATATTAGCAATTTCCCTTTTGTAGAGCTTTTCTGTACTTAACCTTAGAAAAGGATCTGTTTATGACCCTAGGTCAATCATCCTGAAGAAGGGGGCCAGGATGGTGGCTTACTCAGGAAAGGACACCTTTAGAGATATCTGGGGCAGATGGCTCCAGGGTCCAGTGTTAACACTCTGAATCTTATAATTAATGCTGTAACCTTTCCTGCTGGCTATAGATTTTAACTGTGAGTTCTGGTGATATAAGCAGGGCCAGTCATCAACAGAGCAGCTTTTAGCGTGCCTAAAGTTGGGAATACAGACAGTGATAGAAATGGAAGTTGACTTGGCTCTTTCAGAACAACTTTAGTTTTGATTTAGATTTTGTTTTTTTTTTCTATATATGATACTGTAACTAGGAAGCAGGTGGGGCTTTTCTTGGGGGACTCATTTTTCTTATTTTATTTTAACCAGTAAAAAAGCATTAGCCTGATATCTGAGAAGCACCACTGGCTTTGACTATATAGAAGATCCAGAAATTTATAATATTTTGCAATACTAGGGCTGTAGCGCTAGATTAAGTGCTTCTAAACATCGAGTGACATCTCTACCTTGAAAAAAAATTTACCTTTATGCTTAGAAATCTCAATTTCCCTTAAAGTAATAGATGTATTTTTATGATGATACAATTCATTCCGAATTACAAATATTTATCACATATAATGATGCCATATGTTTATACATTGTGAAATGATGAAATTGAGCTAATTAACAGATTTCTTATATCACAATCTTATTCTTTGACATAAAAGCATTTATGAGCTACTGTATTAGCATATTTCAGACATAGGACAGGTCATATTTAAGGGTAATTATTGTCCTCCACAGAAGATTCTAGTTAGAGTTAAATATAAGGATACCAGTTGCTTTGGAAGATCTTGGTTTCTGCTGGTAAACTTACTGACAGATTCAGTAAGTCCAGTTGTCCATATAGAATAAATTTTTGAGATGCCACTGCCCCATTTGGGAGTCAGTTTTCTTTCCAGAAGCAGTTGTTTTGAGTTGCCTGTTGTGTCCAAATGAATTACAGAAAGAAAATAAGGCTTCATTACTATCAGGAACCAAAACTGAACTAAGGCATCTTTGTACAGACTCTAAGTACTATGTTGGTGTGCTCATTTGGAGTACATTGTAGAAGTTTTTGAATCTAACAAAAAACCAAATCAAATGCTTTTACTAAAATATCAAAACAAACCACTAAGATTAGCTTAAGGTCCTCTTTGTAAAAAAAAAGCTTTATTGGAATATAGTAACTTGGTTATATACTTATACTCTCTCTGGATCTTTTTGCATCAAAAAGCAAGACTTTATAACTGCAATAAAGATGTGATAGCTTGCAAGCATAACACATTTGCTAAATGGCCTTTCACTCATCTCTGCCCTAGAAATACAAAGTTTATTGTCCCTTTTTAGAGGAAAAATGATGATCTACTCAGATAGACTAGTCTATGCTTCTCCTTCCTGTTTCTGGGAGTGAGTTAGAAATTCCCTTTTTACTTAGCACTTTGTCTGACTCTCATGGGTCCTCCAAGTTGGCAAATGGGTTCTCTCTCCAGTTTCACCTTTTTTCCATCACTCTTAACCTCTGACTCCTCTCACAGTGGCCTTCTGATTCTTCAGAACCACTATTGGACCTACTCCAGGACTTGTCAACAGCTTAGAGGACTTTTGTCCTGTATCTTTAACATATGTTTCCTTTAACACTGTGTTTCAATGTCCTGGGATCAAAGATGACATTTCTGACTAGTGACATTCCAGGATAGTAGCATTTTCCCATTTCGTGAACTGTTGACTTATTTCTCTTTTATAACTTCATTGCATAAATAACCACCTGAAATTACATAATTTACTATCTTATTTTTAATCACTATCTATTTCCCTCATTAGATTTTCAGTCCTAATACCTGTGGTAGCACACGGCACAGGAGAGGTTCAGCATGTCTATTGTGTCTGCTGATATGCCATACTGTGAAGTATGGGGATAGCTTGATCCCCATGTAAGGGGGGATCTTGAACATATGAAAAGGTTCTTGATTTTACTCACATTGAAAATCCAATTTTACTTATAAAACACTGAAAATCCAATTTTACTTATAAAACACACCAGGGAGCATTAACAAATTTCTCTTTTAAATGACTTTCCATGATTTTTATTAGTGTGTTGCACTCAACTTTATAAGTAAATACTACTCTACACATTCCTCAGCAGATACCAAACTCTAATACCTGTTTTCATTTGTTTGTCTTTTCTGGTAGTCATTTTTAGTCATGTCAATTTCAGCTATTAAACAATGTATACGAGTTGAGTTATGTAACATTCCCCTCTGTTCTGTCTACCTAGTGTTGTGGCTCCATTATTTATAAATACAAGAATGTGCAGACTAGAAGTTCTAGATGTTATGGTTAGGTTGTTACTTGTCTTGCATCAAAAGTTCATATGTCAGAAATTTAGTCTCCATCATGAAGGTGTTGGAAGGTAGCAGGACCTTTGTAAGGTAGGATTCTTGGTACTTGGCTAAACTAAAAAGCCAAGTCCTTGGAAGACACTGTGGGATTCCCTGGCTTCCTGTCTGGTGAAGTGATTGATTCCTCTCATACCAGCTTCATGTGACTTCATCCACCATCTGCCATGCAGTTATCAGCACTGGCACCTTGCAAAATAGAAGGAGGAAGAAGAAGAGGAGGAAGAAAAGGAGGAGGAGGAGGAGGAGGAGGAGGAGGAGGAGGAGGAGGAGGAGGAGGAGGAGGAGAGGAAGAAGAGGAGGAAAAGAAGAAGAAGGAGGGAATCTTTTCTTTAAAAAATGAAGCTAACCTCACTTTAGTATTTTGCTATACTAAGGAAAACTGACTAACACAGAGGTGAAGCCTAAACATCTTACGTTTTAGTAAATAGATTTTAATCCTTGCTATATTTTGCGATGACTCACTCTCAGAAATAGGGCTCATTTATTTTTACTGTTTTCATTTCCAGATATGCTCCATGTACAGTAGCACACTGCTCTTATTAGCTAGGCAAACCAAGATACAGAGTCTAGGTGAACAACTGTAAGTTGGAAAGGGTATCTGACTCCAACTAATGAGAGATGTTTTGACACACCTCTAATGGGTTCATAGAGTTGATGAGGTAGTTCTGATAGTGTCCAAGTCATTAGCATAGTTAAACATCTGTATTATAATGCAGAATCAACAAATGAAAACAAAACAAACACAACAAAACATACTAGCTGGCCCAGTTACCCTTGTTCAAGATACTTGGAGTAAATTATAAGTTAAAAAGCAGGTAATGTGGAGTCTTTGAAATTGGTTATCAATAAACATGCTTCAACTCAGGACTGTTTATGTAGTGTTGTTTACTTATGAGAGATTTGGGGCTCTGTGAATCTAAAGACATCACCAGAGCTACTCTTTAATTAGTGAGATGCCGGAGCACTATAGTAAATTACTCCTGCTGTGAATTAAATGACCTCTCTGGGAGGGAAGCACAATTTGTCTCCTCATGAATTTAATTTGTACCTAATTTGTGATGAGCATTGATATAGCACATTCTTTCACTTAATGCTGAAAATGTAATTTGTTTTGCTTGGATGTTAACTAGACATTAACTAGATTTACAATTACATAGTTCATTTCACTCTCCTTGTCTGCTAGTATTAACTGGTGTTATTACTGCCAGCTCATAGTTCATTTGGGTGGGGTTAAGTGGTATTAACTGGATACATTTTTGTGTGTCTACATGTGTGTGTATGTATATATTTGATGAATAATTGCCTAGGCCAAAAGCTTTGGCTTGTTCTCCAACTAGTTCATAACTTAATTACCCATTTATTCTGTTTTATGCGACTGTCCTCTCCAGAGGTTGGGGTGACTCTCCCTGTTTACTCTATTCTATGGGTGCTATATGTCTGTTCATCTTTTTCTCAGTTTCATGCAACTCTCTCCTTCAGCATTCTGGAAGATTCTCCTGCACCTGACTCCCAGAATTCCTCTCTTTCTCAGCCAGAAATCTTGCCTCCTATTTCCTGCCTTCAGCTCATCGGCCATAGGTTTTTTTAAATTGGTGCTTCCATACAGTTCATAAGAGATTCTCTCTAAATATATGTGTGCCTGTATCTACATTCCCATGTGGATGCCAGAAGGACACATTAGGTATCCTGCGCTATCATTATCCTCCTTATTCCTTTGAGACTCCTTAGTGAAACTGGAGGTAAGATGGCAGCAAGTAAACTCCTAGCAATCCTTCTGTGTCCTTCACAGTGCTGGGTCACAGGTTTACATCAGGCCTACCCAACTATTTATGTGAATGTTGGGATTACACCCAGGTCCTCATGCTTGCCTAACCAGTTGTCTCACCTGCTGAGCCATGTCCAGTCCCAGGCACCATTGCTAATATAAAAATATCTTTGTTATGGACGAAATTGTGTCCCATGAGAATTTGTGTATTCATCCACTCCTAGTATGACAGTTTTTGGAAGTTGGGCCTATAGGGAAGTAATTAAGTTTTATAACAGGTTCATAGGAGTGGCATTCCAACTCAGTGCGACTTACATACTTTTCAGATAAGGAAGAAATACCAGACCTCCCTCTACGTGTGTATACAAAGAAAAGGCCAAGCAATGTTACATGAAATATCATCTAGAAACTGGAAGAGAGACCTCAGAGGAAGCAATCATGTTGGCCCACTACTAAAACTGTTTAATTATCATGTATTAATTGTACATATGAAGTAATCATGAATTTCTGTGAAGGTTAGCTTTTTAAAAAAATGTTCATATATAAAAAAGTGTTCACGTCCACACCAATTATTTTTCTTTCTCTTGATAACAAACATTCCACCTAGAGTGAGACCGTCCCTGTTTATGGTTTTGTTTTGCACTTCTCTGATGGCTAATACATACTAAATGCTATTTTCTGTATTTGTTGGCCATTTGTATTTTCACCTGGGAAATTTAGATCCATTTCCTGTTAGATTGAATTTATTTATTTTTTTTTACTACATTTTTAAATTTTTATTTTATTTTAATTATATTTATTTATTTATTAATTTATTTATTATTTATTTAGTTTCTCATATACTTTTGGATAATAAAGCTTGTCAGATATTTTGGAATTTTTCTCCCAGTTATAAGGTGTCTCCTTACTCCACTAATTTCTTTTTAGGGCACAAGTTTTCCTTCCCCACTCCCAATGCTTAGAGACAGGTTTGGTTTTGGTTATTTAGTTAGTTATTATTTTGAACAGCCTGGAGCTCACTATGTAAATGAGGCTGGTTTTGAACTCACACAGATCTGCCTGCTTATGCATCCAGTCCAATGCTGGGATTAAAGGCATAAGGCAGCACAACAGGTGGAAAATTTATCTCCTCATGCCTATGAAGAAGGGCTTTAAAATTAAGTTGTCTTAGACTTCAACCCTACCTCTGTCATTCACTATGATTATTTTGTAGCAAAGAAAGGGAGGTTTTTTTTTTTTTATTACAAGACATAATTTTATTCTTTTGATACTAAAGTTAGGCTTCAAATATCTTTTGTTTATCCAACACATTCTAAGAATATCTGTCCACGGAACTTTTAATAGAGGTGCATTGGATGCTCAGGTTTTATTAGCAAAGAATTTTGACTTTTCTAGTTCAACTGTACTGCTTAAGAGAGTGAAGAAGGTAAGGACACCGGTATTCATCATGACCAGTAAATGTCAGTTAAAATGATCTTACCTGATAATTTATAACTATTTGCATGTTTCAAGTATGTGAACTACCATCATGAAGACAATTAAAAATAATTAACAATAAATTGTTGTGGAAACCTTATTTTCCTACTTCTTCAACAAAAATGATGTTTAAAACTAAAGAGATTTCCATGGCCATCTCTCCATGAAATTGAAAGGAAATCTAAAACAGACATGGGTGAGGAAGTGGGGGGGGTATCTCCAGGATGAGACAGAAACCTGGGATAAGGGAGGTACCCAACAATCAATGGGGTGACCTTAGCTAGGACTCACTACATTGGGGATATGGAACCTGAAGAAGCCACCTCCTGTAGCCAGGCAGAAACCTTAGTGGATTCATAGAGACACCAACCCACCCACAAAACTTTCAATCCAAAATTTACCCTGTCTACAAGAAATGCAGACAAAGGGAATGGAGCAACAATTGAGGGAATGGCCAAGCAATAATCAGCACAACGTGATACTCTGTTATGCTTGCAGACAGGAACATGTTGTCCTTGGAGTGGCTCCATCCAGCAACTGACTCAGACAGATACAAACACCCACAACCAAATAGTGGATGGAGCTTGGGGACTCTTATGGAAGAATAGGAGGAAAGATTGTGGTCCTCGAAGGGTATAGGAACTCCACAGGAAGATCAGCAGAGTCAATTAGCCTGGATCCTTGGGGCTTTAAGACTCTGAACCATCAACCGAAGAACATACATGGGCTGGACCTACAGCTCCCCTCACATATGTAGAAAATGGGTCCTGAACAATTGGAATGCGGGCTATCACAAAAGCAGTTGCCTGTAGTTGGGATATGTTCTACTAGCTGGGTTGCCTTGTCTGGCCTCAGTGGGAGAGGAAGCACCTAGCCTCACAGAGACTTAATGTGCCAGGGTGGGGAGATACCCAGGCTGCCATCACCTGCTCAGAGGAGAAGGGATGGGTGGTGGGGGAATGGGGGAAGATTTGTGGGAGGCAGTGAATAGGAGGGGGGCAGTGAGCAGGATGTAAAGTGAATAATAAAAAAATTAAATTATAAAACACCTGAAGGGATAGAGTTGTTTTAAAAAGACAAAAGAAGTTGAACTTTGAAAAGATTACTTATTTATATTTTATGAGTATTTTGCTGGCATGTATGTATGTGTACCACATGCATGCCTGGTGTCCTCAGAAGTCAGAGAGTATATTGGTTACCTTAGTACTGGATTTACAAAGGGTTATGTAAGGTACCATGTGGGTGCTGAGAACTGAGCCTGGGTTCTCTGCAAGAACAACAAATACTCTAAACTCTCCCACTCCAGAATGCATTTCATTAGGTATTTATATGAGTTTATAACCCAAAGCTATGAGGTGAGCGCTGAAATTCTGTATTCCCACAGCATTTAAAGTTAACTGCTCACCTTTAGAGCTCTCAGCAGTAAGGGATAATGTGAGGTCACTGGGCTTTTAATTTGATGTAATTTCACTTGTCAATCTTTGCTTTTATTTCCTGTGCTTGTGGGTTCACATTCAGAAATTCCTTACCTATGCCAGTATCCCAGTGCTTTTCCTACATTTTGCTGTAGTGATCCGCTAGCTTCAGATCTTCCATTTATGCCTTGCCTTCACCCATGTTGAATGATTCAGGAGAGGAAATAGAAATTAAATTTTGTCTTTGCATGAAGCTTTTACAGTTGCAGAGTTCCATGTGTTCCCTCAAGTGGCCCTTAGCTGTTGTGGATAGCTTCAGCCTTGTATTTTGATCCTAGTTCCCAGTGGATAGCCCCAGGCTTGTATTTTGATCCTAGTTCCACCCTCCTGGGAGGGGCTGCAGAGGAGGATTGAATCAATGTTGTGGATAGCCCCAGGCTTGTATTTTGATCCTAGTTCCACCCTCCTGGGAGGGGGCTGCAGAGGAGGATTGAATCAATGTTGTGGATAGCCCCAGGCTTGTATTTTGATCCTAGTTCCACCCTCCTGGGAGGGGCTGCAGAGGAGATTGAATCTGTACACAGATGACATCTTGTAAACCTTCTGTCCAATTAAAACCTGTAAAATAAAGGCTAGAGCCAGAGATTGGGCAGTAGAAGGGGAGGCAGAGAAAAAGGCTTAGGGGAGGAGAGAGTGAGAGGAATTGGATATAAAGAGAGGCAGCAGCAGAAGCAGAGGAGGAGAAGAAGAGAAGAAGTAGAAGCAGGAGGAAGCAGGCAGAAGGAAGCGGAGATAGAAGGAGGAGCAGGAGGAAGCAGGCAGTAGAAGGAAGCTGACGATGGAGGAGCCAGAGCTCGGAGGACTCGCCTGGGATAACCGCAAGTTATAAGGGATCTCATAGCCAGGGATTAGAGTAGTGTAGTGGTAAACCTGTCCAATCTAGGCATGCTATTTATACCATAATTATTGAGTTGTGTTTTCCTTTACTGGTCTCCATCGGGTAGGAGATCTTATTTGGGGATTAAATAATCTCATCTACTACAAATTGGTGCCCAACTTCTACTACACTTAGCTTTTTGATAGTCCTGTTTGGTGCTAAGAGTAGAATTGAAAGGATTTTTCCTAGAACCCCTGTTCCTGTGGTTTCAGCTCCTGCGTGCACAACTTTTGTCTCCCAACTCACTCTTCCCATCTCTCCTCCTTAAAATGTCAATTACTGAAAGTACAGTGATTATTTTCTGAGGCTTTTTGTCTTAAGCAGTGGTTCTGGCCTCTCTCCCAGCTGAACTTCCAGTTATAGGGAGGAGGGTACTTCTCAGCTGAGGCTAATTCCTTCTGAAGGACTTTGTAACTTTCTCTTTATGTTCTGCAAAGTTTCCTTACTTTACTTTGCTACTGAAACCAGTGGTTTTTCCATTGTCATTATCAGCTTAGGATAGCCATCTATCCTTAGGATAATCACCATCCATGGTTTGTCTCCTAATTCCAGCAGACCATACATGATACCACTCAGCCCCTGTCATTGTTTTTCCCATATCCCCAGTGCCACATTCTTTTCTTCTCCTACAGTTTGCCTCTTCCAGAACATGATATACAACATGATGATGTGTTGTCTGTGTATGTGGACATTTCCACTTGTAATGCTTTTGAGATTTCTCCATGGTATCTTGTGTGTCTCTATATTGTTTTGGTTCTGAATAGTGGTCCACTGTGTAGTTATACAACTTGCTTATTCCTTCACTGACAGACATTTGGGTTGTGTCTGGTTTCGATTATCAATAAATCAACAAATAGTTGCAAAGTTTTGCTGTAGCTATATTTTTTTACTGAGTAGCTATCTGAGCAGGAGTGATGACTAATTTTATGTATCAACTTGGCTGGCTAACATACCCAGATATACTGGGTGTTAGAGAAAGGGGGGGGAGGGGGGAAGAGGGAGGGAGTGATGGAAGGAGAGAGAGAGAGAGAAGAGAGAGAGAGAGAGAGAGAGAGAGAGAGAGAGAGAGATTTTCTTTGAATGAGATCAACATTTTGATCAGTAAATTGCATAAAGGAGATTGCCTAATGTGAGAATGTCTTGTCTAATAAGTTGAATGTTTGAGTCAAACAGAAGAACATTAGGGATGAGATGCCCATTGTTGGTAGCCTTTGATGAGGGGCATTGCTTAGTTTCTTTTTTAAGATATGAACTGATATATTGACTCTGCCTAGGTGTCCAGTTTTCAGACAAATTATGCTATTGGCTTTCCTGACTCCCAGACTTTTAGATAAAGACTAGAACTAAATCCTAAATGTTTTCTAACCTTGAGTCACCTGATTTTGGATCTTCTGTAATTATATGAACTAATCTTCCCTTTCCCATAAATACAACTGAATGTGATATTTTACAAAATTCACAACCCATTTTCTAAAATAGTGCTAAATATCATTTCTTCCCTTTGAGACTTGGCTTTGCCAAACTTTTCCTTTAATAGGAAATGTAACTGTATCATATTTAGGTTTTAATTTGCATTTCCCTACAACTAATCAAACTGAATATTTTGTATTTACTTACTATTCATATATTCACATCTTTGGTGAGTTAAACACTAAACTTTTTTGCTCATTGTGATGGGCTAATAATATTTATGTTTTATTATTAAATTTTGAACATTTATTATATAATTTGGATTTCAATTTTTTTTTTCTGCACATGAAGTTTACATGTATTTTGTCACAAGGGTCTATCTGCCTTGCATTTTAAATTACTTAAGACTGTATTTTGAAGAGTGGGGTTTGCTTGAAACTTTGAATAAATTTAAATGTCAAGTATTGCTTTGTGGCATACACTTAACTTTTACTTGCTAGGATATTATTGCATTACATAAAAATTGCAGAATTTTCCTCCAATATTTTTGTATGGTTTTGGCTTTTCATTGAATCTGGGATCCAGTATGAGTTACTTTTTAAGCATGATACAAGATGTATTAATACTCAAGTTTCAACATTTATGTATGCAAACCTAATTGTTTCATAACATTTTGTTGAAAAGACCAGTTATCTGTTGAATTTATTTCAGACACTATGTTTTAAAGACTCCATATACTGATCTTCCTAGAAGGTTAACTGTTGCTTACTTAGCCATTGACAAGACCAAGCTAACCTGCAGGATCTACTTCTCCTAAAGGTGGTTCAAATTGGTTCCAATCTTCTGAGTTCATTTCAGTCTAGTGAGTGCTAAAGAGAACATTTTAGAGTTCTCAACTTATTGATTAAAAAGCAAGATAGAATGCAAATATGTTAAGCATATTTTAGCATGTAATTTAAAATTTTAGAATATTCATTTAATTATTGTTATTTGTTTGGTTTTGTGTTTCAGGGAATTGAATCCCAGGCATTGAGCATGTGAGACAAGCACTCTACAACTGAGTCACATCCTCAGCTCTTTAATTATTTTTAGAAAACAAATTCAAATTTTTATTTATTTATTTACATAAAATGCTGACCACCCCGCTCAATCCCCCACTCACTATCACTCTTTCTCCTCTGAGAGGATAGAACCATCTCTGGGATTGCCCAACCCTGGTACCTCAAGTCTCTGCCAGGATAGGAGCATCTCTTCCTGAGGCCAGACAAGACAACTCTGTTGGAAAATGAATTCCACAGTCAGACTACAGCTTTAAGGAGATCCTTCACTACAGTTGTTGGAGGACCCACATGGAGACTGAGCTGTACATCTGCTACATATGTGCCAAGGGCCCCTCGTTCAAGCCCATATATGTTCTTTGGTTAGTGGCTCAGTCTCTGAGAGCTCCTGGAGGTTCAGGTTAGTTGACTCTGTTGGTCCTCCTGTGGGGTTCCTGTTCTCCTCAGGGCCTTCAATCATTCTTCAAACTCTTCCACAAGAGTCCCCAACCTTTGCTCAATGTTTGGCTGTGGGTATCTGCAATTGTTTCAGTCAGCTGCTGGGTGGACCCTCTTAAAAGCCAGTTTTGCTAGGCTCCTGTCTGAAAGCATAACAGAATATCATTATTAATGTCAGAGACTGGTGTTTGCCCATGGGATGGGTGTCAAGTTGTGCCAGTTATTGGTTAGCCACTCCTTCAGTCTCTGCTCCATATTTGTCCCTGCATTTCTTTTAGAAAGGACAAATTTTGGGTTGAAAGATTTGTGGGTGGGTTAGTGTCCTTATCTATCCACTGGGGCCAGGGTCCTGCCTGGCTATAGGAAATGGCCTCCTCAGTTTCCATGTCCTCATTGTTAGGTATCTTAACTACGGTTACCAGCATTGACTCCTGGGATCCCCACCCATCTCAGGTCTCTGGTACTTTCTAAAGATTCCCCTCCATCACACTGGCAGCTGCAGATTTCCACTCATTCTAGACCCCTGGGTCTCTCTCCTGTCTCTCCACACACCTGATCCTGCCCCCTAATCCCATTCCCCTCCTGTTCCCCTCTTCCACCTAGTTCCTTCTCACATTCTCACTCCTATGACTATTTTGTTCCCCTTTCTAAGTGTGATTCAAGCATCCTTTTGTTTAACTTCTTATTTAACTTGTTTGGGTCTGTGGGGTATATCATGGGTATTCTGTACTTTATGGCTAGTATCTACTTATCAGTGAGTACATACTGTATATGTCCTTTTGTGTCTGGGTCATCCCACTCAGGATGATATTTTCTAGTTCCATCTATTTGCCTGCAAAATTCATGTTGTCATTGTCTGTAATAGCTGAATAGTATTCCATTGTGTAAATGAAGCACATTTCTGTAACCATTCTTTGATTGAGGGATATCTGGGTTGTTTCCAGTTTCTAGTTGTTGCAAATAAAGCTGCTATGAACATACTGGAGCACATGTCCATGGCATGCTATGGTGGAATGTCTTTTGGGTATATGCCCAGGAACAGTATAGTTGGCTCTTCAGGTAGAACTACATTGGTTTTTTGTTTGTTTGTTTTGTTTGTTTTTTGAGAAACTGCCAGATTGATTTCCAAAGTAGTAGTACAAGTTTGCATCCCACCAGCAATGGAGGAGTATTCCCGTCTCCGCATCATCAGCAGCAAGAGCAGTTCCTTGAGTTTTTGATCTTAGCCATTCTGATTTGTGTAAGGTGGAATCTCTGGTTTATTTTGAGCTGCATTTCTCCCTCATGACTAACAATTTTGAACATTTCTTTAAGTGCTTCTAGTGCTGAGAATTCTCTGTTTTGCTCTATGTTCCATTTTTAAATTGAGTTATTTGTTTTGTTGAAGTCTAACTTATTGAATATATATATATATATGATATTAGCCCTCTGTTGGATGTAGGGTTAGTGAAGATCTTTCCCCAATCTATTGGTTGCTGGGTTGTCCTATTGACAGTGTTCTTTGACTTACAGAAGCTTTTTACTTTCATGAGGTTCCATTTATCAATTCTTGATTTTAGAGCCTGAGTCCTTGGTGTTCTTTTCAGGAAATTGTGTCTTGTACCAATGTGTTCAAGGCTACTTCCCAGCTTTTCTTTTATGTTCATGGATAGGTAGTATTAGCACAGTAAAAATGGCCATCTTACCAAGAGAGAGCTACAGATTCTATACAATCCCCATCAAAATTCCAACACATTTGTTTTTACAGACCTTGAAGGAACAATTCTCAATTTCATATGGAAAAAACAAAAACCACAGGATAACCAAACAATAAAAGAACTTCTGGAGGAATCACCATCCCTGACTTCAATGTGTACTACTAATGATAATAATTGCATGGTATTGGTACAGAAACAGACAGGTTGATCAATGGACTTGAATCAAAGACCTAGAAATAAACCACACACCTGTGGACACTTGATTTCTGACAAAGAAGCCAAAGCCAAACAATGAGCAAAAGAAAGCATCTTCAACAAATGGTGCTGGTCTAACTGGATATCTGCATGTAGAAGAAAGCAAATAGATCCATATTTATCACCCTGCACAAAACTCAAGTCCAAGTGAATGAGAGAGCTCAACATAAAACCAGATACTCCAAATAATGTCAAATTGTATCTTCAAATTCTTCAACTTTTCATTTACTTTGTTCAGTATTTATTCTGTTTTATCAAACATATCAATCACAACTATCCCCCTACCCTCTAGTTCTGGGGATGGAACATAAAGCACGCTGAGAAACAGATGCTATTATAAGAAAGCAAGATCTTTGGATAAAAATAACATCTGCCCTGAGTATAGACTGCATATTACATGATATTTATAAATTATTATTGTTTGTTGTCAGATATTTAGATATATTAATATACTTGTTTAGAAGATGAATACTGAAGTATGAATTCAGGGTGTTTATTATTCACTTTTAAATAGCTAATTAAAGCAAAAATGGCTCCTGAATACTAAGAGAAAAAGAGAGATGGAAATAAAGAAAGTAGGATGTCAGTTTTTTATTTTAGAGAGCAAAATACATGGACATAGTATTCTTTCAATACTTTTGTGTCTTCCTTCCTTCCTTCCTTCCTTGCTTCCTTGCTTCCTTCCTTCTTTTCTTTCATCTGTCTGCTTGCTTTTCTTCCTCTGTCCCTCCCTCCCTCTTTCTTTCTTTCTTTCTTTCTTTCTTTCTTTCTTTCTTTCTTTCTTTCTTTCTTTCTGGATTTTTGAGACAAAAGTTTTTCTGTGTAGCCCTGGCAGTCCTAAAGCTCATTCTGTAGACCAGGCTAAAACTCAGAGATCTACCTACCTCTCTCTCTGAGTGCTGAAATTAAAGGCATGTGTCACTACCATATGACTCAATATTCTTCTATTTTATAAAAACTGAAGATATATGGTAAGTGTTCAGGATAATAATTTACAAATAAACAAGACACAAAAGTGCTGAGAAAAGGTAATGAAAAGCAGAATTCAATGAAAGAGAAAGCATAATTTAGAGTAATACCAAACAAGATAAATATATTTGATTAACTATAGAATAAAAATACCAGAAATTTAAAGAATAAAGGAATATCAATATTTAGAAAAATAAGATTTGGAGAAAAACTGGAAATGCTATCCTTATTTATAGATGTTAGCTTATTTTTCAAAGATCAAGGTTGGTGCATAAATTTGTATAATAAAAAGTTGCAGCAACATAATAAGGTAATTCTGAAAAATTAAGTAAAACATAAGATCAGTACATTTCTATTCATTAACTCTAATTAGCAAGTACCTTATTCATAGAATTTAGACCTCAGAAACAGAGCAAAAAGAAATTTTTCAAAGGCTTTAAGGTAAAAATTTCAGATAGTATTAATGATACAAAAATCTTTGTGCTATGTTTATTTTAAAAAAATATTTTATATATTTTTTGAGAATGAATACATGTATATTTTTTCATAATATACTGTCCCACCCTCTAAGCCAGTTCTTCTCAGGCCTTTCCCCATGGCTACCTTTCCATTTCAATTGCTATTTTGAAAAATCCATTGAGTCTAATTAGTGCTGGCAGTATGTGCATATGTGTGATCTGCTGAAACATGTGTAAGCTATCAGGGGCTACATCCCCAAAGAAATCTGACACATTGAATTTTTTTTTATGTTTAAAAATGTACAAGATATGAAGATGTCACTTCCCAAGCTGGTGTGTGCATTTAATGATTTTCCAGCTAAATTCTCAATAGTAGTTTGCAGGCTTTGTCCAAGTAATTCTAAAATTTACAGAGTAAAATTTGATGAAAAACCATGAAAATGCATATTAACATAATAACACAGGGTAATTTGTACCTTCAAAATATTTTTTCTGGTATCAGTAGAGAAATAGAAAAACAGATGTGTTAACTAAAAAAGCCATTAGCCTACATATTTATTTGTGCATATATAAAATTTGCTAGGTCATGTATAGAAGCTCAACACTAAAGCTGTCAGAAAACTAAGAGACTGTCCAGACATGTAAATGAGGAAGTATTTTTAAAGTCATAATACCCATTTAAAAAACCCAGGTAATGGAAACTTACTTCCATTTATCTATAACATAAATATTTTAAGTTTAAAAATAAGACACCAACAAGAGAAAATCAGCATAAAAATTCAAATAACTTTAAATTGAGATAAGAGTCACAAATGGGCTGTGGGGGGTAAATGGGAATACAGTGTCCACACTAGAGGAGGATGCTCAAGTGGCCATTGACATTATGTCACTTGACCAACTTAGATACCTTCAATGTACCAAGGAACAAGAAGCTTTGTACATAAGCTGGATCCCTGAGACTCAAAGGTCCATCATTACAAAATGTTTAGAATGGAAATGTTCACAGAATCCTTGCTAGTGTGAAATCACTCTTATACTTTGGAAAGTGTGTGTTGATATATGGTATAAGGATATTGAACATAAAATTGCATGTTAAGTGCAAAACACTGGAAGTTAATACAAAGCTCATGAGGGGGAGCAAATCAGTATGGTATCATCACATAATGTAGCACTGTAGTCAGTAATATATATTAATAAGGTTTATATTACTACATGATTTAACTACATGTGTATATGTATATTATAATATTACAGATATGATTCATAGTTGTATCGAATACTATTTTAAATATTTCTTTAAATTCTTTAAGGAATATTCTTTGGGTTTGGAGAGAATTGGAACTTTCAGAGTAGAAATGAGAAAACGCCAATAATTCTTGATTCAGGACTGGCAAAATGGCTCAATGGTAAAGGCACTTGCTGGCAAACCTAGTGACCTGAATTTGATTTCTGGAGCCCACATGATGTAAAGAAAAACCCACTCTATCAAGTGGTCCTCTAACCTCCACACCCACTGTGGCATGCATCCTCAAATAAGTAGATATAAAAATAAAGTAGGAATTGTTATTATTTTTTATTTTCAAGGTGTCTTAATTTGTTACTGATGTTTTGTATGGTGAATGTGGTTGATTCTCAGGAAATGCCAACATGCTTGATGGAAGGTGATCCAGAAAGGATTTTGGTTTTGTTGGTGCTTTTTTCCCCCTTTTCTTTCTTTTCTGTATTAGGTTAAAAAAAAAAAAACAAAAAAAGAAAGAAAGAGAGATAAATAAACTTTTACTTTGCATTGAGAATATTACACGTTTAATTTAAATAGCGGCCAGCATTACTTCTCTAAGAAACTAAATGAAGGCATAGGAGGAGGAAAGGGCCATCTGTTTAAGAGAGCATCATGAACAAGAGCACAGTTGTTTGAGTCTCTAGTGTGGATGAGATTCCATCAGCACAGGGCTATTCCTGGACTGCAGTGACTCAGGTGAAGTCTGGTGGCTTCTGAGTCTAGAGATAGAAAGAGGCTGGGGCTAACATAGAAGTCTTTGCTGTACACAAGGCCGACCCAGTCTTTACTAGCTCAGGAGCATGGTGTGGAAGCTATGGCATAGCATGTGAAAGCATAGGAAGCTAACCTTTACTACATGGGGATTTGTAAACTTAGAGTTTGAACTGTGAAGTTGTTATATCCTAAATTATTTCATCAGGAAAGAAATGATCCATGCAACATGCATGGACAAAGGGAGTCTAATGAAGGAAGGAAGTTCATCTTCAGTTGAGAGCGACCGCTTGGTTGAACCCAGGCTCTGTGTGTGAGAGGATGTCCATACTTTTGAGTCTGCTGTTTAGTTTCCTGTGTGTTCTTTCATTTCCCTGTCCTCAACATCTGTGACTTATTTTGGAGAAAGTTGACCAACATTTAGATTCGGTTTTACTGATAAACGATCTTAGATTTACACAGTCAGACTCAGTTTTCATAACCCAGGCAATCTATAAAGGCATTTTAACATACAGACCAACATTATTTTAAATGAATAATAATAAAAAATTGAACAAATCTCCATTGAGTTCTTGGTAGTCTTCTAAATCATTTGGAATGCTGATATGAAGTAAAAAGACATGTTGAACCACATTACTTCATGTTATTTTTGATAAAATTTTAAAATTCTCCAGCAGAAGGAGCATTCAAGATTATATCATTGTTGCTGTTATTACTATTTATTGTGCAGGCATATGAGTGTGGGCATGGGCATAGCATATCATGCATATGGGCATCAGAGGATAATTTTCAGGAGTTGGTTCTCTCCTTCTATTTTATTAATAGTTTGTTCTAGTTCTTCCATCCTTTATATTTTACATTCTCTAGTCCATGGCCTTTTAAGTAATTCTTCTATCTCTATTTCCCATCTTTTTCTGGAAGTACTGGAATTAGAGGCAAGCATCAGGGCATCAGGAACTAAAATGTGTGTGCACGTGTGTGTGTTTGCACATTCATGTGCATATGCCCCCAGGAGCATCATGGTTTGCAAGTAGAAGTCAGTAGATAACTCACAGACATCATTTCTTTCTTTCCACATGTGTTTTCTGGTCACTGAACTCCAGTCCTCGGCTGGCAGTAAACATGTTAACACCATATCCTAATGAAGCATCTTGTTGGTCCCTTGTTTGACATTTTTAGTGTGGGTTCCAATGGCACTTAGGGTTGTCAGGGTTGTTCAGCAAATACTTTTACTTGATGAACCATCTTCATTCAAGACATTTTAATCTGGTTAGTATATAGTTTCCTATTTGTTGCTGTAACAAATTACTATAAACTTAGAGCTTTCAAAAACACCCTGCTTTATAATTCTGTAGGCCAGAAGTTTGAGAGGCCTCACTGAACTAAAATCAGGGTGTCTGCAGGACTGTGTTCCTTGAAGAGCTGGTGTGATGCAGCGGGTCAGCGATGAGTCCCATTTTCTTTCTCTTCTCGGTTTTAGAAAGGGCTTATGACCTCTTCCTCTGTCTCCAACAGTGTCAGGGGTGTTGCTTTTCACACTCCACTCTGGCCAATTCTGATTCTATGTTTCCTTTTAAGAACACTTGTGGTTGCATGAGGCCATATAGATGATCTCAGGTAATCTTCCAATTCTGCAATCACTTTGTTAGATAACTGAATTTCTTCTGTACAGACACCTAGATCCACTTTTCCATGAAAGGTTGCATAGGTCTCAGGATTAAGATGTAGGCATTTTTATTGGATGAGGAAGCCCTGCTTCATCTGCCTCAGGTGGAAAAGCAATTGTTATTAAATCAATTGGAAGTGCTTCTGAGGGCTCTAGGTAACTCTAAAAGCTGAAAGAGAAAATTGTGGCAGTCTCTTGCAATGGAGCAAGCACTCGGATTTCAACTTTCTATATGGTTGCTTTCTTTTTAGAAAATTATTTAAAAGGAAAGTAGACATCACTTCCTTAGGTGCACAGGCTGTAGATTGCCATTTTGAGTGACACTTTTAGAGAGACATGAATAGCATAAAAATTATAGGTTCATATTTTTGGGTGGGCTTGAGTATAAACCATTTTGTATTTAGAAGAAGTAAAGCTTTATTGCATAGGGTTCATATCTTCTTTGAAGCAGAAGAATTTGGCCACACAAAAACTAGAAAAAGGAATTAGAATAATATATTTTCATGCAGAGGGAAGATGAAAACTATTTTTAAAAAATATTTGATAAAAATATTAACTTAAATCTTTCAGCAGAGAGTCAAATAAAACTTGAGGAAGCCACCAACATGTGTGTAATTGTTCTCCACAAGACTTCAAGACTTTATACAGCTTAGAAGCCTTCGGCTCTACCGTATTACTTAGCTATGGCTCTTATCTTTTTTGGATAGTAGGGACTTCAATAATTAAATAGATAATTGTTCTAATGTGGGTTTAATCTTTATGTCTACTTCTGGCTTTCACTTAATTGCAATAGAGATAGTGGCTAATATGCTATTTTGTTTAGTAGATAATTGGGGAAACATTTTTTTCTTTTTGTTTAGCAAAATATTCTAAAATAAATGTTTCCCTGGGAATTATCCTCTTTGTATAGGATTCTCAGTGATGGGATAGGCAAATCAATAAATTCACAGTTGTCTTTCATGTGTAATTCATCATCTTTTGTCTTGCCTCTGTTTCTTTATTTTATATATTTACTACTGTTGTTCCAATTTCTTGAAACATATCACTGGAGACTGGAAGAAATCTTTGATCCTGTAATCCCTGAGTACTTAATTCTGTGCCAGGTGGCTGAGGAATTGAAAATAAACAGGGACACCATGACATGGCCTCCTGCTACCCCTCCAAATCTGAAAGGGCCCCTGTACATGCTGATAGCTTGCAAATGCAACTGTCTAGGTTACATACAAAATGAACATAATAAGTTTTTTATTTCCCTCGGTGATACACCAACAGCTACATTCAGCTTCTAATAGCCTGCAATTCAGTAATAATAGCTTGGTTCAGTTTAGTTTATTGAAGACATAAAAATACTTGGCAGCCAGAGGCTGAAATGCGCGGTTCAAGAGAACAAGATTCCAGTGGGGACCACAGGACCTGTACATGGAGCATGGGTATTCTCAGTGCTTAGCAACTATGATTTATTCATTTAGTGGGAAGCAGTGGCCCATCAACATGATTTATGCAATTACTGAGTGGGGAATTCTCCACATACAGAAGGAGGTTCATCAAAATTTGGTGTACATATTTTACCGTTTTAATAACTTTCCTTTTGGCAGAAAAATATTTCAACTTCTTGCTTTTCTCAGGAGAGAACTCTTCATTTTTATCCTTTAGGATATAAAAATAAATAAAAGAAATAGAAAAAAATACCGAGTTTCTTCTTCACTAACTGGCTCAGTCGCCTAGGCATTACTGATGTACACTGTGAAAATGAAGGATTTCCTGAATTCAGCTCACACATCTTAAAACAAGCAGTTCCATGGGGAATAACTTTATAGGAAATGTATTTTTCTAGAAGCAAAATTGAGAAATATTATGGTTGGTCAATAATATAGATGTGAAGGCCTATCATTGGTTTTAGAAAGTTTAGACGATGTTGATAAGGAGATACATCACATTATCATTTACCTTTTGTATTAGTGTCCCATCCAAAATGGAACCAGGCTGTTATTAATGAACTGAAATCACTAAATGTAGCTACTGGTATATTACAGTTCACTCTAGAGAACTTTGTGAGCCACTATTATTATATGAAAAGTATGCCAATGGCCACCAGTACAATTCTGAGAAACTTTCCTGTCTGAGTCAAGATAAAAATCGCTCTTTGTTAACTAGAATAGAGACCTTGTAGGTACTGATAGCATTATCTCCCAAATCAAAAACACCTCACATACTTTGAGGGTCTTCTGGATTCTCAGAGTTTTGTTTTCTCTTTCTATTAAATAAATGGGCTTGTGAACATCTGCCTTTTTACTCCATCATAGACATGTCGTAAGGATGAAACAGGATAAACTGCATGAAGAAGTGTTAGGTCCACTCAGGAGAACTTTGTGAGTCTTTGGCATTATCTGGGAATCATGCTAGTGGCCATCAAGAAAGCTGAGTTCTCAAAGTGTTTCTCCATTGGTCGTGGTGGAGGCATGCAATTTCCCAGAGCCATTCTCCCAGCCTTTGTTGCTAATGATGCCAGGTGTAACTAGTGATACATTGCGGAATAAGAGATAGTGTGTGAAATATGCCAGAGTGGGAGGCATCTGAGATGGGAGGCATCTAATGTTAATGTTCGGTAATACGTTAAGAATTTTAAAACTTTAGTAATCTCAGCTGTAAAATACACAAAAGAAAACCCATTGATGCTATCACAGGCTTGCTTTAACCCAGTGCAGCAGTGCATCCAGAAACTAGGGACCAACTAAAATAATAATAATAATAATAATAATAATAATAATAATAATTTTGTTTCTCAAACAGTTTATCCTGTTTGATCCTTACAACATGCTTGTGATATAATAATAAGGCAGATGTTCACAAGCCCATAATTTTGTATTTATTATTATTATTATTATTATTATTATTATTGTTGTTGTTGAAATTGTATTTGGACACTATAATCTTATCAATGACAAATGTAGCTGTGTAAAATATGGTTATTTCTTGACAAAAGATTGATGCTATTTTGGTGAAGGAAGTAAGTCTCTTTTGTTTAATTTTTAGGAGACATATAATTGTAGTAAATAAATCTGTAATACCTTTTCAAATATTTATTTATTCAGAATTATGACTATTTCATATACTGACCTTTTCTTTTGAAATAGATGAGTCTTTCAGAGACTTTAGAGTTTGCAAACCTACAAGTATTCATTACTTTTAAGAAAATTCAAAGAAACATTTCAACACACAGGTGTTTGTTTAATAAATGTCATATATGAAAACCCATGTTTAAAAAACAAACGCGTGACTTAGTTACTGTTCTGTTGTGAAGAGACACCATGACCAAGGTACCTCTTTTAAAAGAAAGCATTTAATTGGGGGTTTGCTTACAGTTTTAGAGGTTTAGTCCATTGTCGTCTTAGTGGGGAAGATGGGAAACATTGAAGTAGGCATTGAAGTAGTTGAGAATTACATCTTGATCTATAGGCAGAAAGAAAGGCTGGCTTGGTATGGGGTTTTGAAAGCTCAAAGCCCATTCCTACTGACATACTTCTTCAAGAAGGCCTACTTCCTGATCTTACAATTCTTTATAATAGTTCACTCTATGGCCTTCAAACACTTGAGTCTGTGGGGGCCATTGTTATTCAAACTACCATAGTTAGGGTAGTGACCTGTAGAATAAATTGCTTTACCTAATTAATTCATTGCTTCTTCCTAGTTTTAAGGAAAGTTTAACTATGATTGTATTATCTGATAATAGAAATAAAAACATGGGTATAATATTATATAGAATTAAGATAAAAGGATGTAAGAAAAACAGGAAAAAGAATTATTTTTTCTTATTTTAGTAGAATTAAAAGATTTTACTTGGTCCAAACTTAAACATACATGGACACATGGAAATGTTGAAAGTGAAATGATTACATTACCCCCTGTATTTGTTATTGTGTATACACATGTTTAGTCTGTCACTGTATCTATCTTTAAGTGTTCAGTTCAGTAGTATTAATAACATGTACATTATTCAGTAACTTCCATTCTTCCCAGACTCTAGAAATTTTCATCATTCCAAATGACAATTCTGCTGCTGTCAGCCTACAATTTAAATAATAGTCATCTTTTTTACACCCTTGATCTTTATATATATATTGGTAATTTTAAACACTACTACATTATGCTTTTAGTATTATTTTAAATAAGGAATTATTCCAAATAATGTAATTACTATGCCAGGTTGGTTGAACATATTCACTTGGATAAATTAGAAATTGATTTTTAGCTTTCAATCACTATGATAAAATGCCAGAGATAATTACACTGAGGACAGATGAAGTTTGGTCTGTAGCTTGAGGTTTCAGGACATGCTAACTTTAAAACGCTTAGTCTCGGAAATGTATTACTTCTGTTGGAATGAGTCATTGAAGTCCCAGGGGCCTTACTTGGCTTGTGGCAGAACAAAGCATCATGGCTGAACTGTGTTGTGGCTGCAAGCTAAAGACACAGGAAGGCACAGGGGCCTCAGTACCCTTCTGAAGACATTCCCCAATGACCCAACTTCCTCATCTTAAAGGCTTCACATCTTTACAGCAATGCTACAAGCTGAAGACCATATTCTACACATGGGGCTTATGAGGACATTTCAAATTCAACTATGATTTAAACCTTGCTATGGTTTGTTTTTGACCAGTTATTTGATGCTAGAAACCAGACTCAGCAATGATTTTTGTTTCTGCTTTGAGAAACTCCCTGATGAAAACTCTCTACCACCTTACCACATGACTTTTATTCATTGACTTTGCTCATGGTGTAATGACTAAAAGGGAAGGAATACCATGACTGTGTATTATATCAACATCTTTAGATGTACTTCTGATTTTTATAGGTCCATCTAATAAATGAAGATGATTCTTTGACTATTTAAAAAAAAACCAAGCTTATTATATTGATATTTGTTCCTTCTCTCCACTTATAATTGGTATAGTTTATAAGTAATTAATAATTAATTAATTAAGTATCAAATGTTAACACATTATGGAGACAACATCATGTATATTACAATGTCAAACTTTTAGACAGCCCTGAATGAAGATTTGAGTAGTTTGGTGAGCAACAGAAATCTTGTTAAAATTTCAAAGCTTTCCTATAGCGCAATAGTTCATTAAAAAGCAACAACAAAACATATATATATTTTATAGTGGAAAAGCCTGGAAGACACCACCCCAAACACTGATCACTATTACATCATCACCTATGAGACAAATCAAAATCAAGTGTTAGCAGATAGGTTGCCAGGAGAAAAATGTGATATTCCTGCCAAAAATGTATTATCAGTATTGAGTCACAAGGATATGGGCAAATCTAAATTGACTAAAAGTCCTTAAAATAATAGACATGTCATCTCCAAGAATGTAATGGTCAAAAAAGTCAAGAAGTGGCTGCAAAACTAATGAGGATCACAGATGGTTGTATCAGAGTCGACTGGGCTCTGTCCTTCTATGGAGGGAGACATCGTTTGGGTAAGGAGCGAAATGTGAGTGGTTTTTGAGGGTGTTAGTGTTAACAGTTAGAATGTTGGAGAGAAGGTGTCTCTTGTTTGTCAGAGGACAAACTGTCTGGGGCTGATTTGGGATCATGTAGGCAAATTATTCTCAATAAGCAAGAGAAGGCAAGTCATTTGTATCTTATGCAACAACGCATATATATTTGACACTGCTTCGAAGATGAAGCAAAAGCTCCATTATTACTTTTCCTTTTATCAAGGTGATGGAAAATGTGATATTTTAGAACAGCGACTAAAAAGTTCTCTGTGGTTATCTCTTTGGATCAATTACTCTCACAGAAAATTAAAAACTTGTACCACCTTTATCAGTCTGTGTATATATATGGCTTGGTAAACAGTCCATACTACTTGATAATAGTGTAAGTTCATATTGATTAGAAAATAAGTACTATGTACTAAAAGACGAAATGTATCAAGATTTGTCTGTGAAAATAGAACACATGAGGCCACTGAGTTCTAGGGGATGTTTATGTTTCTCTATGTCCCTCTAGAGAAACAAACAGGACAAGAAGACTGCAGATACTCCCGTGCTTGTGACTCTGTGTGATATAAGAAAAAGAAAGACGCTGAAAATTGACAACAGAGCAGAGAATTTAGCTGGCGATACACCATGGAGACTTGATTCCTGGTTGTCCTGGAAACAGAAGCACCTCCTCATAATAAGGACTTTTAGAGAAGAGAAACTTAAGCAATTGAAGTAACAGAATTCAAGGCAGAGTAATACATTCTCTCGTTGGGGGTTGGCAAATGAGTGTCAGTGGCTTCTTTTGTGTGACTCTCAAATTAGGAATAATTTTTATGTCTTTGATTACAGAAACAAAATGAAAAACAGGAAAAAGAAGGTGAGGAAAAGAGACTGTGTGTCACTTACAAAACGTAAAACACTTACAGGCCTTCCATAGGGTCCTCAGACACTTGCTCCATGGCACTGCACGTGGGGAGGCCTGCAGAGGAGCTGAGATGAGGTTGGGAGACATCTGCAAAGGTAATAAGGAGACAAGTGAGAAACTATGGGCTAAATTTTGCAAAAGGAAATTCAACTGCTCTTTGTTTTCAAAGGTCACCTACAGTACACCTATTGCTTACCTGGTCCAATCTGGTGGTATTGATCTGTTTATGCTTCAAGTGACCTGGGAATAGCATAATGGTAGATTCTGTTAGATTTTGTTTTCTTGCTTGTTTGTTTTTAACCCTTCATTCATTTTCCTTTGGGAAACCTGGAGATATGAAAACTACAACTCCCAGATGCCCTTGTAACTAGGTTCTGAATATTAATTAGGTGCTACTGTTTGTATACATTATATAAGATTTGAAAAATAGAAGCTCCAAATCCTACTAGAGAGTTACAGGGTAGAAAATACCAGTAAGCCCCAGAATACTGTGCTGTCACCTGGTTCATGTATATAAAAGATAATTAGACTGTAGCAGCCATGAAAGAAACAGTGGGGAAAATATGTGCACTGGTTTACATGTCTATTCTTG
Organism: Mastomys natalensis; assembly: GCA_021653895.1. Lineage (NCBI taxonomy): Eukaryota > Metazoa > Chordata > Mammalia > Rodentia > Muridae > Mastomys > Mastomys natalensis. Next base: position 537,083 of record JAJTUV010001399.1, read on the forward strand.
TAATCTTGCATACACCATAAATACCATTAATTAATGGTATTTTGTATATTTGTATGTATTTTTATATGTATTTGTATGTATATTGAATTAGAGCAATTCAAGTCCTTGAACTAACTCTGATTGTTGGACTTATTCAGTCAGCTGTTACTGCATCCTCAGTCATTGAGAACACTCATCTACCCCAATGACTCCAGTAAAACATAGACACCTTTCGGAGATGTGACTCCTAATTTTGCATCACAGCTGCCTTCCAGAGCAAAAGAAAAAAATACATTTGTCTTGTTCAGTAATACCTATATGTCTATCCTATGGTAGCTGACAGATTCCATTTATAATTCCATAGATAATAATTATACTAAAATCAAGAAAATGCTCCATGAACATGCCCATAAGCCACACTGTTAGAAGTAGTTTCTCAGTTCAGGTTTCTACTACCAGGTGTGCTAATTGACAATCAAGAGTAACCATCAGAATAGTCACATACAAATATAATCACTGACTGTACCGATTCCAAAGAGGAATAAGCTCTTCTTCTCTCTCAAGAAATGGGCTGAAAACACAAAATGCAACAGTGGAATCAGAGTCTCCAATCATCAACTTGTAGAAAAATATCTTAGAATAACCTGCTTTCCCAACACCAGACTACCACTTCTATATCATACTACACTTTACTTCAATCAATAATAACATGGCTTATTTTTATTAATTCACTCAATACATACTTACTTAGGCCAAAAATATGCAAATGTATGAATACATAGAAAGAAATAGGAAACACAAAGTGTGGTGGTTTGAATGTAAAATGTCCCCTATAGGTTGTGTTTGACCATTTGATCCTCAGTTTCTGGACTGTATGAGAGGGTTGTGGAAACTTTTGAAGATAGGGCTTGATGGAGGCAGTGGGTCACTGCAAGTGGTCCTGTAGGCTTTATACCACAACCTCACTTTCTGTAACTCTCTGCTTCCTGGCAGGAGGTTAATGTGGCCAGCTGGCCTCTCATTCCTAGACTAAGTCTCCCTCACCCTCTACTCTTCCATTACAGAATTCATGCCTTTCAACTGTAAGTCAGAATAAAACCTTCCTTCCTTAAATTGCTTTTGTCAGGTATACTGTCTCAACAACCAGGGAAATAACTAATGCACATAATATACTGCCTTGGTGCCTGGCTAAAAGACCTTGACATATTGTCAATGAGAAAAGAAGAAACTGATTCTGCCACCCACCATAGCTGAAGTTAAACAAAATAGAACTTCTCCCCAGTAAGGAAACTTTTGTCAATATGAAAAGAGCTTCTAATAATGCCTAGGTCTGTGGGACCTATGGTATCTGCTAACACGTTGAAAGAAGAGAAATCCATTGTCTTTTTGTCTTACTTATTAACTATGAAAGGTATAACAATTCGAAAGTATTACAACCCTCATCTCACAAAAGGACACTCAAGTTGGGATATTGTTTCCCTGTTTGCCCCAAAGTATCTCTACCCACTCTGATTCAGAGTTTACAGAACCTGACAGTGAAGGTGGGCAGGAGCATGGTGCCGTCCTCTAAGAATGTGTTTTATGATGGTCAGGTGTTCAACAAGAAAAATTCCAGTGGTGGAGATGTTCTATTTCTAGTTGAACGGCAGATTCATGCCTATCAATGCCCCTGTGAAGACAACTGAAAAACTCTAATATAATACAAAATTTAAAGTAATTTGTAAGTAAACTTACAATCACCTAAGGGTTTGACCAGTTCTGAGACTGGACTGAGGATGAGACAGAGAAGAGGTGGAGTGAAAAGATAAACACTGTAGAAGCCAAAGAAATGAACATGACAAATTCCATGTTTGAAGGGCTTTGAGGATACTGCTATTTTTCCCAAAGGGAATTTGCTGAGTGTTGAAACTATATTGGAAGCTAGATATAGGAAAGACACAGTAAATCTCTATGTCGGAGAAAGAGGGCTTTCCTAGTCACATGTCAAGTGTCCCCTCTGCTTGTTGTAATTTTAAGTCCTTGGGTACAGAGGGAACTTGGGGTTAAAGTCTGGAGCTTTGATCAGGACAGAGATTAATCTTCTGAAAACTTATAATAATAAAGGCACATATAGTTTGTAAGGCATTTTATAAAACCTGGAAGGTCCCATGAAAAAAGGAGACAAATAGTGATCTTTACTAAAACTATAATCTTTCCACAGGCCCTTTTAGTTACTGATGATTTGAAATAATGAGATGCTGTTTTAGTTCCTGTGTTAGAGCTTTGATACTGTGAAGAGATTTTACACTGATTCATGGTTTTAGAGCTTTCAAATCACTATATTAGGGAGGTATAGAGGAATTTTGATCCAACAAAATGGATGCTCTGATCACATCCAAAGACCTTCCAGATTTGTGTGATCCAGCTAGAATGCAGACACTCCAGTACATACCTCAATCTCTCTGACTGCAATCCTGTATTACACACCTTTAATACCAAACAATGACATTCATCTGAGGGACAGATGAAAAGCTATTTAAGAGCAGCACAGGCAGTAGAGTTTGGTTCAGTCAGTCAGTTGGAGGTCAGTCATCACCGTAGGTGCAGCACAGTGGAGTTGAGTTTGTTCCTGAGTCATCAGTCATCTGGAGCTTTGGTCATCTGGAGTTTCGGCCAGAAAAGCTGGGTTGAACCAGCCAGCCAGAGTTCAGAAAGAACTAGAAAGAATGAGTTTATTCAGCAGTAAATCTTTGCGATAAGAGTTTCAAGTAAGGAAATAGAAGCTACATTTACAGGGAGGGCAATAAAGCCAGGAATCAGAGAGAATGTCTGTGCTAATAGGCTTACTCCTCTCCCCTTTATTCACGAAGGGTCCCAACTTATGGGATAGTGTTGTCCAAATTGAGGGCAAGTCTTCTCTGCTTAGTTGCTTCCTCTTAGTTACTAAGAGATGTGCTTACTAGTCTTCTTGACAACTCTCATTCTAATCAAGTTGACAACATTAACTACACAGCTTTTTTGGTTCGTATATTAAAATTGGACCAAGTAATTTTACAAAGAATAGAGGTTATTTAACTCTTACTTCCATGTAATATGAAGTTCAACAGCATGGTGCCAACACCATATGAGGACTTTCTGGCTGTATCATATAATGACAAGAGGCTTCACACAGCAAGACAAAGCAATCATGCTACCTCAGATCTCTCATTATAAAGCCATTGATGATATTATATATATATATATATATAATAATTATATATATAAGTACCTTGCTTTCATAGCCTCCTTTTTCTAATAACCTTCTGAAGGCCTCATCTCTACAGACAATTTGTTTTCAATGTAAAGATTATATTTCTAACTTGTTAACTTGAAGGACACATTACTACATACTAGTTAGAGGAAAACAGAGTAGCTCTCTGATAGATAATATGTCCATCTAGAAACTTTGAAATATAGTGTCTGTGTGGTAATAAAACTTAATTATGAATGTATAAGCCAACAAATATGACCAGCTCTGAAAATAAAAATATGAGTAATATGAGTAGAGCCACTGGTACTCCAAACAAGAACTTTAAAACAATTAATATGTTTTTTTTAAATATAAAAGAACTTCATGTCTACTTCACACCTGCAATGTAAGAAGTACAAAGTTACCATTCCCACCAAAATACACGAAGACTGAGCAAAACAAAAAGCAAAACAGTTCTTAGAACTACTAGAGAGCTGAGATCCCAGGGAAAAATATCACACAAATAGTTAGATAAATAAGTAGATACAAAGAACCACAATATACTAGTAAAATGGCAACCACACTGCAACCCATACTATAGTAGAAATTCCTAAAATGCAATTTGAAAAATTGCTAGAGGGTTAGTAGGGATGTGACACTTCCACAAAGTCCCATGTAGAAGGCCTATCTGGTTATCAAAGTGAAGACTAGAGATAAATCCCTGTGTGATTCTGGCAGATGAATGCAGAAAACAGCTATTTTGAAGCAAGCCTAGAGTAATTTCTTCCTCTTATTAAGACCTTCCTTCAAAGGAAACTATTTGCCAGATCCTAGCACATATTTACCAGGATCTGTGCAATCATGGGAAAAAAATAGCTGGGTACAGTCTGATCTACACTTTCCTTTTGAGGAAACAATATGCTTAGCTCCAGCTCTTCTATTAATTTCTTACAAAAAGAGAATGAGGACTGACTGAGAAATACTTTTAAAGATCAAATGTACCAGAAAGATATTTCAATGAATAGTACCTATAAAACCTAATATAGACTATAGATTAGTTTCCTATCTCTGAAAACACTGCCATACATCAGATTAATGGCTCTTGTGTAATAAAATAAAGAATGTATATCACATAGATGTTAGGGCCATCATTTGAGAAGTTTAAATGACCACGAGAAAAAGACTGTAGAGAGTAGTCAAATGCACATTGCCACAAATCTCAAATAAAAGCTAAAACAGCAAAAACAGTTTAGAAAAAGTAACTTGAGGAAGGGAAAATCACCTGCACTGAAGAGTATTCTATAATGAAGGGGTCAGTTATCCAAAGAGACATAAAAATCTCTAGTGAGTTTGTACTTAGCAACAAAGAACTAATCACATGAGACAAAATGCATAGAACCCCAAGAAGAAATTCAGGAATCTGTTAGTTTAGTTAGAGACTTCAAAATTCTCTGTAGTCAATAGAATTAGAAGATGAAAATCAAGAAAAAACATAAATCAAAGAGCATCAATTATGTTGTGTCTAACTACCATGAATAGCATGTCTTATCAAGAAAATTAGAATGTATTTTTCCCAAGCATACAATAAGCATTCAACAAGTTAAATCATAAAATATACCTCAAATTACAAAAATATAAATGAACACAAACAAATAAACTGTATTCTTCTGACCAGGGAATTAAATTCATAACTAATAGTAAGATAACTGGAAATCTCAAAATATGTAAACATTATTTAATATGCTTGTAGATAAAACAGGAATCAAATTTTTTTATTTAAAAAAATTGTCAGAAGAAATTTGAAGTGAATGAAAATGAAAGTGTTCAACCCATGAACACTTGGTTGTAGGGTACAGCCAAAGCAGTATTTGGAGGGAAATTTATAGTATTAAAATGTACTTACTGAAAGAAAACTCTAAAATCAATAATCCAAGATTTTACTTAAGATACTAAAAAGGGAAAGAAAAAAATTGAACATAAAGAAATCTAAAGAAAAATAATTTTTCAATTCTGTCCTTAAAAACAGAAAAACAATAATAGAGAAAAATCAATAAATATGAAATCAGGTTCTCTAAACATACCAATAACATTTAAAATATTTAGTTATTCTAACCTAGAAAAATGAGAGAAAACACAAACTACCAATGTCAGATATGGAAGAGGGAATTTCATTATTAATTCAATGGTTATTAAAGGGATCATTGTAGAGGAATTTTAATCCAGAAACATGGCTGCTGTAGTCTGGCATGCCTTAGTACTTAATCCCAAATAATGCAGATAATGTTAGTTTATGAAAGGAAGCAGTCATATTTGAAAGTGATGTCTAATTGAGGGGCAGACAAAGTGATGAATCAGAGTAAGATTTGACAGAATGAGTCAGAGATGGGATATGCCCAGTTCTCACAAGGACAGGAAAGAGAAGCTATGTAAGAGAGCAGAGCAGAGTATTTGGGTAATGATAGATCAGTCATTGAATTAATTCAGTGCAGTGTCAGTAGTTCAGTCAGATGGGAGTCAGTGCTGTCAGTGCAGTGCAGTAGAATTGAGTTCGATCCCGAGTTCATGTAGTTTAGTGCAGGTTAGCAAAGGCAGTTGAAGTCAGAGAATAAGAAGGAGCCAGAAAATTAGAATAAATTGTCAGAGTTGAAGCCAAGCAGAGCAATTCAGTGAAAAGCCAGAGAGACCAGGTTGAATAGGTCATCTTGGAGAGAGATTTACCCAGAGCAGCTGAGTTGAAACAGCCAGCCAGAGGTCAGAAAGAGCTAGAAAGGACAAGCTTATTCAGCAGTAAGTCTCCAAATGACAGTTACTTCAGGTGGATAATATTACATTTACAGGTAATAAATAACATGAGCAGCACTGTGCCCACAAATTACATAATTACAGACCAATTAATTGAAACCCACCATCTACTAATCATTACAAAGAAAGAAATAGTGATAATAATCTTTTTCCTCTTAAAGATACATGAATAATTAATAATAAATATATAGTTAACAAATTTCAACAAATAAAAACATTGGTAACAGATGATTTAACGTTTAATTGCCACCCAATACTTAAGGGGAAAAAATGTCCCAGATCTCTACAATCTTTCAAAACTAAAAGCATCACAAATATTCCCTAATTCATTGTACCCTGCCTATCAGAATCAGGTGACTAAAATACAAGAGAGGAAAATTATCGACCAGTTTCCATTATGTACATGATGCAAAGAGCCTTAAGAGACTTTAGGAAAAAACAGAGGAAGCTATAATTACTGTACAAAGTAATTACAAAGTACAACTAAGAACACAAACAGAAACAAACAAACAAACAGACACAATCAAAAATGGAAATGGATTTCAAACTAAAACAAACCAGAAGAGATAAAAGACACTTCATTCAAATCCACAGGGAACATTTAACCAAAAGACATTACTATCCATACTCCAAATTATGGTGCACCCAACTTGATGAAAAAGCAGAATACTACATCTAAGACACAGATTAACATCAAGCAATAATATAGGTGATTTGAATACCTCACTTTCTTCGAAAATACATATCACCTGGATTTTGAAACATCAGAAGTAAATGACATCATATATCTAATGGACTTAACAAATATCTACAGAATATTCCACCCAAACACCCAAGTACCAGGAAGGCCCCCAAGGCTTGTCCTTGGATGGAGTTACTCCCTAGCTACTTCCTAGCAACACTTAATCAAAGATTTGTCTGATTTTGTTTTAGATGTACTTTCAGACTTTTCATGATTGGATATGGTCTTACTTCAGAGAACCCACCTGCTGGCTTACAATAGACATTCCATCAGATACTTGCCAGACTGGACGCCCCTCAACTTTCTCCCATTTTGCTATAAAACCTTGGTCCTATAAGAGTTCTGGGATGCTTCACCAGACCATCCTGTGGGTAAGCATCAGATAGGCCCAAACTCGGGTTTTAATAAAGAGACCCTAATTGGAGTCAGCTTCTTGGTGGTTTTTTGGGTCCAGGAAAGCTTTCTGGCACAACATCAACTTGACTCTATCTGGAATAAACTACAGTCCAGAAATGGAGGGTACACTAGTGACACAGATCTTGAGGCTGGAAGATATAAACTTTTGATACATATCTTGAGGTGGGATTGCACACAATCTTAATTGATTGATGCACACCTTTAATCCAGATCTTGAGGCACACCTTTATTCTGGGTTGTGCCTTCTGCTGGGGCCTATATAACGATAATGGAAGAAGGCAGAAGTCTATTTGCCTGGTGCACTTACTTGCCAGAACATCTATTGAAGCTTGCTTCCTCAGGATTTCAGTTTATACAAAAGACCAGCAGAAACATTCAGCTTTTTGGGAATGAGAAGGTTCTAGATTCTTGAACTTTCTATTCAGGTCTGGCCATTGCTGGGTTAGTTGGACTGCAGTCTGTTCGTCATTCCAATATATAGATATATAATTACATAAATACATAATATATATTCATTCCATAAATCTGTGACTGTAGAGAACCCTGACTAACACAATGATGTAATTTTAAAAACTGTAAATACAATAACAAACCAAATAAGACACAGTAGGTAGCAAGAAACAATAAAAAAATCACCGCAGAAAGTAATGAAACAAAAACAAAGAAAGCAATTTAAAGAGTCAAGGAATCAAAGAGCTGGTTCTTTAAGAAGATAAATATGATTCACATAGGAAGATAGGAAGGAAGGAAGAGAAGGAAGGAAGGAAGGAAGGAAGGAAGGAAGAAATATGGATCCTTGTTCCAACTAACCAAAAGAAAAACATAACCAAAATTAACAGAATCAAAATGAACAGGAAAACATTACAACAGACACCAAAGATATACAGATTATAGTGGAATACTTTAAAAGTCTGTACTCCATTAAGTTGTAAAATTTAAAAATAAATAAATAAATAAATAAATAAATAAATAAATAAATAAATGGATGAATTTCTTGATTAATTCAAACCACCGAAGTTAAACCAAGAAGAGATCAATAGATAAACAAATCCATAAAAAAAAAATGAGGATTTAAATTGTAATTTGGAAAGCTTTCCCATTTAAGAAAGAAACAAAAGGAAGGAAGGAAAGAAGGAAGAAAGAAAGGAAGGAAAGTAGGAAGGAAGGAAGGGCAAGTGAGTGAGCAAGCCCAGGTCAAGAAATACAGCAGAATTATATAGAATTTCGAAGATGTACTGCTCATTCTTTTTAAATTAAAAAAAAAAAAAGAAACAGGAAGATTACTTATTCTATGAAGCCACTATTACTCTAATACTAAAACAGACAGAAAATCCTATATAACAATATTTCAAATTTCCTCATGAACGTATGCAAAAACTTTCAGTAAAATATTAGGAAACTGAATATAGGGACATATTAAGAAGTTCAGTCACCATAAACAAGTTGACATTGTCCTGGAAATGAAGAGATGGTTCAATAACTGCAAATGAAATTATAAATAAATTGACTTAAGTAAAGGAATTTTAAAGAGTATGTTACTAGTCAGCGAAGGCAATCTTGAAAAACTCACATCTCACATGACTTGAACTATACAAAACTATAAAAAGTCAAACATATGACACTAATAAAACCATAATCAGTTTCCAGAGACACCAGGGTAAGCAAAGGATGAAGAGGTGCTGACAAGAGTTATGGGACAATGTGAAATGATGTGATTGATAGCATAATTATGATCGTATGATATTACACTTTTGTCAACATCCACAGACCGATACCTTAGTGCCTTGGCTTGGAGATGGGCTCTGGATAAGGGGTGTTTGAGAGTGGTGAAACAAATGACTGGGAATCAAATAGTGGGTACCAATCTGATGTCCTATGTTCTTTTTGAGACAGCTTTCCAGATTGCTCTCTGTGTGCTCTGATTGAGACAGCTTTCTTTTCCTATTTTAAAATCTTTCTGGACAGCTCTTCTCTTGCAGATCAAAAGCCCAATCTTTTATTTGTACATCAATTCAGTCATCCACCCCAGGTCCCCTTTGATTATCCCATGAGTCAGCATCCCATGACCCTAGCCCTTGATTCTTCCAACGAGACAGCAAACACATTTGTTTTTAACATTGCAAAAGAATTCAGAGATCTGCCTGCCTTTGTTAAGCACAGACAATGAGCTAGCTGGGTGGGACCCTTCTCTGAAATTATCACTCCTACCATGCCTGGGCCTGGACCTAAATTCCTTCTGTCCTAGGCTAACCTTAAACTCAGGAATCTGCCTGCCTTTGTAAACACAAACAAAAAACTTAGCTGGGTGGATCTTGCCCTTCAATCACCATTCTCTAAATCTCTTCATCTTCTTCTGTAGTATCTTTTGTTAAGCTGGTTTATAGTGCATCTGTCTCTGTTCTTTTAGATCTGTGAAGCTCCATATACAATTCATATTGCATCCTTATTTTTGCATAGTTGAGAAATTATATATTTTTGAACTCATGTTTTCAGAGTTCTTTCACACAGCCTTAAAGGACTGTCCTGAAGGTCTCAGCTTTTATGATTTTGTGGAGACACAGACACACTCTTGCCTCTTAGAGTCATGCTGCTTCTAATTATCATGGAGTCACTAACCTTGTCAGGGAGAACATTCTTTGATAAGCTTGGCAGAGAGACTATTTGCTATGAAAACATGGAGTGAAAAAATATTTTTTCATATAAACAAGCCTATGTCCACAGAAACTCTTGACACTTTTGAGGCCCAACACTCTACTGGCTCTATTCAGAATACTTCATAAATGAAAATCAATAATAGCGAAACTACCAGCAAGGAAATTCTTACAATATGTACAGTGTTCTGGAAACATAAAACTCTTTCAAAGTTTAGTCTATTCATTTTTTAATTATATTCTAAAGTAAACTCTGTTTAAAAACAATAGTGACTGTTATTTGCAAATTAAGATTTCATATAGGAGATCTTTTCATATCTTCTTTACCTTATTTATCTATCATCTATCTATCTATCTATCTATCTATCTATCATCTCTCTATAAAACATGTATATTATATACATATTTAACTACTAATAAGGAACTAATTTATATATATATATATATATATATATATTCAAAAATCACCTACATAATTTATAAATTTCAAGTTAATCATATTATTCTAAGTCTTTGACCAAAACTTCTGGCCTACTTCTTTAACTGAAATTGTAGACTGTAATTCTGATGGTAGTGAAAATTAAGAGAAACCGCTAAGATTTTGATAGTTGGTATTTGCTCATCCCAAAATATTCAGTACTACAAAGAGTCATAAGTTGAACAATGGAAATTAAATCAAAAGGAGATATATCTATCATAAATGAGATATTTTTAATTTCCTGAAAATTTACAAACTAGAGTTGCCCATATTGAAATAAATTATTTGGTTGGTGGTTCATCCCTTTTGTTAAAATATTACAACCATGGAAAACAATAGGTCATATAATATGTTACTTAGCAAAACTGAATGTTATTGATACAGCCAAGATATGAATTAGGCATTAAGATGTTAGAGACTACAGATAGAATATGAATTCCTGAAAGTCATGAGGAATCAATAGAGTCCATTAAATACCCATTTTTAAAAATATTGCATACTTGATGTTTAAATTGTCATCTTGAAAAGGTTGTTAAAGATCAATTCAAAGTGTCAGTATGATGAACAATCTTTAATGAGGATACAAGACCAGAAGCAGCGTGCAATATGTCATCTGATATAGTTGTCTAAGAAATAACTTTCTTTTTCTAGAATGATCACAGAAACAAAGATCTTTGCTCTCAGGAAACCAGCAAATGCAGTTCTTGTATCAGATTTGCAAAATTACAGTCACTAAAGGGCTTCCCAAACATGCCTAAAGCTGATATACCCACTTCCAGGAAAAACCCTTGTCTTTTTCCTAAACACTACAAGATATTCCTAATGATGTCGGGTAGCACACATTCTTAGCATCTATGTTAAGACTGGAATAATTTTTCCTCTTAAAAATAACACACTAAACCAATTAGCTTTCCTAAATCGAATTAACCTAATAGCATTCAAAAAAACTGACAAACATAATCTGCTTGCTTTAAGACAGAAGTGGATAAGTCAACAGAATCATATCTCTAGTCAGGTCCAAATCAAGTTAGAAAGTCTGACTAAATAGTGGGTGCTGGAATAAGTCATGTGATTAGTATGCACAGGCACACTGTCTCAACTGTAAGCGACACTGCCTTTCCAGCAGGGAGATGTAAAAGTTTACTGCTGAAGAATGTTTTTCATGATGTGGTAGAGGAATAGGTTTCCTTTGCTATACATGGCTCCCTCAGGCCTCAGCCTGTTTTGTTACATTTCTTGAAGTCACAGGAAATAGCTCTTTTTGTTTTTATGTGCATTTTGTGCATTTTGCTCTTAATACTTTTTGCCTCTCTGTTGCTTGTTTAAAATCTGTTCCAAAGTTAAGGAGACAAAACTGTGCTTTTAAATGGAGATTTAAATTTTTTTTTGTTATTTTTTCATAGAAACATTTTTTAGTGATGGATAACAACAGAAAGATATAAAAATGAATACATTTTATTCATTTGGACCATTATTAAGATAAACAAGAGTTAAAATATGCTTTCACTTGTTAATGTGAATTATCATTGTGTAATACGATCTGTTTATAATCTTTGCTGAACCTTTGGACACCAGGTACATAGGTTAGAATTAAATTGAGGTCCCACTGTTGTTAAACAAATACTATTAGAGGTCAGAACAGCAGTCTTCATTAGATGGCCACATAGAGAAGCTGGCTTCTCAGTAGTTACACCCTTGGATAGTCAGTACATTTTGCACTGAATCAGAGATGGCTCTGAATGTTGCTTTCAATGCTGCATGAGCTATGAAACAAGGTCATAAATGACTTGCAGTTTTTGTTCAAGTTTCTTGTCACAAGCACTTTGAAAGAAGGTAGCTGTCACTAACATGTGAGTAGATGCTCAAGCAAACAAAGCAGTGAGGTCATGTGGGAGTGACAGAGACACATGGATACACTGTTGTTCTCCTCAACTCAGCTGTAAGTTGAGAAGTGAAGATATTATTTTAAACCTTTTAGGATTATTAAATCTTCAAGAGTCCAGGGAGAAAAACTTAAGTGAAAATTTCCCTGTACTTCCCACATAAATGTTAAGCCACTGAGTATGGGTTATTTTGTTTAACAGCAATATGTAGCCAAAGCACAGATATAGGATAGCATGTATTGTGTGTGTGTGTGTGTGTGTGTGGTGTGTGTGTGTATGTATGTCTACAAGCATGAAACCACAGGCAGATATACATGCACATGCATGTGGAGGCCAAGTAACAACATTAGGTGTTACTTCCCAAGTGTCACCCATTTGTTGGGAGCCGACTCCTAGCAGAAAGTGACTATCCTCTTTGCAGCCATCTAGAGCCATATATTCTGACAAGAAACTTGTTTTTCAACAGCCCAAAACAGCTGAGCACACTCTGATAAACATCTTGTTTTTCTCCCATATCTTGTTTTGTGCATAGTGCCCCCAGCTGCAAGGCGCAAAGTGTCTTCAGCTGTGTTCCCCTGCCTGACCATGAGGGCAAGGCACGTGGTAACGGGTATAAATACCCAGGGTTTCCCTTCATCCCCACTCTCTCTCTTGCTAGACCCTGTTGACTGACCCGAACTGAGCAGGTTGTTACACCCATTACTTTATTTTTATTTTATTATTTATTTTATTTTGAGACAGAATCTCTTACTGTCCTGAAACTCACCAAGTATACTAGATTGGCTTGCCAGAAAAGCCCTAATAATCATGCTCAGAAGTGATGGTAAAATAATACATGCCATTATACCTGTTTTTTTGTTTGTTTTTTGTTGTGTATTTTTTCTTCTATTTAATACTGGCTCTGGGGATTAAATTTGGACCTTAACTAATGAATTATCCGTCTACAGTGTAGTTCTCAGACCCCAAATATATTTCACACTTGAAATTTGCTGAATTGATATTTTTGCTATCTTTGTTTTATATACATCAATTCTCATAAGGATCAAATGAAGAAGAGTATGCTATGTATTTCACTTATAAAATTGTTCTTAAATAATGAGATTGGTTATTTTTGAGAGATGACAATGGTTCTTAACATTTGAAGCAAATATTTTGATTTTTAATAGCTCCCTCAAGGCTGTAATATAATTAGAAAACTTGTGGACACTGAACATCCAACATACAAAGTCAGGCTTTCAAAGAGTGAAAAAGAAAATTTAAGAGACTCAGTGAGGAAATGGATTAACAAGGACAAGATTGGGGCACAGTGCTGCTTCAGGGTTAGTATGGATGTTGGCAACTGATGACTAATGCAATCTGTTACATTGATTTCATGACTGTTAATTCAGTTTATGGGGAATGAAAGACTGTTGTGTGTTAATGAGTCTTACAGATATGTGGGATGATTAGGTAAGGAGGGTTTTCTCTTTGAAGCTCACAGAACTAAAGAATGTACACATCTGGTATTAACTTCATAAACATTTCATCAGGGCTTATGTCTTAGTTAGGATTTCTTTTGCTGTGATGAAACATCATGGCCAAAACAACTTGGGGAAGAGAAGAAAGGGTTTATTTAGCTTACATATCCCAAGTCATAGTCCACTGAAGGAAGCCAATGCAGAAACTGAAAACTAGGCAGGAACCTGAAGGCAGAAGCGGATGAGGAGGCCATGGCTTGCTCCTCACAGCTTGCTCAGGCTGCTTTCTCATAGAACCCAGGAGGACCACCACTCTGGGATGGCCCCACCCACAATGGGCTGGGATCTCCCATATCAATCACTGATTTAAAAAGTGCCTCACAGGCCTGCCTACTGCCTGATTTTATGAAGGCATTTTTCACAATTGAAGTTTCCTTCTTCCAAATGACTCTAACCTGAGTGAAGTTGACATAAAACTAGCCAGCACAGATTGTTGAGTCACTATTTAGTAGAATATCCTAATTTGGAGGTCTAGGTCTAGTCTCCCAATATACTACAAGTATACTTGTGTCAGATTTTAGTTATCTAGTTTAATTTAGTAAATCTAAGGAATTATATTGGATAATTTCTCAGTGTCTGTGAACATGTAATTAATAGTGAATGTTTCTTGATTTTTCAGGAGAGTACAAGAAAACCTAATGATAAACCGTCAGTTTTCTTACTTCTGTGTCATTCCTTTGAAGGATTTTCCAATAGTAATATTATACACAGCATGTGTGAGGTACATGGCAAGGTGGTGTTGGAAAGTAAACGTTAAGATTCACTCCTTCAGGAGAGTCAAAGAGTGTTGAAGGAGAGAGTAGCAGAGGCAGAGGCAGGGATAACATCAGAGAAGCAGTCACTGAGCACGGGACCCTGATGTCCTTCCTGTACACTGCTGTACATTGGACCTGACTGTCCAATGACTATATAACTATATACTCATTATATAAAAATTTAGCCATTGTTTGCTTCCTTTACAAGATTGTCAATTTGGAGGGTAGAAATAATTACTCACTCATGATTGGGCCATTATACCTATTACAGTCTCAGGATATAACAGACACTTAATTACACTCCTAGTGTCTTCATTTCATTGTAAAGTTTATGTTGGCCATATGTACATGCATTGGAGTTATAGATAAGGTTGTAAGATGTTTTAAGAGACACTATCTTATTTTTCCTTAAACCTGACACATAGGTTTAGACCTGTGTAAATGGTCAGTGAATGAGTGGGAAGTGAACCATAGGTTTTTACTGTTTTATTAATGATGGGCACATTTACACCTGTAAGCTCTATAAAGTATTGACATTGTTGCAACAAATGATCCAGAAGACAACAGGATCCTGGCTTACAAATATTGTTGTCATAGTTATTTCTGGTTGCCTAGAAACAAAAATATGAAGTTATATACAGCTTTACAGGCTTATGCTGACAATACTTTCTATGCAGAGGTCAGCCCACCTCTTTGGATTCAGAAAGCATCCACTCTGAAGAGCCCTAGCATCTGTGGCTTTTATAGTTTCATGGTTGTGAGGTCTGGCCTTGTTTCTTATAGCATTGGCATACATGTTTAGCTAGAGAAAGGAATTCCTGCAGAGTGAATGGAAAGATCAATTGCAGATCAAGGACACCATTCTCCCATTACTGGTAGTGGTAGCTTTTCATGATTCTGATGGGCAAGCTTGTTACTCAAGATGTTCCTTTAGAACTCATTGTCACATGGACATGGTGGTTTGAATAATATGGACCCCATAGGCTCATAGGGAGTGGCATTATTAGGAGTGTGGCCTTGTTGGGTAGTTGTGGCCTTTTTGGAGGAACAGCATCATTGAGGGTGGAATCTGAGGTTTCAAATACTCAAGCCCGGCCCAATGTGTCACTCTCTCCTCCTCCCTACAGATGTGGATATAGAACTCTTAGCTATTCCCCAGCACCATATCTGCACACTTCTGTCATGTGTTCTGCCAGGTTGACAACAGAATAAACTCTAAACTATAAGCCAGTCCAGTTAAATGTTTTCCTTATTAGGTCATAGTGTCTCATCACAGCAATAGTAATCCTAAGATACAATGCCTGGTGTAACTTTTCTCTTTATGTTCCAGATACACCAGAGGAACATGGCAAATATTTTCTAGTAGAGAATGCAGTAAGTATTCAGAGAGATTCATTAATTCCTTGATATAGCACTAATAAAAATTGGACAATAAAGCTGAATTAGACTTATTAATATGTAATAGTTTCAGACTTTTACAATGATGGCAACATTGGAATGTGTGAAAATGGGAAAAATAGAACACTGATATTTAAAGTTTCATAAGCTGACATTATCAAGATAAGAGATAGTGTTACCTGTTGATGAACAACTTGTGGGTGAATAGAGGCAGCATGGGATTGTTTAGTTTCTAGTTGGACCTGCTTTTTTTCTGCTTTTGTCATTTGTGACACAGTGAACAGATACTCAGGTGACAGTTAAAGAGTAACATGTCCTCTGCTATACTTCTGTGTAGGCATAATGTTTTTGCATACTGTATAAAGTTTACCTTGGGTTTTCAAATGTTGATTTCTCTGCCTTCATATCTTGTTTCAATCTGGACATGACATTACAATGCTTATTCAAGAATCTTCTGTCTCAAGTTTGCATAACCAGTTCTTACCATTTATTCTCTGCCTTGTCACCCAATGGCTGGGCAGAACCGAGAACAGGGTGGGATGTCTGCCAGCCAGAGGAAGGAGAGGAGAGAGGGAGATTCAAATCAACCAGCAGTATTGAGGAATTGAAGCTTTGAGGAAGGGGTCTGAAGAGCCAGGTCAATAATGATATGCAAGTATCATGAGATGAGGTGGGAGGTAGCCAGATTAGCATAGGAAGTAAAGGTAGATCATTTAACTGCTCAGCTATGAGTTGCAGTTTTGGATAAATTATGTTTTCCCTGTGTGGCTATTGGGGAATAGCATAAAGTAAAGAAATACAGCAGCCTGATTAATTCACTGTTCATATTTATGTTAAGAACAATTCATTTATATTTCTGGCCTCAGACATTTATATATACAAGAGAGCTCATTTTGTCCTCATGGAAATGTGAAAGGCTCTTTGGTGATTTTATGTATTTTGCATAGCTTCAGGAGTAAAAGGAAGGTTATAAAGAGAAGTAAAAAGAGTCAGTTCTATTTTGAGTGAATGCAAGAGAAAAGGAAAGTCCATTCTGGCGGAATTGTTGAACATTTAGCCACTGTTTTAGATACAGCTGGGAACAGCTTCTCAGCAAGAGTTTATTTTTCAGAGAAATTTTTCACAGGCAAACTGACTATCACCTTCACAACACTGTTAGCAGTCAGGTTACTTATGCTATCACCAGTGACCAACCAGCACTGAGCACCATTTAGTGATGATGTGGCAAAAATCACCCAAAGTACTAGTTGATAAATGATGTCTCTTGACAACACTGTCAATGCAATATTCACACTCATTAGTGGTGGGAAAAAATCTTAATTACAATTCCCATAGACTGGAGATGTATACTTGGAATCGTCACACAATCTTGGTATGCCTTTTCAGTGTATAACCTAGTTATATCAGAAGAACCTAGGAAACACCGTGTTGTAGAACCAAAATGTGCTAAGTGTTCTGATTCATGGCTATTTGAAGACTCTAGTTGTAGCTCAGTGCAGAGCCAAGCACAGGGCCCCAGGTAGGAACTCTAGCACTGAAGGAAAAAGAAAATACAAAAATTACAAAAATGTGAGGCTCCTTTAAATATTGCCTTACTGAAGGGGATTGTAAGAAACACAATAGTTGTTTAGATTTCCAGTGCACCCTTTAGCTTTTTAATATTTAGTTTTGATGAAAGTTGTCATCTCATTCAGCTTTATCCTCCTTTCATGTCATGGTGTCAACATTAAGAGTCTCAAAGACGTCCTAAGGTGTGCAGCTACGTAGGTCTGAGATTTGACTTTCAGGGTTTTGATTTTACACTCTTAAGGGCAGCTTGTGAATCTAGAGAAACGTGAAACATTTTACACTGACCACTGAGGCTCAGGTAGTTATGCATTTTTTTTCCTCATTCATCTATGCGGTTTTCAATTAAGTTTTAACATAAAGTGAGGCTGTTTTGTTGGAATAGCTAATATTCCATAAAATGGCCTATCAATAAAACCAGCATTAGAATATACTAAATAGCATACTAACGTAAGTTTTTTATATAATTAAAACATAATTACATCATTTCTCCTTTCCTCCAGTGTCCCACCCTCGATTCCTTCCCAACTTCACCTTAAGTTTTATATTATCTTCTTGTTCTGATGGGGTAGAATTTTATTTACTAGTATCAGTCCCTTTTCTCCAAATATCATTAGATCAGCTTTTCCTCTTTTCCTTAATATTTCTCTAACTTAGTTCAGGTAGTATAAGCCTATATCAAATAGTATTTTAAACCTACATTTGTTCACTTACCTATTGCATCCTTATACTCTCATTTTAATTCCCTCTATACCAACTACATACCAGCTGTTTTTTTACTTGACCATAATATGTAATTTTTTTCTCATAACTATCATTAAGCCTTTCTTATTTTTTTCCTAAAACTTTGAGAGGCTAAGCTGTGTATAAACTCTGTTGATGCTATCTCTCTCTTGTGTTATCTATGGCAAGGAAAAAACTGTTACAAACCTGTATGTAGGCAGTAGCTGCCTTCAACATCTTGGAGTAACCACTTTGGGATATCCAGAGGAAATATTCTTGACATCATACTAAAATAATTTCATACTCACCCAACTGCTAGAAGCCATGGTGTAGTTTTTGCTTACTTCATACCTGCATTTTTTTCTCCCATTGCTACAAAAGGAATCTAAGCACATTATTTTCCCCATTCACATTTGTATCCTCTGTTGCCTGAAACACAGGCCATTCCACTTGACTCCGATTTAGTGCTCTTATTTGGTGTTCTGCCTCACAGATGGACAAATGTACCATGAGTTCCTTGTACAGTTTTTGCATCCTGAAATTTGAATAAGTCTATTTTTGGATTGTATTTTGGATTTTATCCCATTCTTGTTATTTCTAGACTCATGCTCACAGTAACTAGTGTTGTGTGTCATTTCTTTATTTCCCGGGGTAAGATTTCCATATCATTCTGTTCTTGCGTTAGATTTCTAGATCTGTCATGTAGCTTAAGTCCTGAGACTTCTACTCACCTTTTCCTAGGCATTAAATTAGTATTTGCTGGATCTCCTAGCTTTCCTTTCTCTCCCTTTAAAGGATATTCCTTTAAGTAACTCCCAAGGAACATGAAAGAGGGAGGTAAGTTTTTTATATCTGTACTTATTGAAAATTGATTTATCTAGGTATGCATGACTACACATAATCTAGATTGAAAATAATTTTCCTTTTAATGGCATTGTGTTTCTATATAACATACTGCTGAGGTTTCTCTGTGGAAACCTTAATACTCAATGTGAAAAAACTTTATGACATCACACCTAAGTATATATACTCTTTTTAGCAATTTTCCAGCTTATAAATTAGAAGATACATTGCTGCATTTGATTCTGAAAGGTGTTTGTTTGTGGGCTAGCTGTCCTGGAACTTGCTCTGTAGACCAGGCTTGGCCTCAAACTCACAGAGATCTACCAGTTTCTGCTTTCAGAGTGCTGGGATTAAAGGGTATGTGCTAAAATGCCTGGCTGAATGAATTTTTAAAAAATACATTAATTCCTTCCTACCATTTCCTTTTTGGATTTCTATTAGTTTGATGTCTTTCCTACTTTATATACTATCTATTTTGTTGTTTCTCCCTCTCATATTTTTGTCTTTATTCCTTTGTAATATACTTTAATATCTTATTGATTTTGATATTCCAGATCTGTTCCTTACTCATAGCATTTTTCCCTTTCTTTGGATGTGAAGCATGCTAGGTGTCAATGTAGCTCTAAGTAGAGTTTTACTTTTACTTTTTTTTTTTTTTTAACGTTTCCCTGCTGTTTGTTTTATGGGTCAGTTTATCATTACTCTGTCATGAAGACTATCTAAAAAGATCATACTTGACAGTGTAGAATAAGAAGCGAGTTGACTCTGTTTCCTGGGCATGGCAGCTATATTCATGTTAACTTGAAAGACCAGGAAGAACCATGCTAGATTTCTCAATACTCTAGAATGCTGAAGCTTTACTTTGAATACCTTGAATACCAAATCAATTGCCTAGGTTTTCTCCAGAAAGATTTTTCAGGTTCATATTTCTAAAACCAGTAATGTCTTTGCTGGAAACTTAGACATGAAGAACTGGCTAGATTGCATGAATGGTGAATTTGCGAGAGGCTTTGGAAAGGGAGCGAGGTCATAGAGAAATAGCTTCGTTCCCCTGTATCACCTTATTCTATCTATCACCACTTTCTTCTCCAAGTTCTCAAATTTCTCTTAATGTGTACTTGAAACACATGGATAGGCCTTGTACTTTTTTGTTTTCATTTTTGTTGTTTTTTTTTTTTTTTTTTGATAGCCATGCCTCTTGTTTGTCTAGCTATTTATATTACTTTAAAAAATATTTAATAGGAATTTATAAGTGAAAAGGCACAGATATGTTTTCCTTTACTGTATTAACTGCATATGACTTCTACAATAAATTACCAGAACTACTGTGTATTAAAACAACAAAAAATTATTTTTCCACAGACATAGAAGACAGGCATTTGAAATCAGGCATCAACAGTCCATGCTTCCTCCGGAGGTCCAGTCTAGGACCTCTTCCTTAAAGAGTTTGGTATAATAGCTGATCAGCTTCTCACACAGGATCATTCTGTTTTTATTTCATTTGCTTCATCTTACAAGGACACAAGTGATTCTACACGTCAAGATCATTAACTTATTCTTGTTCACATAGTCACTTTTGGTCATATAATACAATTGTGTTATAAATTCTAGGCTTTAGGTCATAGCTATCCTTTGGATGAATACAACTTAGCCTCCCACAGTACAACTTTGGATGAAAGGATCAGTCTAGCCATGGTAAGAGATCTGATTTGTATGGGTTTCCTAAGAATACAGACTTTGAATGATGGACTTGTTTTCTTCATGTCGAATAGGATTTTCTAACTTGTTTCTGTACTGTCCATTGGCAAAAGAGTTCATATATATATATGATCAACAGCCTATATATATATATATATATATATATATATATATATATACACACACACTTAATGAAGAACTATATTTTGATGGAAAGAAGCTGTATATAAAGCAATAACTATTCTAAGCAAAATAAGAAACTTGGAAAATTGCAGATATATATTATATTTCATGAAATATATTATTTTTTCTTTTTTATTCAATATTTTATTTATTTACATTTCAGATGCAATCCCCTTTCCTCATTCCCCCCACCCATTAATCCCCTATCCCATCCCATCCCTCCTCCTCCTTTTTTGCCTTTATACTGTTTAAATTACATGCAAGTATTAAGATCAGTTCTAGGTTAAGGAACTAGCAATACAATAGATGCAAATAGGCCTGGAACAAGGAAGACAATAAGCCCAGATAATCAAAGAACAAGCAGGACAATAAACAGAGTCCCATGATCACTCCTGTGATCACTATTTCTAAGGGCTTATCAGGATGAACAAAATATCTGAGCCTACTTCCCTTTCCTAGTCCAAAGTCATTTTCGTGCCTGAAGCCTACTTCTTTGTTCTAACTTAAGATTTAGATTTCTGCCTAAAATTACTTCTTTGCTCTAGCCTAAGATTTCAATTCCTGCCTGAAATTTCTTCTTTGTTCTAGCCTAGGATTTAGATTGCTGCCTGAAATTACTTCTTTGTTCCAGTCCAATGTCAGATTCCTTCCAAGCAGCCCATTTCCTTGTCCTTGGCCAATGACAGATTCCTGCCAGGCAGCCCCAAAAGCTCTCCACATCTCTCCCTTTCTATTGCATCAACCAGACTTAGCCTGTTTTAGGTCATTCTGACAATAAAGCCTTCCTTACCCATCATGGAATATGCATTATCATAAGCAATGCACTATGTCTTAGGTTGGTAAGGCTCTGTGCAGAGGCTTACCCATCCTTGGCTTGCCAGCCTGTTAAATTAATAACTCTGTCTGGGGGTTCATTTTCAGTTTCAAGCCATGTACTTTGGCTGCCAGCCTGTTGATGTAGTTAGAGACAAGCTTGAACATTATGGGAAGGAAAAAAAAGTATTCCCAGGAGAAGGGCTAGCCTGATCAAGCTATATATGCCATTACTGAGGCTTGACTAAAATGAAAATATTGACCTCAGGCAATGGATAATTTTATTGGCATTATCTGCAGCATCAAAGCTCAACAGAGCAGCATTTTTTAAATTCATAATCTCACTATGCAAAGTTTGTTGTGGATAGCCCCAGCCTTGTATTTTGATCCCAGTTCCACCCTTCTGGAAGGGGCTGCAGAAGATGATTGAATCTGTACACAGATGACATCTTGTAAACCTTCTGTCCAATTAAAACCTGTAAAATAAAGACTAGAGCCAGAGATTGGGCAGTAGAAGGGGAGGCAGAGAAAAAGGCTTAGGGGAGGAGAGAGTGAGAGGAATTTGATATAAAAGGCAGAGCAGAAGCAGAAGAGAAGGAAGTCGATGGGAGAAAGAAGAAGTAGAAGCAGGAGGTTGAAGCAGGAGGAAGCAGAGCAGAAGGAAGCCAACGACGGAAAAGCCAGAGCTGGACAACCACGTGGCCTGGATAAAACCACAAGTTAAAAGGGATCTCATAGCCGGGGATTAGAGTAGTGTAGTGGTAAATATGCCCAATCTAGGCATGCTATTTATACCATAATTATTGAGTTGTGTCTTTCTTTACTGGTCTATGTGGGACTGCGTAAGGGTATCCTGGTTCTTGGCTGGGCATGGGCCTAGAATCCCGAGACTCCAAGGGAGAAAAGGGAGGAGTTTGGCCAGGTCCCCAGAACCCAGGGTCCTGACAAGCAGTCTAATCTCCATGGACCTACATTATTCAGTCACGTAGGCCATTACAGCCCTTCCCAAAGTGCACAGTAGAGGGTGTGACTACAGGCCTCAGGCCCTAGAGATTTACATACTAATGAAGGTCAGAGGGAGGAGCCAATTAAGCATTCCTCCCCAGAACCTCTCCTTTTCTCCCTCTCTACTTAACTCAGGTCTGCCCTGAGTTTGGGGGGCTACATCCAGATCCATCCACCATCCGCCATGACAATAAACCCTTCTGGAACCAAGGACTTCCTCATATCACTGGGGCTTGCCGTCTCCAAAGCTTCCAGCCTCCTGGAACTCCAGACTTTCTCCTGGATGTGGGACCCGCTGCGTAGAAGCCTCCAGGCAGCCTCCCCCGGCTGCGGCCCCGTTTTCCCACAGGTCTCCATCGGGCAGGAGATCTTAAGTGAACAAATTTGGAGGGTTAAATAATTACTTCTACTACCACAAATTGGCACCAAGAGAGACAACACCCAGAGAGGTGTTAGGATTTTGCCAAATAGCCTACAGGTGTCTTTAAACTTTTTTTTAATTTTAATGACAATCATTGTAAATTTTAAAAGTAACACTACTCTAATGATATTTGTCATGACATTTGGGATGGCTCCTAACTCTTGAACCCTGAACCTCTTTCAGATAATCTGAATAGGTTACAGACCATCAATCCATTGTTCCAGACACCTATATAAATACTTTTGTATACTCAATACATTAGTAACATTTTTTTAACTAGATGGTTAACAAAAATAGTTGTGTTAACTACTTGTGTCAATGCTATTGCAGAAGCGGTGGTGCTAGCAATTAATGAAATTAAATATGTTATACCAGCAATAATCAAGCCTGCTACTCTCTTGCTTCTGCTTAAAGCCTAACTCACTTCTTCCAGCACTTTTAAGCTTTTTCTCAGAGAATCAAGGTTTTCTAATACTCAGGGCAGTAAGACAAAAGCTGGTTGATAGACCCCCATAACAGACATGCCAGGTTTCAACACACTAACACAATTGGAAATTATACAGTCAATCCAATGCACAATAAACACTGTAGAAGTGACAAAACCAATTTTAGCTTGACAATTAAAAGAGCCTTAAAACATGCACTAACCCTTGTTTGAAATCCAGATCCTGTCCCAACTTTATGCCTTGTCTCAAGTTTTTAGACCTTGTGGAACAGAGAATCAAAAAGCGAAATTATAATGTCTCTTTTATTTTTCTTAAAGGTAACCAGCTATTAGGACTTAATAATGTACTGCTTTAGAAATCAATCCAATACTGGAAATAATGGTGTACACTTGGAAGGCTGGATCTGGACATTTTCAAAGACATATTTGGAAGTTAGCTGTAGTTCACTACGGATGTTATGATAGTAAAAGATTTCTTTCTAATGACAGCTGCCTCAACAAAGACCCAACAGGAGAAAATGAAATCTTTTATTTTCTTTAATGAAAACATTTGTCTGTTCTATGGAAAATACTCATAGAGTGAACTGTCTTATCCATTAAATTATTTGCTATCTATTCCTTTATGATATTGTCTATACTGTTTTCTTTATATTTTAGCCCATACTTTCTCAGTGTATTTATGCTTCCAGTTTTTCATTATCTCTAATTGACCACCAGCTTATTTCTCTAATGAGAAGATAATAGGTACATTAGCAAACTCTTTTCAGTTCCCATTTATGTTAAGTTACATTGAATAGGACCCCTGCCAACCACATGGTCACTATTTTATAGATCATGTGACATATCCCAGGATGAGAAGTAACTTACTCTAAAACACATAGCTAGTGAATGGGAGACCCATTTAAAAAGTCTACATGTGCCAGACTTTGTAGACTTTCAACTATAAACCACCATTAAAGCTGTTTGTGATCTAAAAATCTGTAGATTTGAATCTTTCACAAAAAATTTCTTGTCTGTGAGTTCATTTTAATAATGTGACTCTAAACACAGCTCATAGCCATAAAATTTCAAACATGAAGCAGGAAAAAAGCTCAAGAGAATCTGTGATCTCTATGCAGGCAGCTTCAGCAACCCCTCCCATGTTTGGTAATTCACAATGTGCCTGGGTTGGGAAAGAGTCCCTGCTTTCCTCTGTTTGTTACAAGCATCTCCTCTTTCATGAGGACTCCAGTGCTTTGGCAAAGTAAGAATGTAGAATTTTGAAAGTGTGTCTAAAAATGTGTTCCTCCTGCTGTAGGAAGTAAATTTTAGAAGTTTGACAGTTGGGCATCCAGATTTGAAGAAGAAGAATAAAATTAATAGGGATGCCAGAATTTCACTTGGGAATATAAAACACCCCCAAAATAGGAAAAGGTGACAATCAATTTGGAGAATCATTTATGAGCTGGTATATAATAACATGCTTTGAATTCCATTTTGAATATGCAACATTTCACAGAGTTCTAAGTAAGGATCTGAAACAAATAGTTTCTGTCCAAATAGTCTCTACCCTGAATGCCAATTTTTCCCCCTAAATTTGCACAGATTCTGCACATATTTTCAAAGGAAATATTTCTGATACAACTGAGGGAGTCATGTGTTGGTAATTTGAACTGACAGAACTACTAGAATTGATGATGTACCTTATCCTCTAAAAGGAAAGGAACAGAGCCTGTGTATATCCTAATCAATGCTTGACACTCTATCCTATTTTATATTTTTACTCAAATGATTCATAAAAATCCATATATGAATTAGCAGGATACTATGTGATGTTTACATCAAGTTAGGCATATTTAACTCCTCAAAAATGTATCATTTCTTTATGGTAAAAAGGTTTAAAATATTTTCTACTTTTAAAAAGTGTATACCATATTATTGTTATTTATAGCTATCTTTCTGAGGAAGCATGCACCAGGACATTTCTATTTCTAACTATCTGTAACTTATCAGTATCTATCTGTAGCTGTCTCATTGATCAACTTTTCTCCATTCTCCTGAGCCTGTAGAAACTATCTACTTAGTATCAATGAAGCTAACTTGTGTAGATTCTATGTGACTGAGGTCTTATGTTCTTTGGCTTTCTCTTTTCTGATAATAGCCCTGCCTATCACAGTTAGATGATATCTAAATGTGCTTTTAGTTTCATTTCACTTATGATTAGTGATGTTGAACATTTTTTCATATACTTGTTTGGGCAATTTTTTGGCTTCTTTTGGGGAAAGCCTATTTATATACTTGACCATGATAAATGTTCTTTTTAATGTGCTGCTGGATTGAATTTGTTAGCTTATAGTAAGTATTTTACCACATTTGTTTTTTAAAACTATTGAGTGGTAGTTTTATTTTTGTTATTTATTTTATTTGTTTGTTTGTTGTTTGTTTAATCACAGCAATGCTGGCATCCTTAAATGTGGAAGAATTCATTGTTACTGTTATTTTGTTAACTTAAGGAGGATGTGTACTATTTCTTTGAATTTTAGCAGAATTTAGTAGTGATCTTAGTGTTGTCTTTGATGGACAACTAAACTACACACTCAATCTGGACAACTGGTTATTGAGCTTTCTGGAACAACAAGTTCTAGGGAGGTACCATACACCAGACACATGATTTTTATTTAATAACTATGAATTCAGGGGTTGGCATCATTCATCTAAACATGGGACCTCTGTCTTTTAAATTTAAGTTTTATAATTATAATATGATAGATTTTGATGTGTCTTCATACCCCATTAGTTTTGGTTAACACTGTCTTGTTAATCCCATGCTGAGTTGGGTTTTTTCCCCACTGTTGTATCTATGTGAATTTGAAATTGGTTTATATGGTGAAATTTTTTATAAGCTGAATTTTTCTTATCTTCGTTTTGAATGAAGTCACCTTTTTTTCTTTCAATGGAGATATTTACAATGCTTAAAAAAGATTATGTTGTAGTAAGGTTGAGGTGTCTTTCTCCCCTGTGGAACTGAAGTTTAGGCCTCAGGCACTATCTGTAACCCCTTTCTAAGTGTCAGCTACTGTCATCAGTAAGAATCAATATCCAGGGCTCAACAATGCTGAGTTAGAAGACAGTGGTCCAAAATTTTCAGTGCACAAAGAATATTCCTCTATATACTAAAGGCTGCATACAAAAAATATATAGCCAACATTGGATAATGTAGGGAAAACTGAATTATCCTATTTAAAACCAGTGACAAATTAAGATATCACTTTCTTCACTCTTACACAACATAGCACTTGAAAGAGGAAGAAGCCAAACTATCCCTACTTGTAGATACCATGATCCGATGGGGTCCTTGTGGACTGTTAGGTATGATAAATGTTCCTAGCAATGTAAGAGGATATAGAAACCAGCAAACATCTGTATGTAAATAACGTTTTCTCAAAAAGAAATGAAAAAGAAATCTCATTAAAAAAATGAATTTTAAGATTGCTCTTTCTACTTTAAATGGAAGAGCTAGGGGATGGACTGAAGGGACTGAAGGAACTGAAGAGGTTAGTAATCCCATAGGAAGAACACTATCAACTAGCCGGACCATCCAGAGCTCCCAGGGACTAAACCACAAACCAAAGAGTACACATGGAGGGATCATGGCTCCAGATACATATGCAGCATAGGATGGTCTCATCTGGGATCACTGGGAGGGGAGGTGCTTGGTCCTATAGAGGCCTGATGCCCCAGTGTAGAGTGAGGTTGGAGTGGATGAGTGGGTGGAGGAGCACCCTCATAGAGACAAAGGGGAGCAGGAGGGGATGGGGATGGGGATGGGGAGGGAAAACCAGGAAGGGGGATATCATTTGAAATGTAAATGAAGTTCTCTTTCTTTGTTGGGTCTGTGTAGTTTGAGTATCAGAGTAACTCTGGCATCATAGACTGAATTAGGTAGTGTTCTTTCTGTTTCTATTTTATGAAATAGTTTGAGGAGTGTTGGTATTAGCTCTTCTATGAAGGTCTGGTAGAATTCTGCATTTAGCCATCTGGCCCTGGGCTTTATTTGGTTGGGAGTTTTTTTAATGACTTCTATTTCTTTAGGGAATATGGACTTGTTTAGATAGTTTACTTGCTCTTGATTTAACTTTGTTATGTGGTATCTGTCTAGAAAATCATCCGTTTCATCTAGATTTTCCAATTTTGTTGAGTATAGGCTTTTGTAGTAGTAGCTGATGATTTTTTGAATTTCCTCAGTTTCTGCTGTCTCCCTTTTCATTTCTGATCTTGTTAATTTGGATACTGTCTCTGTGCCTTTTAGTTACTTTGGCTAGGGGTTTATCTATCTTGTTGATTTTCTCAAAGAACCAGCTTTTGGTTTTGATGATTCTTTCTATTGTTCTCTTTGTTTCTATTTGACTATTTCCTGCCTTCTACTCCTCTTGGGTGTTAGCCTCTCGTTCTAGAGCTTTCAGTTGTGCTGTTAAATTGCTAGTGTAGGATCTCCCCAATTTCTTAACCAGGGCACTTAGTGCTATGAATTTTCCTCTTAGCACTGCTTTCATTGTGTTCTGTAAGTTTAGGCAGGGTAAATGAATAAAATGATTAATAAAGAAAATAAATAAAAAAAATACCTTTTAAACAAAATAAAACCCAGGAATAAAACTAAACAAAGAGGTGAAAACTTTAAGAACTGAAGAAAGAAAATGAAGAAAACACTTGAAAAAGGAAAATATTCTATCTTCTTGTATTGTTAGAATAGATGCTATGTAAGCAGCCACATTATCAGGAGCAATCTACAGATTCAATATAATATCTATCAAAATCAAAATTACAATATTTGCAGAAATAGAAAATTCTAAATTTAATAAAGAAGAGCAACAGAACCCCATATAGTCAAAGCAATGTTGCCCAGTCCTGCTCATATATCAATTGTGAATATCTTTCGGCAGTTGTTTGAAAGGAAAGTTATGTCTACAAGGAAAGTTGGACTTGAAAACCAAATTTTTATTTAGCGTTAGGAAATGTTAATCTATTAAAAGTTAATCAGAAACACTTCAACCAAAAATAATAAGGACAACATGCTATTCATTATGGGAAATAGGATTACAAAGAGGACATTATCGAGCCTTGTTTTTATGAATGATTAACCAGGAAGATAAACCCTCAGCCACAGTATAACTGAGCAACTGTCAGAAACTGCTCTGTAAAGTCCATCCTTCAAGCTAGCATGTAGTTTAGTTTGAGGATGATGTTAAATGCAAGGTAGAATCCAGAATTTACTACATTTCGTTATTTCTTACTGCCCCATACCACTGTCTGGTCAAATGATTCAGCCCAATTGAAGCTCAGGATTTATAGGCTAATTTATAATAAATAAGCTAGATGAACTGGGATATATCCAGATAAAATCAGTCCTAGATAAGAAATCATTACAAAATAACCCTCAGATCTTCCATTTATCCTCTAGTTAGCTAGCAAATCCCATTCATCAGTTGGAATTTTCAAGAAATTCTATTTAGGATTAAAATTGCTGTAAGTCTCCACCCGAGGATGAATGGTCCTGGAGTCCTTTATCTCTACTCTGTGGTATATGTACTAGGAAGCCTATCATTTTCTTGTTGGTTAATAGGTTCAAGTACTTCAGATATCTATTAATCATGAGGAAATCTCTACACATTGGCTCTATACGACCTGAAAATCTTTATAAGTAAACAGTCCATATGGGAGAAAACAGTCAAATCATGACAAGCTGGGGGAAACTGAATGTTGAAGACAACATGATCTATAGAAGAAGGGGGTTCATTTCTCATTAATGAACAAAGGAAATAATGACAAGAATTAACAGTATATTCTAGCCATCGAAAGACTGAAGGGTGTCCTTAGAGATGAGGAATTTTCCCCCTGCAGGGAATAAAGCATGGAGTAAGCCATCTCTTGACAAGAACACTGTCGATGACGTCAGCTCTGGGAATGTGGTAGAATGACTACATGGTTGCCCCACCACAGGAGCTGTTTGCTCTTTAATCCACACAGAACTATTTATAGAACTGCTTTGATTTTAAAATGTCCCCATATATAACATAGCCAGTTACTTAGAACAGTGATTTCTCACTTCTGGTTAAATATTACAGTGACTCAGAGAGCTCTTAAAATGTACTTTCGCCTAGACATTTCCCCTTCTAAAACCAGAACCTTGATGATTAGATGAAGGTATCCGTAATTTTAAATGCTTTCCACGTGACTCACACATTCAACAAAGATTGAGAGACCATTACCTGAGGAACTGAACTTAACTGAATCTTCTACTATTACATATATGAGAATATAACACATTCAGAAATATAAACTGTCATTATTTAAAAAATCATCTATGTGCATTTATATAACAATACTCTCTTTATTTTCCCCAAAGATGATGACATTTTAAAGCTTCCGTGTTCTGATATTAAGTGGAATATAGAAATTTTATTTAATATAAACCATGTGTTTTCCTTGGGCAAACCTGAGTCCATGAAGATTCCTTAGCTACACTTGCTCTTTTAATGAGGTAATTATTTTGCCAAGTGTGGAGCTAAGAGCTTTACTATGTGTGCAACAGTGAATTAAATTGGTGAACGGTAGATGCAGTAATCATTAAACTCTCTTGTTTATTAGATTTGATCCTTTGAATTATTTTACCACTTAGCTATGAGACCTTGAATTTACACTAATATGTTTAACCCTTTACCAGCTGCTTCTGGAGAGATGGTTTTACTTTTTACACTGACATGGTTTTGGGCTTCATGCTAATAGCATGCTTTTTCTTTTTGGTAATTCCTGAGAGGAATAACAAAAACAAATGCAGTCAATTATTTCTATGGAATGTCTTATGTGTCCTCATGATTTGAATATAATGAATAAAAGATGTCAGATCTAAGTCCCAACAGGACATTTTTAGAGATAAATTTTACCTAATTTCTGGAGTACTTAACATTCAGAAATATACCTTCTGATGCTGATACTATTTCATGCATATTTAAAGAGACACACCTCTGCTTTGTTTTATCATAAGAATTAGAAATTGAAGGCTGGAAGTATTGAATTTTCAAAGACGATTAATTGTTGTGTCTGGTTTTCCAGAATCATGTTCATTAACGCAGAATTCTAGCTTTAAATGTTGAAAATCTTTTAGCTGAGCAACATTTGGTTTAAAGAATGGGGAACTCAATATGGAGAAGTCAAGTCTGATTTTAGCTCCTGATACAAATTATTAGTTCCTGCTATTAGATATTATTGGCAGCTGACATCTCTCATGCTATATAGTGTACCCCACATGCCCATGTACCCCAGAAAACACAGAATAAGAAATCACTGGAAATCATAAAAGAAAATTATACAACAAAATGGAACCAAATTCATCACTGAAAACACTGGCTGTAAGTAATAATGCATACAAAAAAGTGAATAAATATGTGACCTACGAGCTTCCTGCCCCTGTCCACGTGCCATGCCTTTCCTGGCACTACAGTCCCTAGCCCCTCTGTAAGCCAAAACAAAGTCTTCTTCCAGTAGCTTTCATCCATGATACTTCATCACAGCAACTAAAATTTAGATCAAACTAATTGATGTAACATTAAAATATTGAAGACTGGTCTTGGTTGATGCAGAGTTAGCATGACCAAAATCATCATGTATATTTCTTTTGTTTTGTTTTGTTTTTTTTTGTTTTTTTTTTGTTTTTTGTTTTTCGAGACAGGGTTTCTCTGTGTAGCCTGGGCTGTCCTGGAACTCACTCTGTAGACCACGCTGGCCTCGAACTCAGAAATTCGCCTGCCTCTGCCTCCCAAGTGCTGGGATTAAAGGCATCATGTATATTTCTGATTATTTCTATTTCATATGATTAAATAACATGTCAATGTTTTAGTTACAAGGCCCTTTGGCAGGGAAAAACATTATGTTTGTGTTTAGATAATTCTTAGAGCTGACTACCTTCTGTTGAAATTAATCCTCAAATAATCATCACCTTTCTCATTTCCTATAGCTACCAATTATAAATTCTTTTTTTCTCAGAATTTTTTTCTGATATAACACAGATGAGCCACCTTGAACATTTGACTATTTTTCTTTTTTCTCATCTTAAGCATTTATTAGCTTATGTTCTCTTTTTATTAATTTTAAAAATTAATTAGTGTACTTATTTATATCCCAAATGTTGCTCCCTCTCCAGGTCCTTCCTCCTAGAATTCTTCACCCCATAACCCCTCCCCTTCACCTATGACAGGGTGCTTCCTCACAAATTTTTTCCTTGGGACATCAAGTCTCTAAAGGATTGGGCTCATCCTCTCCCAGTGAGGCCAGAAAAGGCAAATCTTCTGCTACATATGTGCTGGGGGTGGGGTTGAGGGGGGAGGTCTTGGACTACCCCATGAATGCTCTTTGGTTGGTGGATTAGTCTCTGGGACCTCCCAGGCGTCTGAGTTAGTTAGACCAGCACCATTTGTTGAAGATGGTTTTCTTTTTCTACCATATGGGTTTGGCTTCTTTGACAAAGATCAAGTGTCCATAGATGTGTGGGTTTACTTCTGGGTCTTTGATTCTATTCCATTGATAGAACTGTCTGTCTCTGTACCATGTAGTTTTTATCACTATTGCTCTGTAGTACTTGAGTTCAGGAAAAGTGATTTCTTCCAGTTCTTTTATTGTTGGAAATTATTTTGATTATCCTTGGTTTTTGTTTTTTTCCATATGAATTTGAGAATTCTTTTTCCATGTCTATGAAGAATTGTGTTGGAATTTTGATGAAGATTGTGTTGAATCTATAGATTGCTTTTGGTAGGTTAACCAGTTTCACTGTGTTAATCCTAGCAATCCATGAGCATGAGAGATCTTCCCATCTTCTGATTGCACTGAATCTGTAGGTTGCTTTGGTAGGGTGGTGATTTTTATTATGTTAATCCTGATCCATGGGCATGGGATATTTTTCTATCTTCTTTATTTTTTTCTTCAAAGTCTTGAAGATTTTATTGTACAAGTCTTTCACTTGTTTGGTTAGAGGTACCCTAAGATATCTTATATTATTTGAGGCTATTAAAAAGTGTTTTTATGACTTCTTTCTCTATCTATTTGTTACTTGTGTATGGGAGGGCTACTGATTATTGAAGTTAATGTCATATCCAGCCAATTTGCTGAAAGCATTTACTAGCTATAGGAGTTCCCTGGTGGAATGTTAGGGTCAATTATATACCATTATAGTATCTACAAATAATGATACTTTGACTTTTTCCCCCCAATTTGTATCCACTTGATCTCCTTCAGTGGTCTTATTGTTCCAGCTAAAATTTTATTGAATAAACTTTGAGAGAGTTGACAGCCTTGTCTTGTTCCTGTTTTAGTAGAAATGCTCTGAATTTTTATACATTTAGTTTTATGTTGGCTATATAGGATTGCTGCAAATTGTCTTTTAATGTTTAGGTATGCCCCTTGCATCCCTGATGGCTTCAAGACTTTTATCATAAAGGGATATTGGATTTTGTTAAAGGTCTTTTGAGCATCCAGTGAGATGATCATGTAGTTGTTTTTTTTTTTTTCTTTCAGTTTGTTTTTGTGGTGGATTACATTTACTGATTTTCACATATTGAACTATCCCTGCATGTTTGGAATGAAGCCTAGTTGATCACTGTAGATGATCTTTTGGATGTGTTTTTGGATTTCACTGTGTATTTTTGCATTTATTTTCATAAAAGAAATTAGTCTGTAATTCTCTTTGCTGAGTCTTTATGTGATTTGGGTATCAGGGTAACTATGGTCTCATAAAATTAATTGGGCAATGTTCCTACTGTTTCTATTTTATGGAAAAAATTGAGAAATATTGGCATTATCTCTTCTTTGAAAGCTTGGTAGACTTCTGCATGAAAATCAATTGGCTCTGTGCATTCTGAGTTGGGAGACTTTTATTGACTGCTTCTATTTCACTAGAGCTTATGGGTCCATTTATACTGCCTCTTTGATCTTGATTTAACTTTGGTAAGTGATGGATATTGAGAAAATTATCATTTTCTTTTAGATTTTCCAATTTTGTGGACTATAGGTTTTTAAAGTATGTCCTTAACATTCTTAGAATTTCCTTGGTGTCTGTTGTTGTGTACCCTTTTTCACTCTGAATTTTGTTAATTTGTATACTTTTTATCCATCTTTTAGTTAGTTTGGATATGGACTTGTCTGTCTTGTTTGTCTTGTTAATTTTCTCAAAGAACTAACTCTTTGTTTGATTCTTTGAGTTGTTTTTTAAATATGT
The DNA here is from genome assembly GCA_021653895.1 of Mastomys natalensis. Lineage (NCBI taxonomy): Eukaryota > Metazoa > Chordata > Mammalia > Rodentia > Muridae > Mastomys > Mastomys natalensis. Next base: position 570,853 of record JAJTUV010001399.1, read on the forward strand.
TTTTATTTTATTGATTTCATACCTTTATTTAATTATTTTCTGCTATTTGTTCCTCTTGTGTATGTTTACTTATTTTGGTTCTAAGGCTTTCTGTTCAACTGTTAAGTTATTATATGATATATAAACATATATTCATCAAAATGACCCCCCCAAAATCATGGTAGTTCTTTGAAGATATTAACAAGAGTTATAAACCCTTAATCTAACCAAAGAAAAGAAGACTTAAACTAATAAAGTTGGTGATTATACCTTACAGTAGATACCAATTAAGTCCAGAGGCTCACTTTGAAAATCAGTATTGCAATAAATTAAAAAAAATGTGTGGGAAGCAGATAAGTTTCTAGAATATAACAGCAAAATATGGTCAAGAGGATATACACAAATCATGGCAAAGTGGAAACACAACTTCTCATACCTACATAGTCATTTGTATGCTGGTAGAAGACAGGATGAAATGGGTACTTTTAGTATTTTCCATTCTACTTTTTGAGACAGAATCTCTCAACCTGGAGTTCACATAATGGCTATACTTGCCACTAGTGAGCCCCTGGGTTCACTCTGTGTCTACATCGCATGGATGAGAGTACAGGTACACTGTTGTCCCTATTGTTATTGTTGTTTGTTTGTTTGTTTATGTGTATCCCCAAACACAAGTACTCAGTACTGTGCAACCAGTACTTTGTTCATTGAGTCATATCCCTTGTTCATTTCACCAAAGTGTAAAAGGTTAAGGACCTATGGCTTCCGGCAGGCATTGAATATAGAACCAGTATCAATGATTCTTAAGTTATTGCATAACATAGAAAGGAAAGAATGTAAACAAATTCATTTCATGAAGCTGGTGTTGGCCCCAAATCAAAACTAGGTTAAGTACACAACTAAAAACAAAAATCCAAAACCAAACAAACATGCAAAAAGATAAAGAAACGAAACCCCACAGACTTTAAGCTTTTCATTAACATGTATGAAAAGCTTGTTATTAAAATAGAATTTAATAACATATTTAAGTTAAAATAACAATTGCCAGTGCAAGGGTGAATCAACATACATACTCCAGAAACTGGAGCACAGCACATAAACAGAGTAAGTAGAAGAAATTACATGTACATCTCAATAGACACTTAAAAGAGCCGTGACAAAGTTGAACATCTTTCCATGATAATGGCTATGAAGAAACTGGAAACATTATGTTGAGAAGCATACTCAACATAATGAATAGCCAACATTGTACTAAATGAGGAAAACTGAAAGCACTCCTCTAAAATCAGAACAGGACTCAAGGGTGTCTACTTTGTATTCTTATGTAACACAGTGTTGGAAGTTTTAGCTGCAAAAATAAGATAAAAGAAATAAATAGAAGGAAATGGAAATGAAAACAAAGGACTCAAATGAACTCTATTTTCAGATGATATGATTTAATACTTAAAAGACACTAATGTCTCTGCCAGAAAACAGATCTGTTGGATGTATTCAGTAAAGTAGCCAAATACAAAGTAACAGAAAATAACAGTAGAACTACCATGTCAATAATAATATAATGAGAAAGAACTCAGGAAAACAATCCCCTTCACAGAATATTCAAAAGCATCTAGGAGTAAATCAACCCAAGAAGGTAAAATACTTAATAAGGGAAACTTAAAAAAAAAAGAAAGAAAGAAAGAAAAAAGAAAGAAGAAAGAAAGAAAGAAAGAAAGAAAGAAAGAAAGAAAGAACGAACTAGAAAATTGACAGCTTTCCCATGCTGAGCAGTCATTATAATTAATGTTGTAAAATATGGCTATATGGATAAACGTGTTCTAAAGACTCAGTGTATCACCTATCAAATTTCAATAACATTTTTCATAAAACTAGAAAACCTGTCTTAAAATTCACATGGAAGCACAAAACTGCACCAGTGCTGTATTAAAGAATAAATAAATTCTTCCTCTTGGAGTACTTTAGAGCAAGAGTAAGCCCAAATTGGAATTCTCGTTACTCCTTGTATCTTCTGTCTTTCCTTGTTACTACATTCTAAGAAGGGGCTTTTCTCTGTATTTATTGAACACAGAAAATATGGTATGGGAAAGCATGATGAATCACTCATTTTTTCAACAGTGTTTAAAAGGGAAGGATTTATCTTACTGCATGTGCCCCACTGGCCCTAAATAGCACTAAAACCCACAAATGTCATTAATCTATATTCACATACTTCTTCCAACACTTGTTTTCTTTAAGTTTGCCTCCAATCCACCGACAACTTTCATTGACTCATTATCCCAGTGTGCTCTCTCTCTCTCTCTCTCTCTCTCTCTCTCTCTCTCTCTCTCTCTCTCCTGCCTCTCTCAGTCCTCCCCTTTCTCTTCCCCCCTTCCATCCCTCTCCCTCTCTCCCCTTCCCATCCCCCTTTCCTCTGTCAGAGGCATGGAAGCATACAAAATTTAAGAACAAAACTCAGCATTTAGCTTAGCTTGTAAAAGATCATTGCATAGAAAGTTCAAGGCACAGTAAGCTTGGCTACACTGTTTACTTAAAGGCTTGTTAAATAGGCACTTGGTGTAAAGTACACACTAGGGCCACAGGCCAACTCTCTACTTTACATGCATGCTTTACCTTGACAGCAAGGTCTGGCAAAAAAATTCAATTTCTAAAGGTAAGAGGTGCTTTCAGAAAGAGCATGTATTTGTATTATGTGGACTTGGATTCATTAGATTTATTTTCTGGACTTGGATAAAATAGTTTCATACAAAAATAATTACCAAAAGGGTCGAAACTTTAACATAATACTTAAAAATCTGAACATGCTAGAGGAAACATAGGGAAAATAATTAAAGATGTAGGCACAGGCAATGACTTTCCGAAAAGGAGTGATGGTTCGAGAAATAGTTGTAATGGCAAATGAAATTTAAAACTTCTGCACAGTAAATGTATTAACATTGTGGAGAGAGCTTATGCAACAGGAGAACATTTTGTCAGTTATACCACTGATAGGGGCTTAATAACTTAATATATACAACTAAAAATTAAATACCACAAATTATCCCCACATACAGTAGTTAGACAGGCCAAAGAATTTGTAAGTTCTCAAAGACAAAGTATTAATTTGGCTAAAAAATATATGGAAAAGTGTTCATAATCCCTAACCATCCAGGAAATGCAAATCAAAAGTATGTTGAAGCACCATCTTATCTTAGAATGACGACTGCTAAAATAACAACCAATCAAACAAACAAATCCTTGTGAGGATACAAGAGAGCAAGGAATGTTTATGCCTCCTTAGTATAGCCACCATGGAAAGGTGATTTTTTTCAAAACCTCAAACTAGAACTATCTAATCCAAGTCTCCATTCCAGAAAATCAATCTGAATGAATCCAAGTCAGCCTATTATATTGATGCTTACATGCCTATGACTGGAATTCACAAAATGTACATTGTGGAATTAGCCTAGGTGTCTACCACATGAACAATGTTTTAACATGTAGTTTATTAGACATTGGGGTTTTATTCAGCCACAAATTAGAATGATATAGAGTTTGCATGAAAATGGATCATCATGTTAAGTGGAATAAATTCGATTCAGATGTGTATGTGGTATGAAAATAGAAGGTGGTCTGTTTGAAAAAAGCAAGGCAACCTCAAAAGAGGAGGAGTACAAGAGATAGTAACAGGAAATGCTGCTATGGTCAAAGTTACCTTCTACAGCTGAATGAAAATGTTGGACTGGACCTCAGTTAGAAAGGCCATTACTCAGAAAACAGGACTTTATACAATAAATATGCACAATGAAGATTTCAGGGATAAAACTATGGAAAGAGGAAGTGGTCCAATGTTTGAGATCTGGAGCACTTAAGTTTCAGGAAGTTAGAAAAATGAAAGAACAGTGAAAATCTGGGAATGGACCAGTAGATTGTTCCAAGGTCATCTGTGACATTGCTGAATATAGGGGCAAATCCTAACTGGCATGAGGTTGAGAGAAGGTGAGAGAACAGAATCAGAAGCAGAAAGTCACAACTTCAAAAAAGTTGTATTACATGATAGATATAAAGATAGAGTTATATACAGTGAGGGAGTGAAATAGAATCATGAGAAAAGAAAATTCTAGACAGGAGAAATCTCAGCATGCTGATAGGAACTTGAGTTACGAGGGCTCCTATTTGATGAGAAGATTTTGTATGGTTTTCTTGAATTAGGGAGTGTATATAGGCTTCCTTGTGAGCCTTACTGCCTTGTGGTCAATTTACCCACTGTATAAAGCGTAAAAGAAGGAAATGGGTAAGTAATAGTTTTGGTGAAATCAGAAAGTCAGTCATTAGCAAAGAATCACATGTTTGAGGACAAATTAGGCATGACGTAATTATCTCAGAAGTGTGTGTGGTTGGCAGGTTCTCTTGTACACATTATTTAAATTAACGGTCATAAATTTGAAATGTAAATTTGAATCTGAATGGCTATCTAGTCAGATTAGCCATGCCCAGAGGGGACTTTCATTCATAATAAATTGCTTTACACCTACATTTTTATCATGTTATCTTTAAGATATCCAAAAGAGATATACCCCACTTTGTGCTCTGTATGGCATCAATATTCATTTAGTAGTATGATGCGGGAGATATTTAAAATGGCAGCACCTGATCTGTCTTGTGATATGGGACTGCCACGTTCCCAACTAGGCAAGGCCTGAGGCCACGAGCTGCAGTAGGAACACGCAGCTGCTCGGCTCAGACCGCTTGCTCAGGCAGCCAGCTCAGCCACCCATGAGATGCCAGCATGAGAGATGGCTCTGCCAATCTTCCACGCTATCTCCAAAAGGCTGGGCTGGGCCCAGACCATCCCGCCATCCACGTGGTACCCGGTAGAAATGAGACTCTAATGCTTAGATTATCCAAAGGCTTTATAAGTTTGATAATGCTCAATAAACAAGATGCCCACTCTTGGCATCTTGTTAAGAACTGGAACTCTTAACCAATTAACTAACCTAGATATAAGTTGTTACCCAGGACTGCTCTCTGTACATGTGTGGCCATCCATGGCTCCTACATTTCTGCCTCCTTAGCTCCTCCTCTTCCTTCCCCCTTCCTCTCCTTACTCCTCCTCTTCCTCTTCTTACTCCTCCCACTTTAGCTCCTCCCAACTTGTGGGGAAAATTTCCCACTACAGTTGTATTGGATTCCTTCATTAGCAAAAGATGATTTTTCTGTCCTTAGGTAATATATAAGTGGCTCTTGTTAAATACATGTATGTATTTTGTCAGCAAGATGACCCAGTGGGTAAAGGCCCTTGCAGTCAACCCTGACTGCTTTAGTTGAGGCAACGTGTCTTCTGGCCTCCACTCAAGAAATAAAAGTGTGGCATGAACGATGTCAAGTGTAGGTGATATTGGACTGGCTTGCTGAAAGTCAAGGTCTCAGAGTCCAAAACGAGCTTTTTTTAGAAAAAAATTATGCATATGCATAACTAAATTTTATGAGATGAAATTTATGGTTTCTACTATTTTAAGAAAGAAGGCTTTAACTTTTATTGTTAAAATTCCTTTATACTCTTAAAATATTTTTGTGACTCCTATTGAGCATTTGTTTATGTGTGACGTGTCTCTTGAGATTTTCCTATTATAAATTAAAAATCAGGGAGTTAGAAAGTTATGTCGTTAAAGAATAAACCTATTACATATTATTTGGTGTTTATTATATATTGTTTATTACAGAAACAATGTGCTTTAAATAAATCAGAGTGCTCTTACATAAGTTCTGAGCAGATACAGATGAATTATTACTTCCTCATCTGGATTTAATGTGTTATAAGCACATGTGTCACACAGACTCCAGAAAACTGTGAACATGGGAAGGAATAAGTACTATTACAAAAGTAACTATGAGAGGGTCATTCACACCCCTTGGGGCCTCATACTTTGACAATGACTGCTTTCAACAACAGTAAATAAAAGCCAATCAAATGTGATCATTGGCTATGTTTGTAGCATATGCTACTACAAAAGTAAACAAAGTAGACCAGCTGTTTGTTTAATTTAAAAATGCAGTGATTGATAGTTTGTTTCCCTTTCAATTTTAGTTTTTTTCCTAACGTATTTATTAAATATATAGAATTAGTGAAAATTAATGGAATAACTGATAAATAATTAACTTTATTGTTTAACCCTGAAAATTGAGTTCCAAAGAAGTGATGTGATGCTTAGAACTTGCCACAGGTGTCAAACAGAAAATGAAAAATTGTTAAGTTGAGTTGTTTAAAAAAAAAAAAGTGCAGAAATTCTATAGAATTAGAATACTTCAGTATATAAATTAGCATCCAGATTCACTCAAACATCATTCTGAAGTAACCCTTTTGTTAGGTCATGTTACTGCTCAGATATGAGATGGAGGAGTTACAAGGCACAAGGAGGCTTTTGGATTTATTTGCTGTTTCAGATTCCTAGAAGAAATGGTGACAATGTAGAATGAGTCATTTGCTTCAAGAACATAAATGGCAAAAAGGAAGTAAAGGGAAGGACTAGAAAGCCAATGAAGAGTTCATAACCTTTGAGTTCATTTTATTTACCAATTATGTTATAAATAGCCCTTGACAAATACCTACTGGGCATCACTCAGGGATGCTGTAAATAGTCACCATATCCTGCATGCTTTAATTACCACCTAAGGAACTGCATAGATTCATAGATATTTAAAAGAAACAGAAAGTGTATCACTACTTACTATTAAAACAGTTAATTGATTTATTGTTTTTTTCCCTTCATCTCCACACATGTTTTAGAAGTCTGTCTATAAGTAGGGCAAATATGGCCTACTCTGTAAAAAGAGTGGGTATCTGTTGCCCGGTATACTTTCATAGTAATAGGATCAGTTAGTTTGCTGCAAATCTAAAAGCTTTGAGTAGGAACATGCGACCAAAAAAAGATGATGCCTTTAGTATATTTTTTTCACAATTTTGTAAGACATTTTTTCTCACTTTTGAGAAAGAAAATGGTCAGCTCCACTGCACCTCGTTCAGCTTGAAGCTTCTGTCAAGGTACAAGAAAGTAACATGTGTTCTTACATGGTCACTGTCACCAAAGTTACATGCATTCCTTAGAGCTGGAAGTTGTATATGAATGAAACATTTAATAAAGCTATTTAAGTTCTTTGTAGAACACTCATTCTTTGAAAACCTAACGAGTTAACTACAGTGAGTCTCAACTTGGGTGCATGTTATCTCTATCAAGAAAGATTTCAAACAAACTGACTAAACAAGTTTTGGCTGCACTCAGATAAAGCAAGATTAACAGTTTTGTTTAAAATCAAGTAATTCTCAGTGATGGCGCACGCCTTTAATCCCAGCACTTGGGAGGCAGAGGCAGGCAGATTTCTGAGTTCGAGGCCAGCCTGGTCTACAGAGTGAGTTCCAGGACAGCCAGGGCTACACAGAGAAACCCTGTCTCGAAAAACTAAAAAAAAAAAAAAAAAAAAAAATCAAGTAATTCTAAGGTGCTAAATACTCCTCTGCTCAATAAATATGTGTAAAGTACGCTTGTAATCTTCAAGGAAACCAAGACAGGTAAGGGAACCTATTGCTTCCTAGGACAGTAAGCAGGTGTTGAGCATTGCTAATGCACTGTTAAAATCTATTAATATCACTGCCAGTGTTAATAGTAAGCTCTTTAATTTCTTACTGCAACCCCCCCTACTGTTTCTTCTTCCTGTAAATACTGGAGAATGGGGTGCTGATTCCTAAATAGAAACAGTTGGACACTCTCTTCCTGCCTTGTCTGCTTTGAACAAAGGACTGCCAATCTAATAGTTCAGTACCATGAACAGGGCAGTCTTTTGGACTACATAATGATGGATAGCTGGCTTGGCTCATCTCTTGAAGGTATAACCTCACCTAGGGCTGTTTGAAATAGTCCATATCAGATTTTTGCTGTTAAGAACGTGATGAACTCTAAATAACTTCACATCATTTCTACCTAGGCCAAAACAGCCTTTCAGAAGGATTTTGATAATTGATTATCAAACAATTATCACAGATTATCATTTGAATGTGATGTGTACTGTAATTGATACTAACAGCCCTTCTCTGGCAATGTAAGTAGGCTATTCAGAATCTCTGAATGAATTGGTGGAGTTACAGTTCTCTCTATATACAATTCTCTATTTTTATAGAAATTACAAGTTGTCTACCTCTTGAGTTTTTAATATTTGGATCATTAAAGGCTTCTATCAAGTGTTTTTTTTTTTTCCCTTTGATACTTTCTTTAGTGCCAGCTGAGCTGGTAACATGAATAAAGATGGCAAGTTAACCATGATGACAGGCAGTAAGGCAAGAAGCAGTAGCTATACTGTCTGAGTAGTTGGTAGGCCACTGTATGAATGCTGAAAGGCAACTGGCCATGAGGCAGCTGAAGAAGCAATGTTGCTGAGCACTGAGAGTATCCAGAGCAGGAAGACAGGAAATGTAAGTACAAAGACAGCAGCAGAGGTGGAGAACCCAAACTGAAGAAGGACAAATGCTGGGAAGGAAGGGAAAGTGGCTGGAAGAAGAAAGCTCCAGCCAGGCCTTGGTTACTGCAAGAGTTACAGATTGAGGGCAAGTCTTTATGGCCAAGAAACACAACCACTGATATAGCTGTCTCCTTAGAGGTCTGCCAGAGCCTGACACATACAGAGGTGGATGCTCACAGCTAACCACTGAACTGATTAAGGGGTTCCCAATGGAGGATTAAGAGAGAAGACTGAAGGAGCTGAAAGGGTTTGTGGCCCCATGGGAGAGCAACAATACCAACCAACCAGAGCTCCCAGGGTCTAAACCACCAGTCTGGGAGCACATAGGGAGGGACCCATGGCCCCAGCTGTATATGTAGGGAGGATGACAGTATCAGGCATAGGTGGGTGAGGTAGTCCTTGGTCCAGTGAAGGTTGGGTGCCCCAGTGTAGGGGAAATTGTGGGTGGAGAGGTGGGAGTGGGAGGGTGGGTGGAGGTATATCCTTGGGGGTTCCTGGGTGTGGAGAAATGGGGAAAGGGGATTACATCTGCAATGTAAATAAAATATCCAATAAAATAATTTAAAAAAAAGAAACCCAAGCACTGCTGTTCCACCAAGCAATTAACACTGGCTGTTGTCAAGGGCTAAGGGATTATACCTAGGCCTACCTGGAAGCTTCAATACTAGCTGCAGCCAAGGGAATGTTGGCTTTCTAAGCCTGAAACATAATAGAGCTGGAGGTCTTGATGGTTGAACCCTACAGGAGAGCAGATCTCCCCAAGCAGTAGCTACTATGGCTTTTCCCACCTGATTTTTGCTGCTGCTCACTCTTGTGCAATGCAGAATGATGGAAAAAGCTGCCAGATTTCCACCTTTGAAAAGCTGCTGGATTTCTCTCCAGGTAGAGTCAAAGCACTCCAGCTAGTTGATGGGTCACATGAGTGATAGAGCCTCTGAGTTGTCATTTCCTGATTCTGACTCATGACTCCTCTTACTGACTCACGCAGTTATCTGTGAATGAGTCTGACCTAAAAACCTGGAGGAAAATGTCTTTGGTAGAAGGAATCTGTGGGAGATAGGAGTTCTACAGCTGCCAGAAACTGCACTGCGGCTAAATAAAAGAAAGACAGCCACATTTATACAAAAGCAGAGATGGAAACTGATGGTCTTAGATTTAGACTCTCCTTTAGGTTCGTTTATGTTTCTGAATCTATTATAAGATGGTTCACATTATTTGGTAGTGTCAGTGTTCTGCTTCAAATCCCATTGTTTCTTGGTGAATACCCATGTCCAGTATGGGTCAGGGAAGGGCTTTGCTCATCATAGTACCAAGTATATAGAGGAGAACCTTCTTAATTGTTGCTCACAATGATGGGAGGAAGTATACATACTCTGAAGAGTCACTAGTCAACAATTAAGTCTTCAAACCCAGAAATAGCATGTATTACTTCCATTAACAAATCACCCAGGAGTAATATTGCCCCACCTAACCATGAGCGGTCTGTACATAGGATACTTGGGGAGAACCAGAAGACAATTCCCTAACAGCACAAAAGCCTATCACATTAACCTTTCCACACATTCTTTCACATTTCATGAAAGGTACGATTATCCTTTCAATAATTTCCTATTTTAATTCTAACTTATTATATTAAATTTTACTTTCATAAAGTAACAAATATAAACAAAGTAAGTGATACTGAAAGGCTTCCAAGAGAAATAATCTTCCCTTGCTATTCATTTACCTGATCCCAGGAGGTTAATTATTAAATGTTCCTTCCTTCTGATGTCTCAATCACTGCTGCTATAGGTACCTGTGTTGTGCCAAAATATGTTTTCTTCTTTTAGTGAAAAATATCCTCAGGGGCCAGGATTTTCTTCTAGTATTAATATACCTGGTAATAAACATCACATTTTTGCTGCTGTCTTCTCTCCAACTTTTATTATATTTATTTATTCCTTTAAAAATAGTCTTTGGGCCTGAGGGCATAGCTCATGGTGCTTATACAGCATTTTAGAGGGCCTGGATTTAGTCTTTAGCATCAATTAAATTATCTGATAAGGCTTCAAGAGGAAATATAAATATGTTACATAAGCTTATATCTTCCAATCCTGATTCTTCCTAAATTCTAGTTAATTGAGTTTTTACTTAATTGAGATGATTTCTTCTAGCAAATATGGGAAAATTTAAGCTTCTGTGTCCTCAAACTACAGCTGTAAAATTGGAATGCTACACAGAGTACACTGTAAAACATTGTTATGTGCAAGAACATTTACTTTGAAGTAAATACTACAGACAAAAATCTTCCCAGAAACTGAGGTACCAGTTTTTGTTGTGTCAGGAAAATTAACTTTGAATTTACAGATAGAAAAATCTGACTGGAGAAACTACAAAGGATTCTGAAAATCATAATTTGTATTTTAACATCTGTCGGATTTTTTTAGTATGTAGCTCAAGAATTTTCATTCAAAAGTTAGCCTAGTGATAGAACTCAGTGGGGAGAAATAAAATCTTTAGTTGTACCAGGTCATTGATTTTTATGAAACTAATTTATTATTATTATTATTTTTTGGCTTCAGAAGTGTTTCTAACATCCATCCATTCCTCAATTTTTCTTTTCTGTTTTGTTTTTAGTGACTCTCTGGGGATCTCTCAGAGATTTTTCCCTACCCCTGCTAAGATTAGACATTTCTTTGATTCTCTCCAGAACACATGCAAATGACAAAGGACAGTTTGTTTTGAGAGCCATGTTAGCTCTACTGAGTCAAATTATTATTTAGGTTATCAGAGGTTTCTGTGGATATATTAAGAGAAATACTGTCTGTATAATTTAGTCATTGTAACTCAGAAAAAGCTTCTTGGATTAACTTGGATTGGTCTGCCGATCTTCAGAGAAAGATGTATAGGCCCGGGCTTTATTTATTTTAAGTGGGTGCTTGTGCTGATATGGATATATATTCCCATTCTCATCCTAGGCAAGTGTCATATTTATAGGACACATGAGGCACCCACCTGCCATGTAAGTATTTGTTGTGTTTAAAGTTCTAGTTTAGCCACAGCTTTTAACATTCTGTAATGAATTACAGGCCTCATTACAACTGGACTTAAATTATCCAAGTATACTTAAAATAAAATGTACTTAGATGATAGAATTTCTTCAATCTGTAGATTTATCTTCCTTCCCCAACATCTTTGCTGGGTGTGGCCTCTTTGTTGTTCATAGTAAGAGAGTTTAGATATGATTTGAACATGATGGAAGCAGACAAAGGGATCTTATTCTTCCTAGGGACACTTGGCAGGAGATAAACTCAGTTAGTCATCTAAGACTCCGGACCTGTTAGGCATTGTTTTAGGAATGATAGTTTCATACCAGTTATTTGAGGTGTGTGTTCTTAGCTTACTTTTCTTCAGATAACTTTAACTATTGGGAACAAGTTTCTCAATATCTTGAACATCAGTTGTCAACGCCCCCCTCACCCCAACTCTAAGTCAAACAACCTCAAGTAAGAAACCATCTGCCAAGCATCCCTTTGGCAACAAGAGCCTACTTCTACCAGGCCAGTGGGGTTACTCTGTGGGTAAAAGCACTTGCTGCACTATCTTGATGATCTGAGTTTGATGCCCTAAATCCATGGTGGAAGGCAAGAACTCATTTGTGAACCATGTGCTCTGATCTTCATGTGTGCACTCATTCTCTCTTCTTCTCTCCCTCTCCCTCCCCCTCCCCCTCCCCCTCCTTCTCCCTCTCCCTCTCCCCCTCTCTCTATTTCTCTGCATCACATACCTCAAGAGAAATAGTAAAGTAAATTAAAAAAAAAAAAAAAGAATTTAGCATTACCACTTTGAGGCATTCCTCACTCTAGCCATGAGGGCTACAATAACCAAAACCATAGCTCAAGCTCCAGACGTGCTTTCCCCAGTTACAGCCACATCAGATAATCTGTTCTTCTCTTAGAAGACACCATGCTAAGATGAACTATAATGGACTTGAGATGACTTTGTTCACTCCTTAGATTCTCTCATTCAGGTTAGGGGTAGAATCCCTCTCCATGGATGCCCAGCAGTAAATCTAGTCATTGACAGTGTTATGGAGACTCTTGCAGTTCTTTATGTGAGGCCCCAAATCATGAAACTGGAAGCTGTGTTGTGATTGGTGAAAATTACATCACATCTTTGTTATGGCGGTATAAAGCATCTGTGCTGTGTTCCAACAGTAGGTTCAATGAAAAGCACCTATTGCACTCTTTTCATGTGAATCTTTGACCTTTTAAAGTTGCTAATAGAGCAGAGTGAACTGGTAACACAGAGAGGAAATAGAGACAGTGACAACAGACGGAAACAGCAACAGTGTTGGCAGTGAGAATGTGGCAGAGTTCCCAGAGACTAGGCTAGAGATGGCATGGAGCAGTGGTGGCAATGATGAAGGATGGTGGAAGTGCAGAAAAAGTAGAGGGTTGTAAACTTCTCAAGTTGAGGAATTACAGACCTGGGTCACTGGAATACTTCAAGAAAACTGATAAACTCTAAGGACAGTGGGTCCTGATATTCGAGGCCTATGACCTGTAACTCTAGTTTCTACTACAGTCTCTGGGTCATAATATTTAAAGTTGGTGAGCTGTACCACAAGCTGGATCTACAATGGCAAAACTGAAGAACAGTAAAGTGCTTCACCCTTCAAATAATTATCTCTTAATTTGGGTTTTATAGACAGAAAGGAAAAATGAAAATTGTGCCAATAACCCCATTATCTTCTTTTCTTTCCCTGACAGGCAAGATAAGATTGTCTCCCTTGTTTCAGGGCATAGGATGGGATGGGAGGGATCACTTTCAGTAAATGATTGGTGATGGGTGTAATCTACCTTCTCCTGTCTGCTCTCACACTCCAAACATGCTGATGGTTTTCTCTGGTTTACTTATGGGTCTACTTTGAGTGTTCAAGTTGGATGTCAAAGCAATACCTGCACCAGGTAGGCACCAAAACAGTTAACTCTTTCAAACTGCAGACATGCTGCAGTTCTTCTGACATGTTCACATCCACCTGAAGTATGTCTTGTCTTCATTGTCCTAGTTTTCCAAGCCAGTTCAGCCCCAAATTTATTCTTCAGATTCATTTGAGGTGGATATCTATTTAATATAGTTTTATTGCTTTATTCTACGTAGTAAAACAAAATTTAGCTAATACTATAAATAAGCAAATTTGCTGTCTAGATAATTATGGCTAACTCAAATTATTACATCTGTTTTTCATTTATTCAATTAATATTGTATTATTTGTGTGTGTGCTGGGTACTTTTCTAAGTGCTTGGGATACTAGTGAATACAAAGAGGCCATCTTTATATTCTAATGTAGATGTAATTCATGCTGTAGAGATAATAAATACATTATATAGGGAAATAATAATACTAAGAATAAACACAGAGCCTAGAAATGTGATCAGATAAAAAATGAATATTATCTACTTAAAGTCTCCTGATAAACTTGTTTGTGATAACTTGTCATTTGAACTAATACCCAAGTAAAGTGAAGAGAAAATTTCACACATGTCTATGGGATACTTTTGACATGAACAGCAAATGGAGAGACTTTGGCAGTGCATGAGAAACTGTCTAGTGTGGATAGAGCAGAGCCCATTGTGTCTGAAGCAGAGTAATGGAGGGATAGCATGATAGTTAAGAGGGAATGAAAGTGGAAACAGAAACATATGAATGAAGACCTTATCCAGACCAGTTAAGTGGGATGAGACTGGAGTGTCTTGCATTTAGAAATGGGAGACTATTATGTCCTTTACTTAAAATAACAACAACAACAACAACAACAACAACAACACCCCAGCTTTGTGGCATAGGAAGAAAACAGACTGATTAAAGGACTTCCAGAAGAATGAAATATAAATGAGTGAAGAAAGTGAGATTGGACAATAGAGGAGCAGAAAATTTTAACAGGGCAGAAGAAGATTTTTTTTGTTAGTTTGAACTTAGTTTAGGCTAGTACACATGGACTGGACCTTTGGGAACACCATACTTAAGAAGCAAAAGAAAAGTTCTATCACATTTCTCCTAACATTACAACACAATGTAGAATAAGAAACTACTGACTATAAAGTAGGACGCTTAAAAGTAAGAATAGAGCTTTGTTTAGTGCTATCTATGCCAGCTGAGGGAAGGTCCAGCATCAGGTAGAGCCAAAGGCCTCATCTCCAGGGCAGTGGTCAGAAACAGAGGCTCTGGTTGGACCTAGTCTAGTAAGTTCTATCCTCTTGTTGTACAGACTTGTGTTTGTCCTACACCATCACAGCCTTTATAGGGCTGTCAAACATCCTTGAGGATACATAGATCCTTAAGGATAGGAGATTGGTGAGAGATTGGCCTCTACTGGCACCCGTCCCACCTCCCACAGTGTACAATACTACAGTCAGAAGGATTCTACCAGAGGTAGAGTAGGAAGGAAGCAGAGTCCTGTGTCAATGCCTGGATGGTGAATGGCCCTCTCTGCCCAGTGCAATGGTAGGCAGAGATATAGAACCCCAGTCAGTTACCTATTGTTTCCTGCATCACTTGTCACTGATGATACTTGCTTTGGACAAGAACTCTACTTAGCTGCAGGCAGACAATAGTGGTGTCAGCCTTGGTTCTATAGTTCTGGTCCTGTGCTGTATTGATTTCAACAGGCTGTAGATTGCAGGTATGGCCTGATATTGTTATGTATAAGATTTCTTTGACCTTACTCTTTCTCATCCTTCATATTGGAAAGATTATGGAAAGATTAACTATATATTTGGATGAGAGTATGGGAAAGTAGTTGATGTATAGAAGCCAGAGACCAATCTCTCTAAAGTGAGGCCTAGGTCTACACAGAATGTTGGGGCATGTTACTATGTACTAGAGCAGAGGATGTGGTATTTGAACCTATAGAGGTTTGTAAGGAAGAACTGCTTCTTTTAGACACTTACTTTAATTAATTTTGAACAAAACAACTTTGAGTTTGCAATCTAGCCTGGCATTTGATCTCCCTCTAGTGCTAAGATGATGACAGGACACTTGGGATGGACTTGGACATGCATGGATTTACTGTGCCATCTCATGAAGGAATTGAGAAACAGTCCGCAGGTTCAGAGAAAATAATAAAAAAATAGCTTATAATTCTAAAATGATAGGTATAATATAGCCATGATATGTATAAACCATGGAAGACTGTATCAAATCCTTCAATGTGCAGATGTTGGTTAGTCAAAAGCATCCAGAACTGCCAGGGAACCATGACTTCGCCTAACAAAGTAAGATGCCATTAAATGACCATACATTAATGAATATATGCAAACTCTCAAGGTTTAAAATACCTTTCTATAGGAAACTCAACAATCTCTAGAAAAATATTTAAATTATTCAGTATTTTAACAGAGAAAATGTAGAGAGAGATGGTAGCAAGCAAAAATACCACAAATCCTTGCTTAAACTAAAGAGTACTCTAATTCAAGACAATGGACAGTTACAGGATTGTCAACAAACTATTAGCAAGCCAAAATCCAGCAGCACATGAGAGGTATTATTAAGAATAATTAAGTAGAATTCACTCTACAGTCTTAGGAAAAGTTCACCATATGTGATATCATATCAATATCATATCAGTAGAAGAAGCACAAAAGCCATATGCTATTTCACAAATATAGAAAAGTCATTTGTTTGAGAGTCAGTATCATTTCATGATAAAACTGAATAAATTATGTACAGAAAGGACATACCTTAGAATGCTAAATGCCATACAACAAGCCAAAATCTAATACACAAAATGGGAGGAAGGTTAAGCCTTCCTCTTTAATATCTGAAGTAAGGCAATAATGCCAAATTTTACTATTTCATTCAACATAATGCCAGAAGCTCTAGCTGGAAGAAGAAGACAAAATAATGAAGGATAAGTCATCTAGATTTTATAGGCAAAGCTATGGTTCTCAACTGATATATATGCTCTTACATATAGAAAATTTCCACAAATCTACCAAAACATTATTAGTAATAAATTATTAACATTTATTAGTATTTATTAAAAATATTGTTTTTAATTTAAAAATTATATAATAATAGAAAATAAAATTAAACATAGATCTAAATAAAACATTTCTCAAGGGCACTCAGATAAGAAGCCACCAGGTACACAAATCCAGAGCATCCATTATCAGGAAAATTCGAGCCCAAGCCACTATGAAATATTTTCATACTCCAGTTAGAATTACTAATGTCAGAAAAATAAATAAATTATTATTTTTAATTAAGAATGTTTTAAAATGATTTATTAAATATTAAAATTTATTTAAGTTATTAACAATAATAATAATATTAATAGTCTAATTTGTTAGTGTTGCTGTATACAAAGCCAACATACAAAAATTCAGCAGCAGTGCTATAATAATAGTTATTTGACAAAGAATGTAAGGACATCAGTCTATTCAATGTAGACACGATGACCCAGAAATAAATTTAATGTTTGATGAGAACTATGAAACTTGATAAGAATAACTGAAGAGGACATGAAGAAATGGAAAGACAAAAAAAAAAAACCCCAAACACCCCAATATACTTAAAATGTCCATGTTAAAGCAATCCAATATTAGAATTATAAAAAAAATCCTTTAAATTCTTCATAGAAAAAAAAGGGCAAACATGAGGTTATGTGGAATAATAAAACAAAACCAAAAATAAAGGATTCTTAAGCAAAGAGAACACAGAAGGAGCCACGTTACCATCTGTCTTTAAGCATACTGAAAAGGTTTAGCAATAAAAACATGGCATCTACTGTCTCACCCCAAGAGAGGCTGAGGCATGGGGACAGTGAGTTTGAAATCAGTCTGGGGTCTCTAGAAAAAAAGCAAAACAAAATAACAACAAAAAGCCACAACTTACCCAAATAATACTTAAACAATGAAGTTGCTCAGTAAAAACAAAAGAGAACAATGGAACAGTATTGAATTCTTAAAGGTAAAACCACACATCTCTAATTAAGAGATTTTAGACAAAAGTCCTAAGGACAAGCATTGCCCAAATACTTGTCTTTACAGTAAACAGTGCTATCAAAATTGGATATCCCATAGACAGAGAAAAGATACTTGTTTTGCTGGCATCAGTAAACTCAGAATGCATCAAAGCCCTAAATGTAAGACCTGAAACTTTGAAATTTCCAGAAGAAAACACGAACCACTTAAGAATATCAGAATTGGCAAGAGTGATTTATTTATTTGTTTGTTTGTTTGTTTTGATACAACAAATACGATGAATAGAAAACCTGTACTTTGATCTGCAGAATGGGAGATAATGAGTGTGAATTACACTTTATACAAAGAGTTAATATCTAGATTATATAAATTTAAACAACAGTAAAGAAAAAAGATCTGCAAAATGAACATAGTTCTAAATAGGTATTTCTCAAAGGCACTCATATAAGAAGCGATTAGGTACAGAAATGCACATAATCAGGAAAATTCAAACTCAAATCACTATGAGATATTTTCTTACTTTAGTTAAAATTATTGATGTTATTTATCACTGAAATCAAAGATACCAAGTACCAATGAGAGCATGGAGAGAAGAGGGCTATTGCATCTTTTCTTGCAAAGAAAATTCCTTGCAATTATTATCAAAATAGTATTGGGTTCCCTCAAAGAGTTAAAATACATCTATCTCATGATGCAATAACCCTACTAACTGGGCACATGTTCAAAGGAAATATTATCAGCTTGGTCAAGTGACACTGTCCAGTTCTTCCTAGCATAGGTTTAACCCATCACTAGGCACCATAGTTAAGACAGAAGATGATTTTCCATCAAGGAATTAATGTGGAAAGAGA
This sequence comes from Mastomys natalensis, assembly GCA_021653895.1. NCBI lineage: Eukaryota > Metazoa > Chordata > Mammalia > Rodentia > Muridae > Mastomys > Mastomys natalensis. The sequence continues at coordinate 589,136 of JAJTUV010001399.1, forward strand.
GGGAGGCATATTCACACAAGGTAGTCACAGAAAAGGGTGGAATCTTGTCATTTGTGGGAGCATGAATACCACAGGAGGTACTTAAAAGTGAAATAAAGCCAGCATAGAAAGCAACAAACAGGGAGTGGGGAGGTTTGGTGGAGTGGGGGGTGGGATGGGGACATACACTTGGAGATGGGGGAGGAGGTGTGGGTTGTGGAACAGTCAGAAGGGAGATAAAAAGTCTGGACTGTAAAAGAGATTAAAGAATAAAAATAAATAAATAAATTACTAATTAAAGTTAAAAAAAAGGAAGCAACAAACAAAACAACTACAGGGTATAGTTCACATAGAATTTAAAAGTGTGATCTCACAGAAGCACAGTGTAGAACGGAAGTTAGCTGACACCATGGGGAGAAGTGGGGAGAGGAGAGGCTGATTATGGGAGATAAAGCAGCAACAAAGTGGAAGTAAGAAATCCTGGTGTTTTGCAGCGCAGTAAGCTGACTATGGATAATTATAATGTATTTTTGTGTCTTTGTGTATGTTGGGTGTATGTGTAAATATTATTGTTCATGTGTGCATGTATGCATAGGTGCACAAGCATGTAGGTGCCATTTTGTTAATTGGAGCAGGGTCTCTCAACTGAATATTGTGCTCGCCAATCTGGTTAGTTTAGCTAGCTGGCTTGCCTGGGCATTCCCTGTCTCTGTTTTCCAAAGCTGCATGTTTCTGTGAGTACCTGGCATTTACATGGGTTCTGAAGATCTATACTCTGATCCTCATGTTTGTGGCAAGAACTTTATCTACTCAGCTATCTCTCAAGTTCTTTAACAATGCATTCTTTTTTAAAGTAAGAATAAAAAATTTTGAATGTTTCATTGTAAAGAAGTAATAAATGTTTGAAATAGGTATATTTACTCTGCTTTAACATTGTGTAATGCATATATCTATCAAAACTACATACTACACAACAAATGTGTATATATATATATATATATATATATATTATATATATATATTTAGATAAAGCATAGAAAAAAGAAAAATCTAGCAAAATTAGAAAAATGCTGGGTCATAAAGTCTCAACAAATTTGAAAGGATTGAGAAGATGGGACACATGTTCTTCTGTCACAGTGCGAGTTAGGCCAAGCCAATCACATTCAAATAAAAAGAGAATCTTCATATTCCTAAATATCAATACAATAAATACTATGGATAAAATAAATCATAATGAAACTGATACTTATGTTGCTGAAGCAATAGTAAAAACAAGACCTCCAGTCTTGTGATGGAACCAAACAGTGACTATAAAGATATATGAAAGAAAAGAAAAATCAATGATGGAACCACCTACATTAATAGCATTAAAGAAACTTTAGGAGGTAATGATAGCCACCTGAATTCAACTACTCCATTTATCTTCTCCCCAAATCAATGACTACAAATCATACTTCACAGGAGGGACACTTTGACCATCACCAATTCAGGCAGAGATTATAATGAACTGTCTGTTTCTTGTAAATCAAGAAATAAAGATTTTTGAACAGAGGGTGCATGGTTGCAGTCAACCTATGGGTACTTGAAGTGTGGAAAGGAGGCCAAGGAATCTAGAATACCAGAGGAGAGATGCACAGGACACACATATGAGACACACACAATTGCTGTCCCATTGTGAATAGTTGGATACGCAAGAGAGATGTACAACCTAGTGTTTCACTGCACAGGTTCCAAGAAAGTTTGAGAGTGGCTACAAATGGCAACCTAGGAAATTCTGCTTCTGAAAATAATTGGGGATGTAGAAGAGACAAGATGGGGCTCTCTTTGAATTGGTTACAGAGAGGAGCAAGAAAAATGTGTGAGGTGTAAATTAAGATGGTTTTATCTTCATGAGTTCTTCTTGAGAAATGTAATGGGGGCATTTTCCCTGACTTAGAGATACTAAGAGAAACTTCAGAGAAAATGACAGTCACAGACATTTAATTGTAGAGCTAAGACTAAAACAAAGGGTGAAAACAGGGTTAAAAAAAATCCGACTTTCTATTTTGTTGACAGAGTGGAAGTATGCGAAGAAGTAGGAGGTAGATGAGGTTAGAAAGAAAATAAAAAGTTATCACTGGCTATATACTAAATAGATAATCGGGTGAGGGAACTTGAAGACCATGGATTAAATTAGTATCTCACAGAGTGAAAGTTAAGTGTAGAAAAAACACGTATTAGGAGCTGAAAGTATAGTTTAGAGGTAGAGTGCTTGCCTAGCAGGTATAAGGTGCTAGGATAGATACTCAGCATGAAAAAAGAAATAAACAAAAAATCAAATCAGGATTTATAAACATAATAAATATTATACAGTTTAAAATACAAATCTCCTCAACACCAGAAACGATCCTTTAGAAAGATAACATTCATGTGATACACATGAAACATATAACATGTGATTAAGGTAAGAGCAATTGTTATCAGTCATATCCACACAGGTGCAAGGATTTAGCTTGACTATTAAAAGAAAAGCTTTTAAAATCAGCTTGTGACATGCAAGCCCATCAAGACCCTCTCTGATCTTGGAAGCTCCAGTTGTCTCTGAAGACAGTTCGATCTATGCATCCCAAAGCACAGGAAGTTTCTGTAGGGAAAGAGAATAGGAAAGAGCAGAACCCAAAGAAAGCACAAGGAGGTGTGGAAGATTATAAGAAGGAAATTATTGATGTGGAAATGCAGATTAAATAAGTCAAAATCCTGGGTCCTCAGGAAGGGGATCAACAAATTGAACAGCTGACTAGAAAGGACCTTCAAGAAGAAAGGACTCAGAAATACATAAGTGATGGTTGGAAAATGATGATGCCAATTACTCGGCATACCTTTAGGCAAAATAATAAAAACTTTAAGAAATTAAGAAGGAACATTTCATCAAAAATAGTATCAGTCAAAATCAGAATTTTATAAACACCCCATGCATGTAGAAGCCGCCTAAGTCAGCTTGAAGCTACTTCATGGTGAGCAACAATGACAGATGGCCGTACAGTATCAGCCTATAAACTCGGGGGACCAATTAGTGCCAATGCCACACAAATAAAGAGAACAGTGCATATTTATTTTACAAAATGTGTAGTAGTCACAACTAAATTTGTTAAATGCAACCCCAGAAAACCATGGGTAGAGGTTGCTTATAATTGTTCACACTAAAGTCCTGAATCTTATACAAGCAGAGACAGTTCTGTGTGAAGAAAAGAACCATACAGTCATGGGTATTTGTGATTATTTTGTTAGGCAAACATCTTGACATAATAAAGTAGTACATAATGGATAAGTGAGACAATTCTAATAAATCTAAGGGGTACTTTTAGGGAATATACTAATTAATTGTGCATCGTATTTGACTGAGGGGAGAAATTATACTAAAAGCCTTTAATAAAAATGAATCCTCATTCCTAATAAACCCTAGAAGAAAATATAGTTGGCATTTCATAATTTGACCATATATACATGTATATGTTTACACATACTCTACCCCTAATCTACCACAACAGTGAGAAGCTGAAAATGCTTTTAAAATATAAACGCAAATCAAAGAAAGAAAATATTTGCAACCCGCGGTTGACAAGGGAGTTGGAGCCAAAACAAAAAGACCTTTTACTAACCAGTATTTAAAATATCTGTAGTTCAATAAGAGAAATGTCAAATAAAAAAATGTGTGGGTGGAGCAGGGAGATAAACACTGGCCTTGCAAGACTCACAACCTGAATTCCACCCCCATCATATATGCCTGCTTGCTTTGGGGAGTAGTTCTGGCCTTCGTTAAGGCAGGATCTCTCTTACCGTTTCTGCTGACAGAAGCCTAGCTGGCCCCTGAGCACATAGCCTGTGTTCCTGTCTCCACTTTGCTGTAAGAACATTGAAGTTACAAATGTGCACCATTGCATCTGGCTTCCTACAAGGGTTCTGGAAGAACTTTCATGTACAAAGAAGCATTCTTTGGAAATGTTGTATAGACTGACCCAATGCGCTAGAAATTCACACATTTCACAAAGATCCTCGGCAACTTTTCCTGTTTAAATGAGTGCTGGCGTGTGGGTAAAAACTGAGAAAAGTGCTCTAGAAAAGTCATACAAATACAATAAGGTATAAACTTGTCTTTTTTATATTAAGCAGATATAATCATTGTAGAAAATATAAAACACATACATAATGATGGAAAACAGTCAACTATCCCAAGACCACCCCTGTTGGCACATGCTAGAAATGTGCTTTTTGGCCATTATAGCATTGCTGTCTGTTACATTCTTTGTTGCTGGAAAGTCCATCTTCCTGTGTCTGGCTTCTTTTTCTTAACTTCTTGAGATCTGTGAGCACCTGAAGTACATTCTGGGAACTCAATTCAAGTCCTTGCCAACTTGATCTAGAAAAACAAAGGCAACTGCACTATGAGCCAGCTGGTCAGAAAGATACAAAGGCAGGCAGATTCCTGAGTTCAAGGTCATCCTGAGATAGTGAATTTAGGTTCAGGAGTGGTCCTGGTAGGAACGGAATCTCAGGACAGGATCTCATCCAACTAAGTTTGCAAAGGCAGGTAGATCTCTGAATTTCTTTTTCATGTAACAAAACAAGACAAACAGAAACAAAAAGTACTTGAAACAAAAGAACATTGAGGTTACAAATTTGTACCAGTCTTTTCCTAAGTGAGGGGGTTAAGGTCATGGGAAGCTGATTCATGGGATACTCAAAAGGGAACCTAGGGTAATGACTGGATTGACAAATGTAAATAAAAGACTAGGCTTTTGATCACATGAGATGAGCTATGGAGAGAGAGAGAGAGAGAGAGAGAGAGAGAGAGAGAGAGAGAGAGAGAGAGAGAGAGAGAGAGAGAGAGAGAGACACGTGGGGAAGGAGGGAGACAGCATCTGGAAAGTTGTCTCGAGCAGAACATAGGCCATCATCCTGGACCCACAGTTTGACTTCGAGTCCTTTGTTTAGCGTTCCCAGACACCCCTTCTTTCAGGAAACCCTCGCTAAGCAGAGGCAGGTCCTTGGCAAGAGCAGCAATTTTTCTTAGCTGCTAAGCCATCTCTTCGGTACCATATATCCTAAACCTTAATTGAACTTCCTATGTATTTTTAGAAACTTAGTAGTAAGCTTTTCAATTATTACTGTTATCTCTAGCTTTTACAGCAAAATGTCTTAAATCTAACTAATAGTATGTATTGCCTGACATATTAATTGGCAACATCCTCAAACAAGTCTTTTATGTTTACATTATCCCTATGATTATATGATCATTTTATTTGAATTACTGCTGCCCTTTAAAATTAATTTTCAAAATGAATCATTTCATTGTTTGAGGGTTTTTTCTTTGTCTTTAAATTTTTTTTATTCACTTTACATCTCAATCACAGTCCCACTTCCCTCTTTCCCTCCCAGTTCCACCTGCATGTACCCTTTCTTCCATTACCTCGTCCTCTTCTCAGAGAAGGGGAAGGCCCCCATGGGACTAACCTTCCATGGCACATCTGGTCTGATCTGGTTGCAGCTGAACTAAGCCATCCTCTCCCACTGAGACCAGACAAAGCAGCTCAGCTATGGTGAGAGGACCCAAAGGCAGGCAACAGAGTCCAAGTAAGAGATGCCCCCCCACATACTATAATTATTAGGGAACCTACATGAAAACCAAGATGCCCATCTGCTAAAAATGTGTAGGGGACCTAGGTCCAATCCATGCATGTGTTTTGGTTGGTGGTTTAGTTTTTCATGGGACAAGGTTAGTTGGCTTTATAGGTCTTCTTGTGGTGTTCTTGACCCCTCTCGCTCCCTCAATCCTCCCCCCCCACTCTTAACACAAGTCTTTTCAAGCTCTACCTAGTGTTTGTTTGTGGGTTTCTGCGTCTATTTCCATCAGCTGCCAGATGAAGCCTCTCAGAAGACAATTATGCTGGGCTCCTGTCTGCAACTATAGCAGAGCATCATTAATAGTGTAAGGGGTTGTCTCTCTCCCATGGGGTAAGATCTCCAATGGGCCAGTCATTGGCTGGCCACTCCTTCAATCTCTGCTCCATCTTTATCCCTGCATATTTTATAGGCAGGACAAATTTGGGGTTGAAGGTTTTGTGGAAGGGTTAGTGTCCCCTCCCTCCACTGGAAGTCCTGCCTGGCTACAAGAGGTGGCCACTTCAGTCTCCATATCCCCAGCATCTAGAAGTCTCAGCTAGGGTCATGCCCATATACTCCCTGGAATCTCCCCTGTTCCAGGTTTCCAGCTAGTTCCAGTGATGCTCACCCCTCCTGATTTTCTTCACTCCCCCAACTCTCTTCTACCTCTACTGCTCTCCCCATACCTGATCCTCAACCCTGTGCCTCTCCACTCAGATCTCTCCCTCCCCCTACCTCCAAAGTCTATTTTAATGCCTCTTAGAGTGAGATTCAAGCATCTTCCCTTGGGCCCTTCCTGTTACTTAGCTTCTTTGAGTCTTTGGATTGTAGTATGGTTATCCTGTACTGTATGGCCAATGTCCACTTAATAAATGAGTATATACAATGCATGTGTTTCTGGGTCTGGGTTACCTCACTCAGGATGATATTTTCTAGTTATATTCATTTGCCTGCAAATTTTATGATGTCTCTGTTGTTAATAGCTGAGAAGTATTCTGTTGTGTAAATGTACCACATTTTATTTATCCATTCTAGATTGTTTCCAGTTTCTGGCTATTATGAATAAAGCTGCTATGAATATAGTTGAACAAATGTTCTTGTGGTATGGTAGAGTATCGTTTGAGTATATGCCCAGGAGTGGTATAGCTGGATCTTGGGGGTAGAACTATTCTCAATTTTCTGAGAAACCATCAAATTGATTTCCAAAGTAGCTGTATAAGTTTGCACTCTGACCAACAATGGAAAAGTGTTCCCCTTGCTCTACAACCAGTACCAGTATGTGCTGTCACTTGAGTTTTTTATCTTAGCCATTCTGAGATGTGTAAGATGGAATCTCACAGTTCTTTGATTTGCTTGTCTTTGATGACTAAGGGTGTTGAACATTTCTTTAAGTGCTTCTTGGCCATTATAGATTCCTCTACTGAGAAATCTGTTTATCTCTGTACTCCAATTTTAATTGGGTTATTTGGTTTGTTGGTGTCTAATTTTTTGAGTTCTTTATGTACTTTGGATATTAGCCCTCTGTTAGATGTATGGTTGAGGTTTATTTTTTTCAATTTAAAATTTTAATCTTTTGAAATTATATTTTCAAAACCATACAATTTGCTATGTAATCATTTTGCAATGTGAAATTCAACAAATTAAACAGACTATCCCATACTGTTTAATAAATTACATACATAACAGAAATGTGTGATAGAGTGATTTTTGCCTGTATTAACCTGATAGAGTATATAATACACCCTTTGGTGGTCTTAGTAATTACTGGGGATCTGTTGAGTAAATCAAGAGAAGCATGGTAAACATGAAATTGTCGAACTAGCTGCCACTGTGATACAACATACTTTCCCATGATAAACTGATTTTAGGAAGTAATAGGATACTTTAAAATAATGATTAGGATGTACTGTATTGACTGAGGAGATTGAGAAGTTCAGGTCTATCTCCAGAACTAAAATACAAAAGCTAGAAGTAAGGGGCATTTTTGTATCCCAGCACTGGGAATGTGAAGTCAGAGTTTCCTAAGGCTCCGTGACTCACCAGTCAAGCCAGTGAGAAACCTTGTCTCAAAAGTCAAGGTGGATGGCTGGTGTCTCAGACATGAAATCTGATGCTGATCTTTGCTTCCATGTGCACATGAGTACCAATACATACATACACATGCAAAAAGGTACAGTACAATAAACACATAAACCAGTTACATTGTTGATTATTATCAAGTTGCGTGTACACAACAATAGCTGTTCAGAAACTTGCAGTTTTTGAAAGATTTCATTATGAAATTAAAATCAGTAGTTTTATGCTGAGTTTCAATTTAGAAATATGTGGTGTAGACTTGTAGTTGGTATTTTAATTGTCTTCAGAAATTTAGCTCATTTTCCAGGGGATACATTTGCAATTGGAATTTTCTACACAGTGGAGATTTTAGAATTTCTTTTGTTTTTCTGCCTGTATAATGAAATTATTGTATTATTTTTAGGTGCAGCTTCTATGAGTGTTTAACTTTCATTAATCCACTAAGACATTCATTGTTACAATTTGAGAGTACCCAGCAACTGCTTGTCTACACATGGTTGTGATGCTTGCAATTAAATTATATCTTTAACAGAATATTTCTGAAAATTCTAATCAGTGTAAACTCTGATCATCATATGGCAATAGCATACTAAAACATTTTTCTTTTTTTAGAGGTTAATTTGTTTTTAAACTAATTTATATGTATATGGTCTTCCATGGAGACCGGAAGTGTTGGATTCCCTTTAACTAGAATTGCACATGGTTGTGAGCCACTCATTGTGGGTCCCAAGAATAGAACTCATGTCCTCTGGAAATGTATTATGTGCCCTGAGACACATAATTATGTGTCTGAGACATCCTTCCAGCTCCAAATCTTTTAAAAAGGGTAACAGTGTTGAATGTCTTCACACGTCAGGGCAAATGAGTAAAGGCCTCTGACTTCAAACTGCTTCAACATAAAAGGTTTGAATGGAGGAAAGAGAAGGGAAATGATATAAATATATAAAAATGAGATTCTAGAAAATACCCTTATATATGTCTTAAAAGTGAAGGAGGGTAAGTCTGGTGACATCCCACACAGTGTAGAAAGACTTCAAATCTATTCAAGAAGCTGTGCTCATGTAGATACATGAATTTATGTTGGAATCTTACAGGAATAATCCTAAACTTTTCAACTGGAATCTAACATCAGAACTAAGGGCACTATCTGATTTGAAGCTAACTAAGTCATAGGAAATGGGGTGTACTATCAACATGGACCGGTGACTGGGAAATCTGTAACTGGAAAGACTATCAAGGGTGATTGTACATTAGAAGTGAGGTCTAGTATCAGTTTATACAACATTTTAAAAATAAGTCTTTGAGACTTATTTTTAAATTTTTAAATAAATTTTTAAATAAATATTGTTCTTACAAAAGACTCCTGTTCAGTTCCCAGGACCTAATTTGGAAGGCTCATAACCACTTTTATCTCCAACTTCAGGGGATGAAATGCCCTTTCCTGACCTAAACACAGTCACATGTACAAGCTCACACAGAGTACTTGTGATTAAAAATAAAAATACTACCTTCTAAAAATCCAATTCTTCAAATTGCTTTTTGAAGTATTTCAATTATTGTAGATAGAAATTGATCAGTTCCTTCTGGTATGAGTTATACTATGCTTTCTTCTTTCTGGATTTTGAAGTATCTTCCCTCTACTTTCTATGTTCACATTTGGCTTCATGAATGTTTTGTTGAAAACAATGAGTGGGTTTTTTTCTTCCTTTTTTCTTTTCATTTTTTGCTGTACCACCAGAATTTTAATGAGTTGAGATGATTGAAAAGCATATTTCTTATGACTAAAAAATTGCCATAGGCTATTATCATTAGCTAGGTATTTTGTGTTTGTAAAATAAAAAAAAAAATTATTGTTGAGGAGAAGTAACAGCACACGTCTTCAGAGAATGTTAAAAACTTTGATGCATAGTGACATTTAATTTTATCATGAGAAGGGAGAATTATTCCTGAAAATATTACCAGTCATTGAGGTGTTAAGGCTCTAGGTACCTCAATCCTAACTAGTTCTTAGGCCAAACTTTTGTTTGCTTTGGAGGAAGTCTGACAGTTTACAGCATCTCCATGGTAACTGATACTGCATTTCACAGTTAATCATAGAAGTGAGTGCCTTATGCCACACCTCCCACCCACTATGTCTTTCTTGCAGAGTGTTTGAGGTGACACACAATAGCTAAATGTGTTTGTGTGTTTTCCTGCTGTTCTGTTTACTAACACCTAACTGCCTAGTAATTTGGCTTGGGATCTTAGGATGAAATCTTAATTCCTAACTTTAAAGTGTATTGTAAACACAAGTGTTCACATTCATCACTGTGATAATTACCATCATCAACTTCACTGAATTTAAAATGAAAACATACTTCTACATCTATATCTATGAGGTTATCCCCCTAAATGTTTCACTGAAGAGGGAAGACCTTTCTTGGATGTGGGCTGCATCAGTCCATGAGTTGGGTCCCAGACTGAATAAGAAGGAGGAAGCCAATTGAGCAGCAACATTTGCAGCTATCTGCTTCTTCATTATAGACTTCACATTCCTGCTGCTATGACCCTTGCCACGATGGACCCTAGCACTCTCAAACTGTGAACCCAGATAAACCATTCCTTCCTCAGGTCACCTTTGTCAGGTCTTATGTCACAGCATCAAGAAAACTAAGGAATTAAATCACCCTTCTTGATTTAGCTCTTATGAATTTTCCAAAGTGTAATGCAGGACATCATCATAATATTTATGTCAGCCTATATTGGAAAGAAAGCATTATTTAATACTAAATAATAATGATAACAAGCATCTGATAAGGGCTTACCATGAAATTGCTTTACTAACATTGAATTAACCCTTAAGATAAGACTCTCAGGTAGTTGGGAGACCCAAACAGGAACAATATACCATGTAGGTTAAGTTTTGGTTGCAGTAAAGACACTTAAGAATTTTGTCCTATGCAGCTTAAGGTTTCTATTTGTAGTTAAAGAATAAGTTCTTGTTTGTCCTATATTAAATCTTTACACATTAAAGTCTCTATTTGTAATTAAGAATAACTTCTTGTTTCTTAGATCTGGTGTAAACTCGAAACCACTTTTTAAACCTATACTAAATTTGTAACCCCAATCACAGGACACATATCGTTACCCTTGTTCCTTTATTTTCATTGTATCTTTCTATCAGTGTATAACAGCTAACTCCCTCTCCCTTGTGAACACTTTATCTCTCCTATAAAAGGAACATCAAGAAGCAACCAGGGCCTGCCCTCTCATCCACAACTTAGGATGAGACAGCCAGCAGGCTAGTATTGCATGTACATCAAAATGATACCACTCCTGGGCATATACCCAGAAGATGCTCTAACATATAATAAGGACATATGCTCCACTATGTTCATAGCAGCCTTATTTATAATAGCCAGAAGCTGGAAAGAACCCAGATGTCCTTCAACAGAGGAATGGATACAAAAAATGTGGTACATTTACACAATGGAATATTACTCAGCTATTAAAAACAATGAATTTGAGAAATTCTTATGTAAATGGATGGAACTAGAAAATATCATCCTGAGTGAGGTAACCCAATCACAAAAGAACACACATGGTATTCACTCACTGATTATTGGATTTTAGCCCAGAAGCTTGAAATACCCAAGAGTCAACTCACAGACCACATAATGAAGAATGAAGACCAAGTGGGGGGGGGGACTTCAGTCTTTCTTTGAAGGAGTAACAAAATACTCAAGGGAGCAAATATGGATACAAAGTGCAGGACAGAAACTGAAGGAGGGACCATCTGCAGACCATTCCACCTGGGTATCCATTCCATGTGCAGTCACCAAAGGAAGATGCTGATGTGGATGTCAGGAGGTGCATGCCTGACAATAGAGGTCTGCAAGAGTCTGACATATTCAGAGGCAGATACTCACAGCTAACCATTAAACTGATCATGGGGTTCCCAATAGAGGAGTTAGAGGGAAAACTGAAGGAGTTGAAAGGGTTCGTGAACCCATGAGAACAACAATACCAACCAACCAGAGTCCCCAGGGTCTAAACCACCAGCCTGGGAGTGCTTAGGGAGGGACCCATGGCTCCAGCTATATATGCAAGGGAAGTATAGATGGGAGAAGGGATCCTTGGTCCCATGAAGGCTGGACGTTGTCTGTGGGGGAATTTGAGGTGCAGGCGGGGTAGGTGAGGGTACACCATCATAGAAGCAGGAGGAGGGGGAATGGGATAGGGGGTTCCTGGGAGGGTGGGGGGAATGGGGTAAGGCTCTGAAATGTAAATAAAATATCCAATAAAAAATGCGAGTTTTCTCCTCAAAATGTTTAGAAGTAATAACATTATCATTTCAAATTTACAGATGAGTAAAATAGAGCTTAGAGAGATCCAGAAAATTTTCTGATGTGGTAAGTATTTACATGTGGTAAGTAGACAGGAAACTGGTGTCTGAATCTCTTTTTTTTCAATTCCGTATTCATAAAGATTTTTAAAGTTAGTAATTATGTATATAGATAATATTTATAATATCTCAGCTTATAAGTATATAAGTTATATCTTAAGAAACAAATTAATTATGAGATAAATAAATATATGAAATATACGCTCAATATCCTTAGCCATTTCGGCAATATGGATAAAAACCACACTGAGATTCTGTTTTCCATCAAGTAAAGTGGCTATTATGAAGAAATCAAGAAATACAATTCTGGTGAAGACGCTGAAGTAGAGAGGAGACTTAAACCATATAACATAGGTGTACCACTTTTGGGGATATATCACAAAGACTCCAAGTCATCACACTAGAGATACCTGCTTATTGTGATACTGCAAATGATAGTCAATTATGGATCAGTTTAGGTATCCATCAAAAGATTAAGAGACAAAGAAAGTGTGACGTGTGTGAGTGCCCATGTGTGCGTACACACCTGCACGAGAGAAGAGCAAAATTAAGTTATTTTCAGGCAAATGTGTGGAATTAGTGGAGTCAATTGATAGATGAGAACAGCCATAGTCAGAAAGACAAATATTGCAACTACTCTGAAATGTCTACAAAGATGTCATAACCAAGCCTAGTATTAATTGCAGGTGAGTATTCACATTTGAAATTGAATTCTTTCTCTATTGTGAGTAGTACTGACAATAGGTAATTTTGTTCATTACCATTTTGCTGTAGAAAGACTTTGGGGCATATTACAAGCAGAAGCCCCAGGTAGGCTATGGTTACATAAGTGATTATGGTCTTCACTACCCCTTTTCCTGGCTCCAATATTCCATGCCCATTTTAGTTGTAGTACATGTTGCAGGAGTCTTTACTGGGCATGGTGGTACACACTTGTAATCTCAGTATTAAGTAGGACCTGGGTTCAAAGCCAGCCTGAGAGTAATTGGGGCATTTGACCTTCTTATTCATGGGTCAATTTTTAATATATTTACTCCTTTGCATTGAGATTTTTACTTTACAGTGACTTGAAAACTGGCACTGCAGTAGGATCCCTAACGTAACAATCCACTAGAGAATCTTTAAAAATTCTACTTTGATTGAACAAGGTCAGACAGCCCCATAACCCTAGCAATCAAGAGGGAAATTCTCTCCAGAACTTTATGTATTGGTTCTATGAAATAGAACATAGCTCTGGAATTAGGCATGGGCATTCTTGTGGGACTACAACTCCTATGTATAATCACTACAGGCATCTAGTTTCCTCATTTGTAAAACAAAGACACAGAGTTCTCAAGTTTGCTTTGTAAGATTTTTATGATGAATTTTTTTACGCCTCAGAAACAGAAGGCAAGGCAGAACACGTAGGAGCACATATCCCTGCAACATGTGGTAAGAGCAGAGAGACACAGGCTTGAGCCAAACTAATCAGTTACAGGAGTAGCATGCTTGCTACTTTTTGGTGCAAGAAGATCGTGACAACAGGAGATGATTCTAGCTAAGTGTAGCTTTTTCCTTTTTTTTACCTCCAGCACTTTGTTTATAGATGTGGGTTAAACCACATTTACTTGCACGCTTCTTTGTGAAGGCCTGCAGCCAGTGTAATAAGCAAACTCCTCACTACACCATCTGTAGCACAGGCTCAGTATCTGTGGGTTCAACCAAATTTAGTTTTAAAAAATGTGTATAATAATTCTGTTTATATTAATGTGCACAGACGTTTTCTTACCATTATCTTTAGAATAGTGGAGCACATCAACTGTTTACATAGCTTCTTTATCTCATTAGGTACTTCTTGTAATCCATAGATGATTTGAAGGAAGATGTTTGTCAAGGATCTAGTATTATGATGCCATTTAATACAAGAGACTGGTGTGTGAGTGGAGTTTTAATATTTACAGAAGATCTAGGAACTAATCCCCTGTGTGTATTGAGGGATAATTACAATCTAAGGTGAAAATCATGTGACTGAACCAAATTTAATGGGCAAGAAAGATTCTGAAAAAAAAAAAAAACAACAACAACAACAACAACAACAAAAAAAAAAAACAAAAAAACCCAACCCACTATTAAAAGCTGTATACCTCTAGAATAGTGTAGTCAGTAGAATTTCAAGGTCTCTCTACTCCCAAACTCTAAAATTTTCTGCACTGATATCTAGGTCTGTGAATATTATAATCTAGCATGTTTATAGTTGTGTAAATGCTTAATTTTGCTAATTAGTTGGTGTTGAGGTTAATAGAAAACTACCAAAGCAGGCCTCATCTAATCACCCAGTACCTATTAAATGCAGATAATTTCTCTGGTGGGTAGTAGCAGTGATCTGAGGGAATCTATGCATAAGATGACCAACATAACCTAAACTTGTTAAAACAAAAAGAGAAGCCTGTAGAAAAGAATTATATTCCCATCTCCTGCCCCCAGAAGCTGCGATTGCTACCCTATTCCCATTGTGAATAGCCAACAACAGAATTAAAACATTCTTAAAACTAGTATGGTCTGATTGATTCAGTGAGTAAAGACATTTGCCTGCAAGCCTGGTGATCTAAGTTTAATCCCTGAAACCCACATAATGGTGGAAGGAGAGAGCTGATTTCACACAGTCGTCCTTCAAGGATATCCACATCCATGTCGTCGTCGTGTCGTGCCATGTAACCCTTTGCTATCACGAACACACACAGAGAATAAAAAACAAACAACACCCCTTTTATGGCCCACACCCCTGTCCCCTCCCCAAATTCTACAAGAAACCAATTTTTTCCCTACAGTCTGAATAAGTTTAGAGTGAATCTTCCCACTGGGGATGCTGGTGCATACAAGAACAGCAAGAACTCTGAGTTAAGAGTTAATGTGGCTGCCATAGAATGAACCCGTTTTATAAACAAAATGAAACAAAGTACTCAGAAGTCAACCTTCCCAGATTTCAGCTCCTCATGAAAAATTTAATTTTGACCTTGAAAGATTCCACACAGAGCAACCTAGTCTAGCATGGCTGGAAGGACTAACAGATTTGAGGTGATAAATGTGTGATATTTTAAGCTTCAGAGTTTATGGTAAATTTGGTATGCATCAGTACAAAATTAACATGCAGTTATCTGTATGTATTCCCTATGCCAATTGCTCCATTTGGACTCTTTTGGCTCTGCGGATGAAAAGTTTTCATTGAAGCTATTTTTCCAATGACTTTACTTTTGAATTTATGACTTTAAATCTGGATGAGAAGCATTCATGCATTCATTCAGTAAATAGTCATCAATTGTCTATTATATCCCAGGACTTTCTAGAGACTGATAATTGTCGGGAGCCTCCTGGCCGAGAGTTCAAACAGGACACAGAGTAGGACTCTGGTGTGGCTTTAAATACTGATGGTCTCTGGACTTTCTAGTTCTCTAACTATACAGAAATGCTGATGATAGATTCTAAAAAGTTCTAGATTTCTTGCTAATACTGAGGGTTAAAAAACGCTGGTTTAGGGGACTAACACCTGTAGCCCAACAGTGATGGTGTGTGTGTGTGTGGTTGGGATTAAGTAATGTAAATTTTGTTGTATCTCAGCAGGAACTACAGGCTCTAACTTTCAGCCTACTACTAGAAGTCGCAGGAAGAAAAAGGGACAGTTTGATAAGTGCATTTGGCATTTATTTCTAAGTTGTAAAATGTTATCTATGAAAACTCTCTAAGAAAAAGGGGAAAAGCAGAAAGATCCTTAGTGGGACAAGGAAAATTTTTTTCTTCCCACTATTCTCTTTGTCCTCAGAGTTCACATATAAATTCGAATCATAAATCGAATAAGAAGTTTACAACAGTGAATGTTTACATGCATATCCAACAGGAGTAATTATCTGGGTAAACATCCATCTCTGTCACAGTTCCACAGGTTCATCAAGAGTTAAAAACCATAACGAAGTTATTAGTGAAGTTTTGTATAGATAAACCCAGTCAAATTTCATCTTCTGTCCTAGCACCTATAATAAACCATTAGTTTCCTTTTTAATGACCTTTGATTAATGGTTTTATAACCTTTTGGAATGTGCTCTGAGTAGTTGAATGTCTGGTTACTATCTAGAAGCAATTAAGAAGTGATACAATGGGAAACTGGCAGAGTTCTCACTGCAGTTTTGACTATCAGAAAAGGACCTAATGGCAGTCCCACTGTAAAGGAGCTTAATTGAGAAGTCACCTATTTGTCTAGATAGCACTACAGGACAGTAAATCTTTGCAGATCCTCAGAGATCGTCTCAAAAGGGTGGGCTAATAGCTAGTGATTATCATACATGTTTAATAATAATAGGAAAAGCATGTTAATAGCAGGAATATTTCCTAAAATAATTTTGTCCTGGCCCTTGCCTAGGGAGAAAATCAGTTGTGGATTATTTTAATCTGAGGCAGACCATCTCAAGAAGATCACCTGCTAGTTATTAACTTGTCCTATGATGGTTCCTGACAGAGGATGGAATAATAAACAGATATTCTCTATGTTTTATTGGTTTGCATCAAGATAGGCAAAATGTATATGATAAAATGAATAAAACCTTGAAAAGCAGTTATCATGGAGCCTAAGAATGCAGTTGGAGAGACAAGGAGGTACTATTGTATATGGTAAAGGACACATTTTATTGGGAACTCACTGGATGACTTTGAGGAGGAAGAAGATTCAACTGTTTTTTTTTTTTGTTTGTTTGTTTGTTTGTTTTTTTCTAATTGTAGAAGGATCACTCTGGCTGTTCTGTGGATAACAAACCAAAGTAAGATATAGGTTAGGGTAAATATGGTAGGAGAGATGAGAAGAAGAAGGGATAGGATGAAAGATTGAAACCCAGATGAGTCACACTGGTGGGGAGCATCAGACAGGCATAAGTAGTGGTGGTGGAACATAGTTAAATATGAAATATGTGTAATGGCAGGAGAAGAATAAACAGACACAATTCTCCCCTTCTTTGGTACCAGTTCACCTTTGAGATATGTACTCAGCTGTGTCACTGTCCCTCAATCAAGTACTCATTCCTTCAGACCAGTCAGAGTGACCAAGATGAGTTCATTAATCCTTCAAATAATCAGATGTAACAGATCTGTTTAACCAAATTGAAATTAGTATATATTATAGATCTACAGGGTTATTTGAGGACAAAACATATTGAGTTTTTTTAAAGGAACAGTTGGTAGTTTAATGTTGAAAAGTTTAGTCTAGGCAAACTGAGATGGGATTTTTCGTTTCTGGAACTTTCTTCTTCATTCATGCCATTGCTTTATGACTTAGGGCAGAGACTGTTTCTAGCTCTGGTCTGAATCTGTATGTGTATTGATGTGTTTCATGCCCTATCCACCAGTGTGATGTGGAGCACCCTGGGAGATCTTTGGAGTCAGAGTGAGACTGTAGGACGGTGAATTGAAAGCAGAATGCTGTGCTGTATGTCCACTTCTGGCAGTTGATTTTGAAAGCACTTTCACACTTACAAATACTTATGAGTGCTTCAGAATGTAAAAACAACCCATTACTGATTTTTCAGGAATTCTTCTAAAATGTAGTTATTCAGAGAAAAGCTAAACTCAAATATATAACGTTGATCTCTTTGGTGTGCTTTTAGAAAAATGAAGAGAACGAGGTTTCTGAAGATGTTTAAGGAATTTATATTTTTTGAACAACTTTGATTGTCTCTTCAGTGTTAGAAACAGTCTATACAGATAAGCCAAGAAACCTGTCCCTGCTCTCATGGAGCTTGAGTCAAGGAGAATAATACAGTATTCATCAAGTACATAGGCAGACAAGTACATCATTGCAATGTTGTGAGAAATGCTATGAAAAAAAGACAATATAAAAATTACTTGTATGTTAAGAGTATGACCTTGCTGTATGTGAACTCATCAGTATCATAAGAAAATTTAAGAAAAGGACTCAACTTGAGTAGTCTCTGCCAGTGGCTGTTTTTAGATTCCCAGTATTACTGAAGTTTATGCCCTCCTACATAGCCTAGAGGCTTCAAATCATGTCTGTGTTTTTGTCTTCTCATTTATTATTCTTTAAAAATATTCTATTATCTTTTCTGTTAGATTGATATGCTTTTTATATCTCAAACTAGCACAAGGCTTTATACTTGCATATGTGTTCTCATCTCATTTTTTTAAGTGACTGAAATGTATGCCTCGATCTTATTTAATATGTTGGAAAGACCAATAAAACCAAATCTATTACTCAGAACAAACAGACCAGTTTGAACTGGCTTTAAATTTTGTATCTTTTCACTACTTTGGTGTAGAAAGGACAGAGATAGATGATACAAGGATGGCTAAAAGTCAAGGTGATGTATGATGCGGGCTATGCCCTCACCCGAGAAATACACATCAAAGAGGGGGGATTTTCAACAACAGTGACTATGTGAGGTACCTTTACCTGTATTTACTACTTCTTTAGGTCTACAATAATCTTATTGTTAAGGATTTTTCTTCAAAAATATTGTTATGTCATGTATGTCTATCAGAGTCCTGCTATGTGTACAAGACAAGTGTATTATGGACTTCAGAAGTGCTCTCTGCCCACAATGATCTGTACAGGAGACAGACTTCCAGTTTAAAGTGTTTATTTTCAACTCTCATTTTAATGTTCTTAAGAGAATTACTATTTGTGGTTCCAGACTGTTCAGGTGTTTCAAATAGGTATGCAATGCCATTACTTTCTTTCTGTTTGTTTGTTTTAAAGTGGTAATGGCATATTTGATGACTCCAGTCTCAATTTCACTGTTGATTTAGGAGACTCATGAAGACCCATCTGGTAGTATCTTGTCAGTCTGTGCCAGGTGGTGAAGCAGATGATGATACGGATTCAAACTGTGTCTTGCCAGTCTTCCATCAAGGGTGAATCTCTTTTTGGTGTATACCATGTATGCAGGTCCTCAAAATCGGTCTGCTTTTGTAAGCACATTAGTTCAACCACTATGATTAGTAGAGGAAAGAGGTTAAACAGTATTAATGCAGCAGAAATTTCAAGAGTTATTAAAAACTCTTAGACTTACTGATTATTTAAACCAGGGTTGGCAAAAGTAAAGTATTTGTTAATAATATCTCCTACATTCTTATTCATGTAATTGTCCCTATATTTCTTATTATTTCCTAGAAGATTATGGTCTTCTGAATAATGCATACAGCCTTTCCAAGACATAAAATAAATATTGGATGTTTCAGTCACATGGTTTTAGATTAAGTAGAAAATACAAACTGTTAGTCAAGTTATTTATATTCTAAAGGCGTCAATTCCCTTATTGGAAAATGGGAGCCAGTCTGACTGACTCTACTTATTTTGCAGGATTTTGGAAAAAAAAGAAGTTAGTTTGTGGAGAAAATTTTGTAATGAGCAACCTTCATACAAATGCCAGTAACTTTTTAGCTTCTAACCAGAACATCTTTAGGAAATATTCAGAAAAATTAATAGGCAATATTTAAAGTCAGAGATCATTTAAAAGGAATCTGACACTCAACAGGGTTTGAGCCCATCCTTGACACATTATTGGGAATAACAGTTTTAGCTTATCTTCTTCATTAGAAGATTAAAATTTGAGATGATGTTTTCTTCTAGTTTCAACATCTTTATTGAGTAGAAATAAACTAAGGTACTGGGGAATGATATTTGCAAAAATTAGCTGTCACTCACCTGTGAACTAGTAAATCAATGTTCTAGAATTTATTTTTCTCAACAGAACTAGTTTATTTTGTACTTCCTGTATGACCGTTCATTTTATTTTAGTAAAAAAATATTAATAAAATGTTAGTAAAAACACTTTGTAGTTATCAACAATAATAGGTAAAAATATTTTAAGTATTAAATAGTTTAAATACTTTTAATTAATTATTTTATTCATTTATTCCCCCTCACAGAGTTCTTCCCCCATACCTCTTTCCCTTTGTCTTTGAGAGGTTGCCCCCCACCCCAGCATCCTCCCTTCCTGGAGCATCAAGTCTCTATAGGATTAGTCACATGCTCTCCTACTGAGGCCAGACATGTGCCTGGGACCTCAGAGCATCCCATGTATTCTCTTTGGTTGGTGGCTTAGTCTGGTAGCTCCCAGGGGTCCAGGTTAGCTAATACTGTTGTTCTTCCTATGAGGTTGCAACCCCCTTCAGTTCCTTCAGTCCTTCCCCTAACCCTTCCATAGGAGTCCCCGACCTCAGTTCAATGATTGGCTGTAAGTATCTGCATCTGTCTCAGTCAACTGCTGATAGAGCCTCTCAGTCTGCAAGTACAATATAGCATCAGCAATAGTGTCAGGGTTTGGTGCCCACCCATGGGATGGATCCCAAGTTGGGCCAGTCCTTTGTCAGCCATTCCTTCAGCATCTGATTCATTTTTGTCTCCGTGTATTTTTTAGACAAGAACAATGGTGGGTCAAATTTTCTGAAGGTAGGTTGGTGACCCCTCCCTCCACTGGGGACCCTAACTACTGGAGATGGTCTTTTCAGTTTCTTGACCCTCACTGTTGAGCATTTTGGCTAAGGTAACCCAAATTCAGTCTTGGGAGTCTTCCTCATCCTAGTATTTTAAATATTAAGTATTAAACTTAGGACACATGTTCATAGTGTTTTGTATAAACAGTTTCAATTAATATTTTCATAATAAATATTATACATATACACACATGTGCATGCTTATGCGTGGTGTGTGTGTGCTGAAACCAAGAATTTAAATGTTTTAATAAATTTACTTAGGATTATATGGATAAATGGGGTTGAACAAAGTTTGTCAAGCTACATTTTGAATTTTCGTTTCTATGTTATCCGGTACTACTTATTCTGACTGAAATTAAAAAATTAGCCATTTAGTATTTCTTTGCTTTCTTACTCTCTGTATTTCCATCTAGTGTCTCCATGGATTTACTTAATTATTTAAATTGTTTGTATAATAAATGAAGTAAATATTTGGAGTGTTCAGAATGGAAAAGGAGAATTCTAACAAGGTAACAAGGATACGTTTGTGCCCTTGTAAGCTTTTCCTGTGGATTTGGACTGAAGTGAACAAGCAGCACGTCAGCTTCAATCCAGTGTTTCAGAATTTCCAGGGCAATCAAGAGCTAATTCCTCTGGAAGACAGACTTCAAAGGTACGAACCTGGCAGGGCTTCTGAACCACTGTAGGCTTGAAATCTGACAAACGATGGGTTAGATAACTATTTTGAACTTAAAAGTTTAGATTTATTTGCATTTTATATAAGTTGGTCCTACTTCAGAATACTGATAAATATTAAGTATAGAATTACATTATCAACAGATTAAGTTTTGTTTGTCATAGATACGGAGGAAAAATTCAGGAGCAAGCCACTCCAATTGGGTGTATAATCTTTTCTCTTAATCCACTTCCTTGCCTATGATTGTGTTTGGTTTGCATGTACCTATTTGGTGGCGGTCATAATGTGATTAATAAGTACTTAATTTTAAAATATAAAAGACTAAAACAATTTCATCATCTTGTTAGAGGCATAAAATTCATAAAGTTTAATATCTACTAAATGATAAACATTTTCTAAACATTCACAATAAAAAGACTCTTCCTGAAAGTCACAATTAAAACAACAAACAAACAAACAAACAAACCAATCTTGGTTAGAGAAATGCAAGGCTTCCATCAAGATCAAAAGAAAGCAATGCCATCAGTGGGAGAGGAGGGCCTTGGTCCCTGGAAGGCTGGATGTCCCAGTGTCTGGGAATTGGAGAGCAGGGAGGCAGAAATGGGTGGATGAGTAAGGGCACACCCTCATAGAAATAAGAGGATGGGGAGATGGGATAAGGGGATTCAGGGGGATGGTATTAGGGAAAGAAGATAACATCTGAAAGGTAAGTAAATAAAATATCCAATAAAACATAGATAATGGGAACTGGCAATTGCAGTCAAGCATTTGAGAGTTTTTTTCAACAATTTATTACAGGGATTCCTTATAATCCTCAAGGATAAGGTATTGTGGAAGGGGCCCATGGAACTTTAAAATAATATCTTCATAAAATAAAAAAAAACAGGGAAATATATCCCTGTATACCACAAATTTATTTAAATCATGCTCTTTTTATTTTAAATTTTTAAAAGGATTTGGATGCCAAAGAACTTTTTTTCTGAGTTTCTATGGCACCCTTCAACTGGGCATACTTATGCCTAGGTGAAAAGGAAGGATCCACTTACTGGCATATGGCATGATCCTGACCAGGTATCTAATATGGGGAAGAGGGCATGTTTGTTTTTATCTGCAGGACACTGAAGGAGCATGGTGGCTGCCAGAGTGATTTGTGAGACATTCTGATACTGGGACAAAGAATGATGCTGACCTGTAAGCTTGCTGAGTTCCCTGACAATGGTGACTGGGAAGCTATATTAGTCATATGTTCCTGACCCACCTTTGCTTTACTATATCCCAGATTAAACAAGCTGCCTTGCGTCAAGATTTTAGACTTTGTGGGACATAGAATCAAAAAGAGAAGTTATAATGACACTTGTATTTTTCTTAAAGGTGACCAGTTATTTGGACTCAATCATATACTGGTCTAGAAATCAGTCCAATATTGGAAATAACAGTCTTCATATGGAAGGCTGGATCTGGACATTTTCAGAGACATATTTGGAAGTTAGCTTCAATCCTCTATGATGTTATGTTAGCAAGAGATAAAGTTGGGTCAGGTTCTGGATTTCAAACAAGTATTAGTGCATGTGATAAGGCTCTTTTAATTGTCAAGTTAAAATTACTTTTGTATCTATTTTGTATTTATTTTAAGTTGCATTGGTTGTATACTTTATAATTGTGTTAGTGTGTTAAAATCTGGCATGTCTGTTACAGAGGTCTATCAACAAGCTTTTGTCTTACTACCCTGAATATTACAGAACGTTGGTTTTCTGAAAAAAAAAAAAAAAAGCTTGCAAGTACTGGAAGACGTAGGTTAGGCTTTAAGCAGAAGCAAGAGGGTAGTGGGCTTGATCATTGCTGGTATAACAGCTTTAATTACATTAATTGCTAGCACCACTGCTTCTGCAATTGCTATGACACAAGAAGTTAAGACAGCTACTTTTGTTAATCATTTAGCAAAAAATGTTACTAATGTATTGAGTATACAAGAGGATTTAGATAGGTGTTTGGAACAATGGATTGATGCTCTTTATCTTATCCAAATTATTGGAAGGAGGCTCCGAGTTTAAGAGTAAGGAGCCATCTTGAGTGTCATGCCAATACCAATGAAGTTGTGTTACTTCTAAAATTTACAATGATAGTCATTATAATTAGAAAAAAGTTTAAAGACACTTGTAGGGTATTTGGCATAATTCTAGCACCTCTCTGGATGTTTTAACTTTGCATAGTGAGATTATGAATTTCAAGAATGCTGCTCTACTGAGCTTTGATGCTGCAGACACTGCTGATAAAATTATCCATGGCTTGAGGTCATTATTTCCTTTTTGGTCAAGCTTCAAGAATGGTATATATAGCTTGATCATGCCCTTTTGATCCTGGGAATAGTTTTATTCTTGTCTATCATGTTAAAGCTTGTCTTTAACAACATCAACATGTTGGCAGCCAACGTACATAACTTGAAACTGAAAATGGACCCCCAGACAGAGTTATTAAATTAACAGGCTGGCAAGCCAAGGATGGGTAGGATTTTGCACAAAGCCTTACCAACCTAAGACATAAGTGCATTGCTTTTGATAATGCATATTCCTTGATGGATAAGGAAGGCATTCTTGTCAGAATGACCTAAGACAGGTTCAGTCTTGGTTATGCAATAAAAAAGAGGGAGATGTGGAAAGCTTTTGGGGCTGCCTGGCAGGAATCTGACATTGACTAAGGACAAGGAACTGGGCTGCAAGCAGGAATCTGACATTAGGCTAGAACAAAGAAGTAATTTCAGGCAGGAATATAAATCTTAGGCTAGAAAAAAGAAGTAGGCTTCAGGCATGGAAATTACTTTGGGCTAGGACAGGGAAGTAGGCTCAGATATTTTGGTCATCCTCATAAGCCCTTAGAATTAGTGATCATGGAACTCTGTTTACTGCCTTGTTTGTTCTTTGACTATCAGTGTTTATTTTCTTGCTTGTTCCTTGACTATTTGCATCTATTGTGCTAGTTCCTCAACCTACAACTGACCTTAATACTTGCATGAAATTAAAAAGGTATAAAAGCAAAAAGAAAGAGAAGGAATGGGATTTATGGGGGGGGGGGTTGGGGAAAGGGGATAACATCTGAAATGTAAATAAATAAAATATTCAATAGAAAAAAAAATCACTCAACTTGCATGGATCAAAGTAGAATCTCAGTAATAGTACTTGGATTTGGAATATGGCTTTCTGCCCAACCACATTGTTTTTCTGGAATATTCTGAGACTACTCATGGTTTCAATGAGATGGATGCACAATGAAAGGCATTGGAATATCCTAGCTCCCACTAGTAATGTTGTGAAAATCAATGTGTTTGGTTCGAGAAGAATGATAAATCAAGAAACAAGAGTATGCTTTAATCAATGTGACTGACAAGGGACATTCCTTTATTCCTCAGTAATAAAGATTGTTGCTCATTTAAAAAAAAAAAGAAAGCAATGATTTTCTCAAATCTCTTCAATGCACTTAAAGCTTTTTTCAAAACCATAACAATACAAACTATCAGGTCTCCTGCAGCTTGAAAAATTTTAATATATAAGGCAAATATACAAAGACCCGTAGTTTTTCTGTATAGTGGCAATGAAGATATCAGAAAATAAATAAGAAATTTTTTATAATAACATACACATGTAACTATCTGTAGCAAATTGAAAAATAAAACAAAGCAAAACTTCTGAAATTTGAAAATATCCAGTAAACAAAAGGTATAAAATAGAAAATTCAATAATTCTAAGATAACAAGTTTATCAGCAGATTCAAGACTGTCATTACCAAGTTCAACCTGATTTTATTTTTAGAAGAATTAGTGTCACATGTACATATGGAAATATAAGAAGCTGAGTAGCCATAATTATTTTAACAAAAATGAAACACAACACAAAGTGTAGCCCCATCTGATTTCTAAACTCCTGAGAGAATCACAGCAACATACATTCTCAACAAAGAAAAAGAAACATAGGCTCTTCTCTGTCAAAGATGTCAGAGATGGAGATGCTTCCTCTTGTTTTAGAAAATGAAGAAAAGCCATAGGCTAGGAAAAAACCACTGTATCTATAACTTGACAATTCAAACCTAGAGTGATAGGTATCCCAACTTTAAAAAGCAAACAGCAGTTTTAAATGGAAATGTCATCAGTGAAGATATCAAAGTGAAACAGAATGTACACAAAACTGCCTGGCATCCTTTTAAAAGGAAATATGAAATCAATACACAATGAGCTACAGTCAGTAGAATGGCTAACATCAAAACTTCTGACAACACAGACTGTTGGTGTTTTGGGGTAAAGACATTTTCATTAATTACTGGCAGGAATGCAAAAATGGTATTTCTACTGTGTAAATAAGTTCAACAGTCTATTAAAGATGAGACCTAGGCTTGACATAAACCTAAAAAACATACCTTAGATATTTACCTAAGATAAATAACACAAATATATGAACATGCATAGCTTCATATATTTTACTTGACAGTCCCAAGATGGAAGAAGCTGAATTTCCCTTTAGTTGTTGGTTGTGTGTGTGTTTTAATGAAATATTTTACTTATTTACTTCCCAAATGTTGCCTACCTGGTACCCCCTTCCCCCTAGCCCCCTTTCCCTCCACTTCTGAAAGGGTGCCCCAACTGGCATTCCTCCTCCCTAGGGCATCAAGTCTACAAGCACATCCTCTCCTACTGAGGCCAGACAAGGCAGTCCTCTGCTACATATGTGCCAGGGGCCATGGATGCTCTCTGGTTGATAGCTTCACGCAAAATATATCTATTATACAATAGTCTATTTTGGCATCTCAATTTACATAACCAGGAACCAATGATCAAAAGAAAATCCAAGCTTCTAGGAGGAAGGAGGCTGCAACACCATGGCAAATGTTTACAGCTATGGTTTCTTAGGGTTTTTCTTGGCCCCAGATTATATATGATTCACAAAAAATACAAGTTTAAGGGAAGTATGTAGAACATCCTTCTCTTTCTCCCCATATTGGCAGCAATAATAATAGCACTAGTGGCTAACTCATCCTTCTACATCCTCCTATAAGCATGTCAAGAATGCAGGAGCAGTAGTCCACATAAGGTCTTCATTTAATTCACCACTCTAGGCTTTTAAAAAGCCAAATAGGTTCAACTCAATTGCAGTAGATTATTATAAACACAACTAGGGAATGATGTAATTACAGGGTTAGATGTCATATTTTTGCTAAGGCAGATCAATATAGCTTCAGAAACATGAAATGTGGCCAGTGATGTCAAAATTTCTTTTCAGTTCCTTAGCAGAAAAACGTAAATAGCTTGAGGTTCCCTTGGAACGTCCTTCGTTTATTGTTTCTGTATAATACACCTTACATCTGGCATTATGTATATACAAAAGCAAAGGACCCACAGATGAAGAGGTTTCACCAGTGCAGAAAGATAATCTTGATTTCTAAGGAAGTGGACCTATTGTAATTAACAGGAAATATCACTGGGTGATCTCTTAAAATTACTTTAGCCCAGATTTTATTTGGATACGTACCCTTGTCATGAAGAAGGCATGGTGAGCATGAGGCTCAAATCTCTCTGTTTAAAGATTTAAATAAACAGATGTGCTAAACATAAGGCAGGATGTTTTTTAGAAAAGGCTATTCAGGAAGAAGCTAATGAGTGTGAATTGTGACATTGAGTCCCTAACCAAATTTCTATTACTGTGACAAAATATAAGAAAAAATGAAAGAGGAAAAGATTTGTTTTTATACATTGTTCAGTCATGGTCACTTGGCTTCATCAATCTGGATCTGTGGTGAAGCATGTCAAAATTGTTCATCTCATGATAGTTGAGAAGAAAATAGGAGAAGGGAACAAGGAGGGAGGGAGACTAAGAGAGAGGAAGAAAAGACAGGAAGGAGGGAAAGTGGTGGATAGAGGAAGACAGAAGCCATGATGAGGAGGAGGGAGAAGTATAAACGAGAACAAGAACAAAAACATCTCTTTTAAATGTACACTCTCCAAGAACCACTTCTTCCAACCAGTGGGCTCCACTTTCTAAAGTTATCAATTTTATCTGGAGCTTCAGTGCATGAGCTTTTAGGGACGTCTCAGATCTATGGTGTAACAGACTGACTGCAGCAGAGGTGGTAAGACTTTATTGCATTAAGCTTCTTACTCAATTTCCTCAGGCAGAATAACTATCCAGAATCCCAGAAAAACTTACCTCACAGAGGACAAGGACAGACATATTCTGAAATTCGGGTGGATCACTTTTCGTGAGAGACACTCCATCAGCTGCCCAGGTACTTGGATAACTTGGTTGTTAGTAGCCTAAATTTTTGTTTTAGAAAAATTTATTTAATCTTCTTTTACAGTCCAGATTTCATCCCACTCCCAGTCCGCCCTCTGACGTTTTCACATCCCATAACTCCACCACCTATCTCCACGAGGATGTCCTCATCCCATCTCGTACCCCACCAGACTTCCTCACTCCCTGGGGCCTCCAATCTCTTGAGGGTTAGGTTCATCTTCTCTGACTGAGTCCAGATCCAGCAAACCTCTGGTGTATGTGTGTTGTGGGCCTCATATCAGCTGGTGTACGCTGCCTGGTTGGTGTGTGCTCTCAGTGTCTGAGAGATCTCGGGCGTCAAGGTTAATTGAGACTGCTGGTCTTTCTGTGGGGGTCACCCTCCTCCTCAGCTTCTTCCAGTTTTCCCTTAATTCAACCACAGGAGTCAGCAGCTTCTGTCCATTGGTTGGATGTAAATATTTGCGTCTGAACCTTTCAGCTGCTTGTTGGGTCTTTTGGAGGGCAGTCATGATAGGCCCCTTTTTGTGAGCACACCATAGCCTCAGTAATAATGTCAGGTCTCGCAGACTCCCCTTGAGCTTGATCCCAATTTGGGCCTGTCACTGGACCTCCTTTTCCTCAGGCTCTTCTCCATTTTGTCCCTACTGTTCTTTCAGACAGGAACAATTTGACTGTGGAAAGGCAACCCCATCCCTCATTTGATGCCCTGTCTTCCTGCTGGAGATGGGCTCTTTAAGTTTCCTCTCTCTATTGTCAGGCATTTCATCTAAGGTCCCTCCCTTTGAGTCCTGACAGTCTTCACCTCCCAAGTTTCTGGTACATTCTGGAGGGTCCCCCTATCTCCTACCTCCTGAGGTCGCCTGTTTACATTTTTTTTCTGCTGGCCCTCATGCCTTCAGTCCTGTTCCCCCCACCCAACACCTGATCAGGTTCCCGTCTTCCCCTCCCTGTCCCCTTTCGCACCCTGGTCTGTCATTCCCTTCCCCTGTTCTGTGACTGCTTTCTTCTCCCTCCCAAGTGGGATTCAGGCATCCTCACTTGGGTTCTTCGGCTTGTTAACCTTTTTTGAGTTTTGAAGATTGTATCCTGGGTATTCTGTACTTTTAAAAAAATTTTTTTGGCTACTATCAAATTATTAGTGAGTACATACCATGCATGTCCTTTTGGGTCTGAGTTACCTCACTCAGGATGATATTTTCTAGTTCCATCCATTTGCCTGCAAAACTCAGGATGTCTTTGTACTTAATAACTGAGTAGTATTCCATTGTGTAAATGAACCACATTTTTTTTGTATCCATTCTTCTGTTGTGGGACATCTGGGTTGTTTCCAGCTTCTGGCTCTCACAAACAAGGCTGCTATGAACAAGTGGAACATGGGCCCCTGTGGCATGGTGGGGCATCTTTTTTTGGGTATATGCCCAAGAGTGGTATAGCTGGATCTTCAGGTAGATCTATTTCCAATTTTCTGAGGAATCTTCAGATTTATTTCCAGAGTGGTTGTACCAGTTTGCAATCCCACCATCAGTGGAGGAGTGTTCCTCTTTCTCGACATCCTCACCAACATGTACTGTCATCTAAAGTATAAGGTGAAATCTTAGGGTCATTTTGATTTGCATTTCCCGATCACTAAGGATTTTGAACAGTTCTTTAAGTGCTTCTCAGCCATTCGAGGTTCTTCTGTTGTGAATTCTCTGTTTAGTTCTATACCCCATTTTTTTGATTGGATTGTTTGGTTTTTCAGTGGTTAGCTTCTTGAGTTCTTTATACATTTTGGATATTACTCCTCTATAGGATGTGGGGTTAGTGAAGATTTTTTTTCCCAATCAGTAAGTTTCCGATTTGTCCTATTGACTATGTCCTTTGCCTTACAGAAGCTTTCGAGTTTCATGAGGTCCCATTTATCAGTTCTTGATCTTAGAGCATGAGCCATTGGAGTTCTGTTTAGGAAATTTCACGCTGTGCCAATGAGTTCAAAGCTGTTTCCCACTTTCTCTTCTATTAGATTGAGTGTATCTGTTTTATGTTGAAGTCCTTAATCCATTTGGACTTGAACTTTGGCAAAGTGACAAAATGGATCTATTTTCATTTTTCTACATACAGACTGC
Organism: Mastomys natalensis; assembly: GCA_021653895.1. Classification (NCBI taxonomy): domain Eukaryota; kingdom Metazoa; phylum Chordata; class Mammalia; order Rodentia; family Muridae; genus Mastomys; species Mastomys natalensis. Next base: position 618,743 of record JAJTUV010001399.1, read on the forward strand.
CAGTTAGACTAGCACCATTTATTAAAAGATGCTTTCCTTTTTCATTGTATAATTTTGGCTTCTTTTTTCAAAAGATCAAGTGTGTGTAAATGCATCATTTTATTTCTGGGTCTTCAATCATCTTTAGAATTTTCTTGTCCCAAGGAAGCTACTTATCCTCTTCTTCAGTTGCTCCAAAGGGCATCTTCCAGGTAATAACTAGTCAATTTTATGGTTACAGTGAGATTCTAAACTCATTTTTGTACCTTTTAGATAGCCCATCTAAGATCCAGGTTTCCCTTAGGGATTGCCTGAAGCCTCTTGCAGCTGCTTACCTCATCATGTTTCTCTGTATATTCTTGTTTCTCTGCTCCTTTTTGTACAGGTATAGTTCTAGGAAAAAGCCATTAGCCAGCTTTATGCAATCTTTCATGTCAGAGTTTCTTTTATCGACAATCTGAGGGCTGGCTGAGGAGATGGCTCATGAAATATATCGAATTTTACTGAAAAATGTCTCAGGTGGTGAAACTTTAATTTTCGTTTGTCAATTACATGCTCTTGTCATAATCTGAGTAAAATGATAACTTCTACATAAAGTAAATAAACATTAGGAAAGAGTATTGTCTTTGAGGGTACACTGTTCCTTCTGTATAATATGTGTGACATTTATTAAGTCGTCAGCTATTATTCTGTAACTTGGGTCAGCTGGAAGATAGAGCTTCTCATTATTACACAGCTTGGATCTGTGTTAAGTGGGAGGAAAATAATGAATACAAAACATTTAAAAACTGTAATGTGCTACTGAGATCTTATTTTGTTTTTAATTTCATTATCTCTCAGCACTGTTTCCAACAGCTTTTATCTTTGTGTTTTGGTACCAGGTAAGAGTAGCATTATTTAAGATGTCCAAGAGGACCACTATGAACATTTCATTTTTCATTTATGAGAAGATTGGAGCTGTGCCAGTTCCCATAGTTTGCTGTACCTACATCAAAATTTGGATGCATTTTCCACAGAAAAGAGGCCAATGCTTTGCTTCAGTTCTGTAAAAATTCCATGTCCAAGACCTACGATTGCATGTGGGAGTCAAAGCCAATACACTCAAATGCCTCTAAAATACAACATTACCAAGGAGCTTCTCCAACTGTTGGCCACAATTGAATGGAAATGCTTTATGAAGAATTTTGTTTTTATTTGGCTTCTGGAAAAAATTCTTGTGCTTGGTAAGGTTGGAAGACTTTGAATGTTAGTTACAGGAGCCTTTTCATTCCTCCAGGCAGCCATGTATAGTTATGCAGTTAATAAAAGTCTGGCTGTAGCTAATGTTGGAAAGCATCTGTTCACAGCTGCTGGAGGAGTTGTTCTCAATTAAAATTTGTGATAATTATTTGTACAGTCAACATGTAGCTAAATTAGTCTGGTTTGGGTCAAAACTAATTTGAAATGATAGCATGCCTTTTCATATCTGGTGTTTAACTAAATGGCTTCTCCCTTTGTGGTCTGTAATAAATCAAGACAGAGCATATTTAATAAAAGACTCAATTGAAACAAAAGCTGATGAATCCTCTTTTCTATATTACTCCTTATTCATAGTACATGTTTATTTTAGCAGAGATCTCGAACAAATTTACAAAAACAGGACACTTGCACAAACACGTGATAGTACATTAGAGAAATGACAATCTCTAAGAAATGTTACTAGAAAATCTGACTGTCTACATGTGGAAGACTGAACACTGGCCCCATATACCATCCTTTTAAACAAAAGCCAACTTAGAATGGACCTGAAATATAAGACCTGAAATTATCAAATTGTCAGGTAAATAAAAATACATGAGAATACTTCAAATATTGGATCAGAGATTTTTTTTTCTGGTGAGAAACACAACAGTCCAAAAAACAAAAGCAAAAATTAATAAGTGGGATTATATTAAACAAAAAATGTTTCCACATTGCAAAGAAAACAGTCAAGAGCAAAATAACCTACAAATGGAAGAAAAGTGCTAACAAATATCATTCTATTGGAGTATTATGAGGAGAAATTCACTCTTGGTATAGAGCTGTTGTCCCTCTAATTCTGCAGCACTGCTCCTTTCAGTCTTTCCTTTCAGCTCATCTCCATTCTTTGTCATATCTACTGACTTGCAGAAACATTTTCCCCAGGAAACCCCAGTGTCCATACTAGGATATTGGTACTCAGCCCATCTGCATTCCTTTGCATTCATCTGCCCACAGAATCATTTTTTTTTTAACCTGGTACCCCATTGCCATCACACTTGACTAGGACTCAGAATGGATAAAGCAAGCAAAAACCAGAACACCCATCCAACAAAGACAAGAGCAGATATCTACACCAAGAAACACCCTGAACATCTAACTCCAGATGCTTTGATCCCAATACAAAAGCACAAACATAAATAGCAAACACAATACTCCTTCAGCAACCCAACTGAGCTAAGAAACCAAAAATTAAATTAAAAGCTCTTTTAGAATTGAATGAATATGAAAGCTCAACATACTAAAACCATGGGACGCAATGAAGGGAGATACAAAAAGCAAGTTCATAAAACTAAATGTCTACATCAAATATTGGAAAGATATTACTGACTTAATGACACACCTATCAACTTGAGGAAAACAAGAAGAAATAATACTCAAAAAAGAGGAAACTAGAAGACAGTCAAATTCAGTATTGAACTCAATAAAATAGAAACAAGCAAAAACTCAATCAATGAAATTAACAATCAGCTGTTTTTAAAAAATGCAAAAATGACAAACTTTAGCAAAATTAACCAAAAGACACAGAGAGAATATCCAAATTAATAAACTTAGAAAAAAATAGAAATGTAGAGGGAGACATTACAACAGACAGTAAGGAAATTCAAAGAATCATAAAGGCATGCTAAACAGCAACAACAAAAACAAACATAAACAAAAAACCAAAACTGTATTCCAGCAAATTTGGAAACCTAAAAGAAATGGGCAAATTTCTTAATATATATGACTTCCAAAATTCAAGCAATATGAAACAAGGTTTTTAATAGACTCATCTTCCTCACTGAAATAGTAGCAGTAATTAAAAATCTCCAAACCAAAAATGACCCAGAGATTAATGGATTCAGTGCAAAATTCTACTAAACATTTAAAGAAAATTAATATCAGGAGTTTTCAAATTATTAGCAAAGTAGGAACTGAAGGAGCATTTCATAATATTTTTATGAAGCAACTATTATGATACTAAATCTATAAAAAGACTCAACAAAAATAAAAATATCAACAAATGCCCCTTATGAATATATATATATTCATAAAACAAAAAACACTTGCAAATGGAACTAAAGAACATATCAAAAAGATGACCCACCATGATCAATTTGGTTTTATCTTAGAAATGCAGTATGGGTCATCATAAGTAAATCAATAAATATAATGCTACATTTATGGTCTGAAAGACAAAACCACAGGATCATCCCATAGATGCAGAAAAGTCCTTGACAAAATCTAACACCTCTTTGTGATAAAATCCTGAACATTAAGAAAAAGTAACCCAGTAAAATCAAGGTACACAACTAAATAGAGTTCTCAGAAGATGAAATAAATCACCGAGAAACACTTAAAGGTTTATCATCCTTACTCGTCAGGGAAATGTAGATTAAAATTATTAAATTATTTTGAGGTTTTCATCTTATTCTACTTATGAGTTGTCTGGATTAATAAAATAAGTGATAGCACATGTCAATAAATGACAACACATGTCAGTTTCAATGCATACCTCATATGCAGCTATGCCACTCTTGGGTATATACTCAAATGACTCTAATCTAGATGCCCATAAACTGATGAATGGTTAATAAAAATGTGGTGGTACATTTACATAATGGGTTATTATTTGGCTGTAAAAAAATGAAATTATTAAATTTGCATGTAAATGGATGGGGCTAGTAAAAAAAATCTTCTTGAGTGAGTAACCCAGATCCCAAAAGGCAAACATTGCATGTTTTCTCTTATATGTGGACATTAGCTTTTAAGCTTCATAGGTGTGCTACAATTCAAATAACCACAGAAGTTAGGCATCTAATATGGGACTAGGTCAGAAGAAAGAGTCTCCTAAGGAATTTGTGGTGGTTTGAATATGCTTGGTTCAGAGAGTGGCACTATTAGTGGGTGTGGCCTCATTGGAATTGGTGTGGTCTTCTTGGTGGAAGTGTGTCACCACGGTGGTGGCTTTGAGTCCCTCCTTCTAGCTGTCTGGAAGACAGTCTCTCCTTGCTGCAGTCAGATCAAGATGAAGAAATCTTGGCGCCTCCAGAACAATGTCTGCCTGTACACTGCCATGCTTCCTGCCATGATGTTTTAAGACTGAATTTCTGAACTGAACCTGTAAGTCAGCCCATTAAATTTTGTCCATATAAGAATTGACTTGGTCATGGCGTCTTTCACAGCAATGGAAACTCTAACTAAGACAGAAGGAATATGAAATATAGTGTATGGAGCTATAATGGGGGAAACTAGAATATTGGATTAAATTGGTACAGGTGCATGAGAAAGCAGGTAAAGAAGCAACAGAAACCCTAAAGAACATTATAAAAAATACAGAAACCTAATATTGTAGAAGTTTCCTAAAATATACATATATGAAAGGAATTTAAATGGAGTCACCATATAATGCCAGAAACAATGTCTCAACTAAGTATCTTATGCTACCAAATAAAAAAACTATTGGTAATAATGATTTACCTATAATTGAGTCCTTGACTAAAAGAGTATCATGGAGTCCTCCTCAAACATCACCACCAATTAAAAACAAGGCTATTGGTTATCCTCTACAACCTGAAGGTAAGGTCCTATTGCTGAAGACACCACATACTTACGCTGTAAACATGAACAAATTGAGCTATTGCCCACCTAGAAGCGTCATCCATACTGAGAAGCTTCATGTTTCTGAAAGGTACTCTGCATGCTACAGGAGGAGAAAAGTACTTATCAATACCATCCAGCCACAAACCCTGTGACCTACAACAGAAACCTGCTTGTAAGACAGAATGATGCAATAGTGGAACAAATGCTGTAGGTACAACCAACAACTTTTTTAAAAAAGGAATTAAGGTCCATTCCAAAGATGAAATCCATACCTGACAATTCTAGAATAGTCAAGAAACTGAGACTAGATAGGTCATGAGTTTAGGGGGAAATCTACTACTATTATTCTGGTAAAAGAACACAACCTATAAAATGACTCTTAATGACATATTGCTATACCCACAAACCAGTGCGTCGTTCAACATTCATCAAAGAAGCTCCTTGAAGTAGATACAGTTTGCACAGAGATACACAACTGGACAATCCACAGAGACAGAGACTTTGGAGTGCTCACTCCGAAATTGGATGTCTTCCTCCAAGCCCTATTTTTAAGGCTCAGGGATTCATGAAGAGGAAAATAGCAGAATTATTCTAAGTCAGATGTGGCGAATTACTCTAAGGAAGTAGTGTCCCCCAAGCATAATAGCACTGATGCACATATATACTCACAGGGATGATGTGAGCACACAGAAGACATATATGGTTAAAGCTAGACAGGGTCCTGGAACTAAGATGGGAGGTGGTTATCGAGTTTCCCTCCTAACCAGGAAGCTATTTGCAAGTGAAACACACTGGTAAAGGGAAAATCAGTTTTCTCCAGTGGAGTCTCACTGAAAATATCATAAAATCAAACTATATTTCACAAAATTTAAAACATTTAATGTTCTTATAACACTAATTGCAATAAATGTAAGGCTTAAAATAAAAGAAGAATGAGAAACTTAAATAATAAAAACCTCGACACGACTAACAAAATGTACCAAGCTATCCAATTAAAAATTGGCAAAATATCTGAATTGACACCTTTCAAGTTAAAGAGTACAAATGTTTAATGACTGTATGAAAGACCATCAATATCACCAAACATCAGATAAACACAAATAATAAATATGAGATGTATTCATCTATTATGATGTAGTTATCTATTATGAATAATATTATTTCTCAACTTGACTACATGTGGAATCAACTAAAACCCAAGTTTCTGGGACTTCTGTGAAGAATTTTTTTCATCAAATATTCAAAGCAGGAAAATTTACCAAAAATTTGGACCATATCTTATGAAAGTCTATATAAAAGGACATGGACAAAGAAAAATTTGCTTTTTGCCTCCTTGATCTTACTCTTGATATCAAGATTATCTACCCACTTTCTGAAGTTGGTATTAAAACCACCTTATTCAAGATTCCAATGTAAACCAAAGAACAGTAGTTTCCCAGAAATCTTCCAAGACTCTAGGGACATATTGGAACTATGGTAACATCCAGCCTAGTGGGCTAAATGACTACAATATTCTTAGTCCTTCAATCAATATATAACAACATATAACATATAATATAGTAGCATAATTAATGATATATAACATAATCTATAATCTAATATATAATCTATTATCTAATCTATAATATGTAATATAAAATATATAATATATGATATATAATATATAAACATGTAACATGAATGTGTGATATGTAATATAATGTTATATACATTGCACACACATACACATTACATATACATATACGCATGAACATACACACACATATATGTATATATGTATATACATATATATGTATGTATGTATTCTGTGACTTCTGTTCCTTTAGAGAACTCTAATACACCGTCCTATCCAACTTAGAATCACTACAGCCAAACATTACAAAGCCTAGTGAGTATTTGGAGAAAAGGGAACTGTTTTTTCACTATTGATGTGAGGGTATATTAGTATAGTCATTAAGGAAAAAGGCAGAAATTCCTCAAATAATGAAAATTAGATGCACTTATGATCCAAGCATCTCACCTCTGGGTATATATGTAAAGTAATTCAATCTACATTTCAGAGATATACTTCCGTGTTTTGGTTTTATTCACAAAAGTTGCAATTTTGATTCAGACTAGATGCCCATCAATACTGTGCATCATATACAATGTTGTGTATACGCAGCAAAATATTCATCCAAAAGAATAAAATGTATTATTTGCAGCAAAATACATGGAATTGGAAGATGCTGTAGCAAGCAACAAAAGGCAGGCACAGAAAGGAAAGTGCATATCTAACACAGAGGATAAAAAAAATGTTGAACTGAAAGTAGAGTAGCGTTTACAAGGTGGGATATAGGGAATGAAGTGGGAAAGCATCGTTGGGCTGATTTGGTGCATTCCATTTGAATACATCATATGTATATTATAAAAATCTGTTGTATAAAGAGCCTTATTAACATGTACAATTGCTGCATGTTAATGAAAGTAAATGTAGCAAATATGACATAAAAATGAGCATGGAAGGATTCTGGAATCATAAGAACTTATGGGTCCAGCTCCTGGGGTTCTACTAGTCCATTAACTGTTGGTACTGCTTCCTGATTAGTCAATGGGGAAAACATGCAGGTCTTTATACTTGCCTGACTTTTTTGATGCTTATGTGAAATAACCTCTGTAAGAGCACTTTGTGACCTATGATGTGGTATATGAAATCCTTAACATGAGATGATTCAATGACTTCTTGGTTTTATTTAATGTTATATATAATCACAATGTATATATGTCTGTCTCACTGTATAGACCTAGATGGCCTGGGACTATGTAGCCTCTGCCTCCCAAGTGCTGAGATTAAAGGAGTATACAACCACAACTGGCTTAATGCTATATTTTAATGTTTTATTTCTAGTAATAAATCCTAGACAGCATTAGAAGGTATAACTGCACATTTGTAATGGGGATACAGCTTTGGTATACGTTTTAATCATTATTCTAATGTATAATACTATGCTCTAGTGAACCCAATATTCCTACAGTGAACAAAATGTAAATCCAGAATTTGTGAGGATACTTCTTGTTCTCTAGACTCATTACACCATACAGCTGTGTACTTTTCATGAACTTGGGAGAAATTGTGGCACTGACTGCCCTTGAAAGGTCAGATAACACACTGGTGCTTATATCAGCAACCTAATTGCATTGGTTGGGCATGTTCCAGATTTTGGCCTGATTGACCCATGAGAAAGAACATACTTGTTCCCTTTTGACTACTAAATTTTCACTTGTTTTTAATCACTGCTGCCACATTTTAAATAATAGCAAAAATAGGATTTTTAAAATATATATTTTCTTTTGCCATTTTCCTATCTAATCATTAGGTTTAAGAGATGCGTAGAATTTTGTCATGCCAAGAAATGAAACTATAGATGGATGGGCTATTGCTGGGGTCATCAAAATGTGACACATCCTATGCCATGTTCTTGGGTAAATTATTTAGAATTTACTTAAGATAGATCTCAGTGAGATCAATTTTTCATCTGTGATTGGACAGCTTGTAGATGAACTTCTTGTGCTTCTGGCAAGCCATCATTTTACATCTGATATGTACTGTCTAGGGAATGAGCAGGCTTCCATCTTTCTTCACTTCTAAGTGCTCCTAATGGAGAATGATGACATTCTTTGTTGCATCTTCTTTGTAAGAGAAATGATGCCAAATAGTTTGAAGGTACTGAAATATGCCATTCCTGCCATTCCCTGATGAACACTAAGTCTGTCTTTGTATCTTATGTCTGTATGCCTACATGGCTGTGTGTATATCCCTTGATGTGAAGATGTTTCTGGTGGGAATATATATGGGAATGCATATGGAGGCCAGTGGTCAGTATGGGGGATCTTCCTCAATAATTCTTCATCTTAACTTTTGAGATGGGATCTCTCACTGATAATACAGTATGCTGATTTGGCTAAAATGGTTACCTAGCAACAACCCCAAGAGTTCTCCTGTCTCTGCCAGGAACAGCCAGAGACATAGTTGTGTAGTTAAACAATTATAGATGGATGTTAAGTTTATCACAGCAAAATTAAGTATAAATAATTTTTATTTTACTGGGTATTTATTCATATCTTACTTAATGTAGATTTAATTTTAAGCTGCAATTATTTCTAAGACTATTTTTAACATAATTTTTTTTTTTACTGACTCTTTAGGACTTTCACATCATCTGCCCCGATCCCACTTGCATGAGTAGTTCATCTCCCAGTTATTCCTTATACAACAATAACAAAACCCATCTCATTGATCCTTCTGGGCAATAACACACTCCTATATTTATTGCAGCCTTCTGTGCATGTACCATTTCCCTCATCCATCTTTCCTGCATCTCGGTAACACACTCATACATTGTAGTGGCATTGGAAGTTTTGGTATGTCCCACAGTATACTTATTAGTCCAAGTAGCTTTACTTGTGAGTGTTCATTTCAGATGAGTTGTTAGGCTAATTGAGATCTCTGATTTCTGCTACAACATCAATACTGGGCCTTCATGGAGACTCTCATATATATCCTGCTGTTGTCCTTAGTCATGGGGATCCTACAGCTATGGATTCGAAGGACCAGCCTCTTTGCACATTCCAGCAGGTCATAATTAGGGAAGATGTTAGGAGTGGGCCTGGGCCAACTCAAAGCCCTGGAACTAGGCCTGGGTGGTAGTTGATTTGGTCAGCCTCCCAGCTTTTCTGTGTCCCACCACCAGGCCTTCTCTGTATGATCAGGGGAGGGGTGGGGCCAGCTCTCCCACACCCATTTTACCACTGGCACCACTAAGGGAGCCAGAGCTGGTTCAGAGCACTCCTCAAACATCAACATGGTTACAGGCCACTGATATCCTCATGGCCTGCTGTGGTAGTACAGGCCACAAACATCAATTGGCTGCCTCAGGACCACGGACCTAGACATGGTCCTTGGCAGCACCCTGGGCTAGATATCACTATGGACTCTGGTGGCTGTGCAGGCTTCTCATATTAGGCTTTTCTTCATCACTGTCCTGGCTCCAGTTCTATCTCTCTTCACCCTATAGGCTGCTCAGCTTTTCTCTCCTATCACTCCAGTGTATACTTGATACTTCTGGTCATGCCTGCCTGATGAGGGCCAGGCAAGACCCTCAGTGTCTCAGTGCTTCTACTCTAAGACTATATTTTAAATTGGTAGCTATTTGTATTGCCTCTAGAATGAATTGTCTCCATGGAGATGAGTATTAAGAGAAATTTATAGCCATTTATATAAGCTCTGGACTTTTATTGGTACCACTATTTTATTATTCTTCAGTATTTTCAGAGATAGAAGTTAATATTGAAATAGAATTAATATAGAGGTAAAGTTATTTATTTTTTTTATTTTTATAAACTGAATGTTTATCAAATAACAACATTCTTACCTTTGTGATTCTTTTATTGCAAAAGAAATTTTCACCTTAAAACGAAATTTATAGTTGATATCAGAACAGAATAAATTCTTGAAACAGAAAATCTGAGTCCTGCCTGCACAGTTAGACTCAGAGCTGCTTATTAGAGTAGCTTATAGGAATCAGCTGGCAGTTTTGAAAACAGAATAAACTATCCTATGGCTACTGTGGGCTCTTTGAAGGGTGAAGTTTCCTATATACATCTGCTTTCTTCCTAGTTAGAGCTATATAAATTGACTCGGTTACCTAATGAAAAGAATACTCTTCAGCCCTTCCATTATTACAGGTTGATGATCCATGGTCAACAAATGGAGAGAAGCTGCAAGGTCAGGGCTGGGGATGTAAGGGGACATATGAGAGGACTTCAGATACCTGGGCAAAGACAATGGTAGTGAAAGGTAACATGTACACAGTCTCCCTGCTGCCAGAATTTGCACTTTTGTTCATTTTTGTGAGCACTAGTTCTTCAGAATACACAACATGAAGGGTTCTCTGGAAATAGAAATTGGAATGTCAATAAGCAGAGAGCATAGGATGTCAAGCAGCAAAAATGAGGTTTCATAGGGCCAGTCAGATAATGAAGGTTGTTTGCCTTCAGATTCTAGCTCGCTGCTCTTGAAGGGATCCTCAGGTTTTCCTCACTGAAACTGTAAACAACACTCAATGGAAACTAGGTTTCTTTTATTATAAATTATCATTTAACAGAAAGGGTAAATATCTTTAAAAAGAGGGCCAGAGATCTATCTATTCTAAGTCTTTTCTTATATATCTTATTATTATTTCAAATACTTTCTAGATGGTCTATCAGATAATAGGGAGTAGGAGGTAACTGTTTAAGGGGGTAGGGGACTTTATTCTGTTTGTAACAGCAATGGGAAGATGCACTCCTTTCTATTTTGTTTATTTCTATATTTCTTGTCATTGTTTTGTTTCTTATTGCTGTAAAACTTACTGGCTTCAGACAATGCAATTTTAATATTTTGTAGTCATGGATGTCAGAATCCTAGTGTGACTCTTTGGGATAAACGTTTTGTGCTAAAAGATCTGTTTATTTCTTCAAACCCTAGAGGAAATGCACTTCCCCTCCCCTACTTTAAAAAAAAAAAATCTAGATTCCTGGACTTGCCCACTAAAAGAAATAGACTTACTGACTGGGCTACAGAACAAGAGCCAACTATCTTTTGCCTTTAAGAGAACACATTCTGCTAATAAATATATTAAAATAAAACACAAACATAAACAAAAGCCTTAGATTCAATGACCCATCTGATAGTTCATGCCTTTGGTGGTTCTTCTATCTAATTGGTAGCATCGATATTTATAATTGTTATATCACATTAGCTTATCTTTTACTAATATGTAATGACCAGACTTATCTCTTCTGCCAAGTTTTAGTTTAGTCCACTTTATCAGACATAAAAATAGCTACACCAGCATGTTGTGGCTTCAGTTTGCTTTGTAAGTTGATTTGCATCTAATGATTCTCAGTTACTTAAAGGCAAACTCAGGGTAACAATACATTTATCAACAAAATCTCTAAAAGCTAGGAGGCGCTATGATGGTATATTTCAAGTACTCTTTGTAAGTGTCAACTCAAAGCCCAACTAATAAAAGTGAGGGAGATCACAAATGGATAAAATTAGAGATAAAAAGAGAGACTTTCGAACCAACAATGATAAAATTCAGTTTATCATTAGGACATACTTTGAAAACCTGTTTGACAATAAGTTAGAGAGTTCTAAAAGAAATGGGTTAATGTTTACATTTCTAGATACATGTGATCAACTAAAATTTAATCAATACAATGTAACCAATATAAGTAGAATATTGAAATTAAGGATAGGATATTGAAGCTGCAGTAAAATGTCTCTTAAATAAAAAGCATACCCAAACACAGATGGATTTGGTGCTAATTCTACAGGACATTTAAGGCATAAGTAACAGTAACTCCTCTCAAACTGTTCCATAAACTGCAAAGGAATGTGGCCAAACTCATCTGATGAAGCCAGGAGAATTCTGATACACAAACTTCATAAACCACAACAAAAGAAAATTATAGGCTAAATCTTTCCAGTGAAAAAGGATGCATGAATTCCTAATAAAATACTTGCAAACTGATTTGAACATATTTTAAAAAGTCATTCACCATGCTGACACTGGCTTCATTGGAGAGTTTCCAGCAAGGGTCAATATAAACAATTCAATAAATTTAATATATCATATAAATAGTGTTGTGTAGAAATCCAATGATCATCTCATGCTTTGAGAAAAGTTCTTTGACACAGTCCAACATCATTTATGATACAAACACTGGAGCAATTAGGAACCAAAGGAAGATACCTCAGCATTATAGATACTTCATACAGCAAACAAATCGTCAGCAACATACTAAATAAGAAATCCTCTCAAACCATTTTCACTAATATCGAGAATGAGACAAAGGTTTGAACTTTCTCTTTATTCAATACAATGTTGGAAGTCTTAGGCACAGAAGTGAAACAAGATGAAGAATCAAACGTGTTACACATAAAAAAGTTCCAGTTTCTCAATGGAGTGACACTACATGTCCATGACCCTTATATTTCACCAGAAAGTCCTAGAACTGATAAACACTTTCAGCAAACTATGAGGACACAAAATGAACATATAATAGTCAATGCTTTTTTATTTTTTACCAATAGTTACTTTGTTTATAAAGAAGCCATGGAAACAATCACACACACACACACATGGAATAAATCTGCATGGGGCCTGAACAACAGACAAAAATTTTGCTTCATTAGAACAGTGGCTATACCTTACTTAATTGGTGATTGCTGCTTGGACATGTTTATTGCCTTTGAGCTCTTTTGCAGTTCCTTGTAAGGTTATTGATATCTATTGATAGATATGCAAACTTTCTCTTCAACAGAAAGACCAATTATATACATTTACAACCCATCTTCACATTCATTTGTGTTAGTTTGTGTTGTTCAGGTTTCCCATTGAACTTCCTAGGTTGATTTAAAGCCTTTAACATATAGCTATTCTTATTTTCCTCTGTACACTGCTAGTATGATACTTGTTAAGAGGAGAAGAAAGACATGATTCAGGGCTTGCAATAGGCGTCAAAGTTGTCAGAGTGGAAAAAAGAGATCAAAAACTGTTCTGAATATAACATGGAAATGCAAGGGTTTATGACCAGAGAAGAGTGTTGGCTCCAGTTTTTGGAGATCAAGTTGCTATGAATAGGGAAATTTTGCAAAACTTTTCTAATATGCTTTCTGCTGAATCTAAGCCAGAGTTATCTAATATTACCTGCATGGGATGAGAACTTTGATGAGATATTAAGATATTGGGGTGATTAGGTACCAAAGAGGGGAAGAGTCTCTATTAAGTAGTTTAGTAGGGATTTGTTAAAATTAGGCTAGGCAAATAAGAAGGCTCAAATAAGCAGTCTATTAAAGGGCTTGGGGAAACATGACTAAAGTTTGGTCTAGAAGAGACTCTACCAATATAAATTATGATTTTATTTTATTCTGAAAATTATCTTAGTAATCAGGATGTAGATAATGTGTATTAGAACACAGAGTTATGCGGAAATGCAACACAGATTTTACTTTAGGTGAAAGAAAAATAAAAACGACAAAATAATCCATGTTTGACAGTTTATGACAAATATCTGAGTTTCTGTTTCTCATTACTGGAATTGAAAGTAATAATTAGTGAATATTCTTACTCTAAAAAACCAAAGTAGTCTAAAATCCAAACCTTCAAGGAAAGCTGATATGACAACTAAGACTTAAGAGTTCAGAATTTCACATTAGAAATATATAAGTGGCAGAATATATATTAGTATACTAAAATACGAACATCTCTGAAATAGGAACATTTCCAAGAATTTTGTGTATGCACACACACTTGGCATGGTCAAAACTAGCTAACCTTGAGTCTATGGGATAGTTCCTATGAAAACAGACATGCACTTCACCAACATGAAGTTCAAGCAGTGTCAAGGCACAACACCTTGGCTGGTAGTCTTTCTTACCCTCTCTCTTCTTTCTTCTGAGACATACCATCTAGCAGACCTCTGAGAAAACTCACAAGGCTTTTACTGGTGGTGTTGTACCCTGTGCATACAGGAAAGGAAGGTTTCCACTCCAGAACACAATGAGATTCCATGAAACTATCATACTCTGTTATCGCCCCTCTAGAACATAACTGCCTGACATTCCATAGTACATCTGGTATGGCTGTTCAATATATATGTACATAGATGCCTGTGGGCCAGTTAAGGTCATAGAGATAAATCACTCCAGAGGTAGTTTCAGGGAACAGCATCTGCTTTGTTGCATGTGAGCAAGCACTTAGGTAGTGAAAGCCTAAAGACTGTGATTGGATAGGAGCACTCATCCCCCCCATCCCCCACCAGGGTCTCTATTCTGAAGAAACATATTAAAGGAGACATAGAGAGTGCAGATTTTTCTGCAGGCCACTATGGGCTACTTCAGTGTGCAATATTCTGACTTCAGGAGTGTGGTGTACCATGCTTTTTATTTAGAAGTGCAGTATGTCAGGTAGGTTGGCTGCTAGGTCATGGCTGCATTTTCTCCTACGTCTTGATCTATTGGTTCATTCCCGAAGTCTTCTGTGGATGTAAGAATTCTTTATGAAATAATTTGTATGCTTTTGTCTACCTCTGTTATTGAAGCCCATTACTGAATGGATTGCTGAGTGAAGAAAATGTATTTTCTTTCTTCTGCAACGACATTGTAGGAACCAAAGGAGAGAGTGATTTAAGTTCTCCTTTCTTTGTTATCTAGCCTATTTTTTGTTTGTCTTGTTCATTTGTATTTTGAGGGGAGTGGTGATTTACCACCCATGAATCCAAGCTATTTTGTTCCCTAATATGACTATGAGATGGAGTTAGAGGTGAATGTCAATGTGTTGTATGGTTTCTCCTTAACTCATAATTAGTCACTAACAGAATCTAACTGCTTTATAATTTCGTTACTTTTTGTCAAAATGATGTGCATTATTGTAAACAATACCTGTTAACTCTTTCCAACACAGGTTGTAACTGTAAGTTTCATAGATATTTTCTATTGATATCCTCTGCTGTCTATTGCTATTCCTCAGATTTTCACTTTATATTTTTATTATCAACTAATCTATTACAAGTGAATATGTAAAATGTTAGGTAGAATATATATCCATTTTAAGTATTAGTATTTGTTTTAGTGATGTCAAGATTTTGAGTTTCTTACTATGTTGAAAAGTAATTCCTGTCAGGTAAAGGGTTTAACAATATTTATCCCACTCCACAGATTATGTCTTTACCTTGTCAATTAATTCCTTGCTATGTGGAAGAATTTCAATATCTGATGTAATATTATCTATGCATTTTTCCTTATGTTGTACATATGTCTTCCCAGACTCATGTCATACAGTACTTACTCCAAGTTTTCTTCTAAGAGTTTTTATTGTTTTAGGATTTACAGTTCGGCTTTTCATTGTGAGTTGACACTTATATGTGGGACCAGATTGGGATATGGTCTAATTCTTATAAATGTGACACGCACTTTTCACAGGACCATTTATTAAAGAGAGTTTCCTTTTCCAGATGTGTGGTTCTTTTTATTTGTTAAAAGCCACTTAGCTCCAAGTATGTGGGGTGATTGATAGATTTTCAGTCATGTGGCTTTGGTCTATGTGTCCCCTTTTGTGCCAGCTGTAGAGATAATCTCTTGTACTGAATGGAAACATTGCCTGTTAATAAAAGGCTGATTGGCTAATGAGCTGAGACAAGATTAGAAGGTAAGACATCTGGTAGAGAGAGGGGCATTCTGGGAAAATGGTCACGCATGGGAGATTTGCCTGGACAGAAAGGAAGACAGTCACAGAAAACAGAGGAGAGGTAACTAACCAGTAGAAGAACTTAAACTAGAATAAGATGGATTATTGAAGTTTGAGCTAGTCAGGGAACAGATTCAAGGTTATTGGCCTAAGTATTTATTAATAAATAATTAGTCTCTAAGTCATTATTTTAGGGAACAAAGTTGCGGAGAGGAAAGGCCCATAGTTACAGCCAGCTTTAAGTCCCAATGGCCAGTGAGTCTTGAAATATATATTATATATATTTCAAGATGTAATTCACTGATGTAATATTATCTATGCATTTTTCCTTATGTTGTACATATGTCTTCCCAGACTCATGTCATACAGTACTTACTCCAAGTTTTCTTCTAAGAGTTTTTATTGTTTTAGGATTTACAGTTCGGCTTTTCATTGTGAGTTGACACTTATATGTGGGACCAGATTGGGATATGGTCTAATTCTTATACATGTGACACCCACTTTTCACAGGACCATTTATTAAAGAGAGTTTATATATACATATATATATATGTATATATTTTTATATTTATATTTTTATATATATTATATAATTATGTATATATTATATAATAAATATAATCAGGGAAGAACACATTAACACACCAAAAAAGTGTACCTTAACTCAGTCAGAATAATTTCAGTTACAAAAAAAACAAGCAATGACAAGTGTTGGTGAAGTCCTGGAGAATAGAACATCTTTATGCCATATTTGTGGAAATGTAAATTTGTATTACAACTATAGAAAGTGAGACAGAGGTGCCTCAAAACAAACAAAACAATAAAGCTAAAATAACAACACCCCAGTCGCAAAAAACTCAAATATGAAACTACTTAATTCACAGTCAGCAATCTCACAAAGAGATATATACACACATTCTCATGTTTATTTTAGCAGTTTCAGAACAGTTACGACATAGAATCAGTGAAAGTGCTCACTAATGGATGAATAAAGAAATATGGCAAACATCAATGGGACCCATATCATTTGTAGCAATGTAGATGGACTTGCAAATCTTAATGTAAAATCAAACAAGACAGGAATTGAAAATCAGATACTACATATTTTAATGACATGTGTAATCTAAGATTGCTGAGCTGATAAAAGCTGAGAGCATAATAGTGATCACCATAGGCTCACAGAGAGGGAGCCACGCTGGGATTATAGGTGCAAAGTCACAACTGCATAGGAAGATAAGCCTTGCGTTGTACAGAAGGGTGATTCTAATAATATAGTGTAAGGTAGTTCAAAAGAACTAAAAGGTGATTTTGGATAGTATCATCACATATAAATAATTTATCTTTGAGATGACTTAAAAATCTAAATATCCTGACTTGATCAGTATGTGATGTACAAAACGAAACCTGGATTTTGTAGCCCATAATGAGGAACAAACTATTATCTCTCAGTAATAAAAAGAAGATCTGGCAATGTCCAAGGAACATCAAAAACAGATTCAATATTTATGTAACAATTTTCTGTGAATTCTGAATTGCGTTGTGGTCTTTAGGTTTGGAGGCAATATGGGAAAACATCGTTGTATAATTCCTGAGCAATCCAGAACGCTGACATCTACCAACATATCTCTGTTTCAAATTCCAGTTCTGGTCAGACCATGTGAGTAATGGGAGTGGGCTACATGGGCTAAGATTGGAATATACACTGCACACACAATGAATTGGACACAGAAGCATTATTGTTAGAGAGAGCTACTTCCTGCTCCTGGGCTTTATCAAGCTATTACTTGAAATGCTGTCCCTTCAAAAGCAATGCCAGCTAGCAAAATTATGATATTATAATCATAAGCTTATAGTTAGTCTGAACTGTAAATACCCATCCCTAATCTACTAAGCACAGAATTAGGTAGGAAGTTTGGCAAAGACAAATGCTCTTGCTCAAGTTGACACTACTGACTCTCTGACCTTTTCTGAGCAGTATATAAAACTATTGGTTCCTTCCATGATCCTCACAAACCCTCCTTGTCAGTAAGTTTCAATGAGCTGTGTATCTCCCAAGTGGTGACTGGCCTTTCCTTTTACCATCTGGCAACTTCTTCACTCTGTTGCCCCTGTATAGCCAGCTGGGTATCTTATGTACACACACAGATTCATTTGCTACCTTGATAGAGTCCATTTTCTTAAAAGATCTTAATTTCTATTATTTCAGCTTGAACTCATCAGAGGAGGTATAGGCAATCAAAATCAATTAGTCCAATAGTCTGCAGGGCTTTCATAAAGGTGCAGATGATTATATAGTAATTAGCTGACTCCAATTAGAAAGTATCTTAAAACCTAAGGAAATGAGATTTGGAATTTCTTCCCCCATCTCTGCCAAAGTGAAATAAAATGGAATTAATGGCTATGCATCAAAATTCTCTAGTTTGTCTTATTATCTTAGTTAAACCTGGGGTAATTTTCCTAAATATTTCTGCCCTCACCAAGACAGACGTCATCCTTTCAAGGTGGCTGTTTTTTAAGTCTACACGGGATATGTGAGCTTCGTTTCCTTCTATAGTTTCTATCCGCTTCTGTTTGCTGTTGACTGTTATTCAGTTTAAGAATGTCCCCACAATTCTGTGTTTCCCTGTCAAAGTTAACATAACAATAATATGCTAGAGGAATGTGGCTGGCTTCATTTGTGTTCTTATCAGAACACTTGAGGTTGAATAGAATCTCCAGTATAATGTACCTCCTCCCTGGGACCTAACTGGAGTTTGTTTTTCTTCTTTACAGTTTCCCCTCCTGAATGGAATATACACTTCTGAGTCAGAGACTAGTTCTTGAAACACTTCTAAAATTCTGCTTTGAATACCCATTAGTAAGCAAACTCATTTAAACTTGGGAAAGTTATTAGAAGAAACTAATATGGACTCATTTATAATGATTCCCTTGCTTGAGGAAACCATTAACTTCGGAAGCTATGCTTCTAGTATGACTAAACTTCTTAAAATAGCCAATATTTAGGGATAATTAGGGACTGTTTAAAAGGTACTAGTTCTATGAGCAGAGGACACAAGACAGAGTTGAATATATTTATAATTAGATTATAGAAATAGCAAAGAGGCTAAAATTTAATTCACTTGAGGCTTTCTCAATATACAGAAAAATTTTTGGATCAATCATGCAAACGATGTACACATATTCAGCCTTTTCTCATTCTTAGTAGTTTTCTTCATTACGCAGTGTTTTGTACTTTCTTGTTCCTTCCTAGGACTCCTTGCCTATGATGTAGCCTTCCTCAAATACATTTACTATCAGCTGTTCTCAGAATCATGTGGCATTGCTGGTGTAAGGCCATGGATATGAGTGGCCTTGTGTATGAGAACATTACTAAACGACCACATCAGAAGTGATTTGGCTTATCATACTCAAAAGAGAGGAAAGAAATCACACAACTCATGGAGAGATAGCTCAGCACATAACATTGTGAAGAACATATTTGTTAGGGACACTGTTTAGGCATATTGATTGTGCGTGGAATTAATATACAAAGTCACTTTTTAATTGGTTTCATTTATTTACATTGTGTTATAAAGAAAAACAAGGTGTAGATTCCAGGAAAAGGGGGGCATAAAAAAGTCGAGTATATATTTCTTCTTTCGTAAGGAAGCATCAAAGCAATGGGAAGATAGAAACATTTAAGGTGAATGATTGAGGAAGAATATTAAAAACTTAACGTGGAATGGGGACTTGAACTGAAAACAGACCAGGAGAAACAAAGCAGACCAGAAGTCTTCGCTCAGGTTCCTCATCAAAAGGGAGTCTGTATTGCAAGGAAAGGAGAAATGGGAGATGCCGGTATATCCAATTATCATGAGTTCTAGAAAACCTAGTTACAGAGAGTTTAATAGTCCTCAAAAACTTGGAGCTCAGTCTGTGGTAGGTGTTTTCCTAGAGTCCACACAGTAACTTTCCTTTGGAGAAAGAATCCCCATATTTTCCCTTCTAATCTCAGGGATCAGGCTGCTATACCTTGACTCAAGTTGAGAAGGGTGCTGTTATCAGAATTCTTATTCCATAGGGGCTAGAAACTTCTGAATACTACTGTTTCCTGGATTGGCATTCTGATAGGCCAGCACAATAGGCTGTAGCACCATGGTACCCATCTCCCCTGCCAACAGAAAAACCCACAGACTGTGGGCCAAGCACTCAAGACTAAATTTACATTGCACACCCTTCTGTGCCATGGATGTTATATTCCCTTTGCTGCTACTGGGACTCTCATTGCCACAAGCCTTTCAGTAGTAGGGATGATCCAGGAAATTCATAGACATACCTATCAAGCAGTATGTTCCCAGCAACATAATTTTCACCTGTAGAGTAGCCACAGACCATGAATTTCACATCCCATGTTATATGCACCACACCTGCCTGGCTGCTGGGAATCTCTATACAAACCTCAGGCAGATGGGTACTTTTTCCATTTGTAAATATTACTACAATAAAATCCACCATGTATACCTGAAGATCCTATAGGAAGATGGCATGTTATGGTGGTCTGAATGAAAATGGCCCACATCGACTCATAGGGAATAGTAATATTTGGAAGCGTGGCCTTGTTGAAGTAGGTGTGGCCTTTTGGTAGTAGGTGTGGTCTTGTTGGAGGAAATGTGTCACTGAAGGCAGGCTTTGAGGTTTCAGAAGCTCGAGCCAGGCCCAGTGGCTTACTGTCCCTTTCCTGCTGCCTGTGGAAAAAGATGTAGAACTCTCAGCTACCTCTTCATCACCATGTCTGCCTGTGTGCTGCTGTGTTTCCCACTGTGATGATACTGGACTAAACCTCTGACCTTTAAGTTAGCCCAATTAATTGTTTTCCTTTATAAGAGTTTCTGTGGCCATGGTGACTCTTTACAGCAACAGAGACCTTAACTAAGACACATGCTATGTCCAACAAGAAGAAAAGTCACCACAACCTATGAAACTGATATCCTAAGACACTTCTTTAGGAGAATGTCTTGTACTGGGCAAACTTCCTTATAAAATTGGTAGAGTCAACTGACTCATAAGATGAACAATAGGGACACAAGAAATATAAAAACGCAAGTAAGTTAATCACTTCAATGAACACAGTAACTGCTTAGTGGCAAAGCTGAAAGAAAAGGTTATTGATAAAATACCTAATAAAAATTAAAAACAATGGTACTGAGAAGAAAAGTCAATGAGATAGTTCATTGAAAATTAGAAAATGAGTCATGATTGGAATGAGAAATAGAAATCACCAAAAATAACTCAACAGAAAATTTGCAAATAAAGTACTCAATAAATAAAATAAAAACCAGCTGAGTCTCAACAGGAGAATCTCATATAAGTTCTCTCATGCAGAAGAAACAACTTTTGAACCTTAAGACAGGACTTTGAAGTGTTTTTGTCATACCAAAATTTTAAAAAAGGAAAAGAATTAAAAGAAATAAAGAAAGCCCAAGACATAAAAATTATTACCCAGTCATACAGTTCTGCATACAGATTTCACTTCTCTGTACAAAGGAAACATAAACTGGGGTCTTGGTGGGCCAGAAAATATGCTGTTGATGGGGAATCATTTAATTTATTTTCCCAGTCTTGAAACCAAATGCTCTAAATCACAATTGCTTGATGGGTAAGGAAGTTTATGTTTTGTACATTTTGATCTTTGTTCCAGCACACTAAATTTGGAATGCCTTGGTAGATTTGTGAAGAATGTTTACATTGTTTTCTTTCATAGTTTTCAGTCTCTAATAGGCCCATGTATGACAACCATGGCACTGGCTGATCTTGCCCTATCCCTTTCTCTTTTTTGTTAAACCTTTAGGTTCTCTTATTTAGGCACTTCCACATTCCTGAAGCTAGACACCAAGATGTATTCCCTTTCTTATGCTTGATTCATTGCTGAGGCTGATCACCGGATCCAAACACCAAAACATCAAAATGAGCTTAAAAATCCTTATTTTGCTATCTTAACTAACACACCCAATCAGAACTTACCAACCCACCCTAGCTCATCTTAACACAGACCTCCTTTTCTCCCCCTCTTAAAATTACAAATGCAAAGCTATTGGCTGCTTTTCTGCCCAATTCAGATTCAGTCACTTTGTATCTTTTTCTTGATTAATAAAGGATATATTTGTGTTGGAAAATTGTGTTTGGGTATGATCTGTGCCTAATCCGTGGTTTAAAGGCGAGCACTCTGCAGTGCAGAGATCCCTTCAATAGTTAGATTCTCTCTGGGTCATTCTAGTATCAGTGAGCAGTACAAAATGTAATGGGGTTGGGTTGGGGAATAGAAACAAGGAGCATTCATTGATTTATCCAGCAACTTTTTGAGAACTCCATACATGTTTAGCGAAAGCAGACTTGAAATAATGGAGACATATTAAGTTCATCTTAGACATGCCTGGCATTTCATGAGGGAGGTGAATAGGAAACAACTAAAAATATGCAAATAAATAATTTTCAGATGTGACTATTGCTATACAGAAAAGACACTCAAGAGAATGATGAAGAGTCGTGGTATGCAGATCATTGTGTTTGTTGAGTTGATTTAGATAGATTATCCAGAGAAAGCGTCTCTGAGAAATTGGCATTTACTCAGACTTAAAGAAGGAGGAGCCAGCTTTATGAAATTCCTAGGGAAAGGGTTTATGGTCCAATCTGGATTGAACAGCTGACCTAAAAAGACCAACATCAATAACTTCAAACAGCAGAAGGATGACACTATGTCTAGAGGTCAAAAAATAGATTACAAAGGTGTGTTTGTAAAAGTGGGAGATTAAGATCAAACAAAAGCCTTCAGGACATTATGAGCAATTTATATTTTATCCCGACTATTATTACTTAATACAAAAAAAGAAATGCAAAGCAGAGGTAACTCTGCCAAAGAAGAGGGAGACACCACTGAGAAATATTTTAGGGGTGGTGGGGGGAATGAAAGAGCCCTGTACATGGAACAGGAAGATAGAAGGGATCCCAGGCTTACTCCTGGATTTGTGGTTTGGTTCACAGTATCAATTATTTTGACCAGTTCTCTGACAAAATACCTGAAAAGAATAGCTTAAGGAAGAAAAGTTTTATTTAGTTTCTGATTTGAGGGTACAGCTTTCTGTGGGAGGGGAGGGGAGCAGGGCCCTGAAGCAGATGTTCCTGTTGCATGTCCAAGGTAAACCAGGTCTTCAGCTCATTCTTTCTATTTTTGCAACTCAGGACTGTAGCTCATAAAAACAGTCTTGTCCAGTTACCTTGTAGAATGGTTCTTTCCACCTTCAGTAATCCAATCGAGAAAGTCTCCCACAAAATATCCAGTAGTGGTTTGTCATATAGGTGATTCTAGATCCTGTCATGGTGACAATCTGTGTTAGGCATCGTAACTTTTATGTAACATTATCAGAAAAATAATAAATGAAAGAGTAGGTTTGTGGTCTCAGCCTGTTGAATCTGATTCGACCATTCTGTATTTGTTATGTTTATAGAGCCGTACCAGAGAGATGTATGCATTGTAGTATTTGTTTATAACAGAATCCTAAAATAAGAATGATTTAAACAAGCTGATGGTTTATATTTTCCTTATATGAATAAAGCTGACTTAGAATCCAAGACTGTTGAGTGCCCAGGTCTTAACATACTGAAGTGACTCAATGATGTCAGGAGGATGTTAAAGCCATTGAAATGAATATTTATGGTTACAGCTCCTATCGAGTTCTTCAAGGATGTGCAAGGAAGCACTAGACTTGTTGAGAAGACAGAAGTGGGGATGAATTCAGTCTATACTGGACTTCCCATAGGAAAGGCAAAACTGGCGTAAGCCTGACATACTTCAACAGTGTCCAGGAGTCTTCAGGTATGAGGGTTATCCATAGTGGTGTGTGTTAGAAATCAGGAGCTCCCAAGCCTACCCTAGGAGATTTGGCTCCAAAGGCTGCATCATTAACTGTAGCAGTCAAAAGTGACACATTTCTACTGTCTCTAGGAGATTCATATTTTCCTTAAGTGACATGAGTATCCTTTAAAGGAATCCCCTACCCCAATCAATTTCTGTCTGTCTCTTCCTGTCTCTCTGTCTTTCTCTCTCTCTTATGTCCCCACTCCTAGAGGGACTTTGGTTTCCCTGTGCCAAATAAATCTTTTGAGTGAGATCTATGACTTGGTATGATCTTTGCTAAATCATCTTTGGCTCCAATTCACCTAACAGTGTGGCCTTGGATCAATTATCTGCAGAATTATTTTCTGGGTGTGTGAAAATTAAAGAAAGTAGATAGGATGGGGTTTGGCTGGAGTTAGGATTAATTGGTTTGTATATGCAAGGCAGACTACCAGGCAACTTGCTTGTATCTCTAGGGATTAATTAATTATGAGAGGCAGTCTTACCCTGACCAGGAAGAACATCTCCATAATATTTCAAATCAAAGAATAAATTATGGTTAAAATAGGGCTGATAGCACACCATCATTTTTATAAAGATATTGCTTATTTTTTTCATTGCCCATCCTCAACCTATGGATCAAGTACCATAATAAACCTGCAGGGGCCTCAAGATATCATGTCTATATTTCATTTGGTGGAAGCACAGTATTTTTCTTTAAGAAAATTTCTGGCACCATCTCACAACCCAGTTTCCTTACAGTATATTGGTGATCACTAGGTGCATAGTTGTGAAAGGACAAGAGATCTGATTTGGAGAGCTGGGGCTGTAAGCTCAGGTGTAGTAGTCACAGTACAGCCTTAGCAAAAGCTAGGGGAACAACATTCCTGTAACAGGGATATTCACACACTATACCTGCCAGTGTCTTTTGCGTTTGCCCAAATAAAAGGCTGTTATCATCACAGCGATGTTGAAGAAGAGTAGGAAAAATAAAAGAGAAGGAACGAAATGCAGTAGTAATCACATGTTGTTCTTTGCCAGGAGAGGAAGTTGAAAAGGGAAGGAAGGAAACTGGATTACAGACAGGAATATATATATATATATATATATATATATATATATATATATATATATATATATATTAAGTAGCCTTGAACTCATCAGGTTGCTGAAGGAAGATTACCTTGAACATCTGGTGCTTTAGCTGGCACCTCCTGAGTGCTGGGACTTCAGCTACACATTAACAAACACATGTTTCTGTGGTACCGGGGGGTTACTAACACAAGCTCCTTGAATTCAAGGCAGACACTCTTCCGAGTGAACTGCATCCAAGCCCCGAGGGATTTTCATGTAGATGTTAAGTTGATAAAAAGATATATAGTTAATGTATTTAGAACAGCTGATAGATTTAGAACTGATTTTTAATGAAAGCAAAGATATTCAAATAGTAATTGGATGTAGTTCTTTTTAAAACTTTTATCTTCATCTATTTAGATGAATTTATTAATTTTTATCTGTCTTTAATTTTTAATTACATATTTTCATAAGTATATTCTTATCACATTTTCCCTTTGCCAAACTTCTCCCAGATCCTCTCCATGTTCTCACCCATCCTACTTCACACCACATCTTTCTCTCTTTCTCTTTAAAAAATAGATACAAACATGACTAAGGAAAAATAACAAAACAGTACACACACACACACACACACACACACACACACACACACCAAAAATAAATAACAAAATATAGACACATGTAGCGGGAAATTCTCCCCACAAGTTGGGAGGAGCTAAGGTGGGAGGAGTAAGGAGAGGAAGGGGAGGAGTAAGGAGAGGAAGAGGAGAAGGAAGAGGAGGATGGAGAACCATGCTTGTATCAGGAGCAGTCCTTGGTAACAACTTATATCTAGGTTAGTTCATTGAGAAACACCTCTAATTATGTGAGCATCTTGTTTATTGAGCATTACCAAACATATAAAGCCTTTGGTTAATCTTTAAGCATTAGAGTCTCATTTCTACCGGGTACCATGTGGATGGTGGGATGGTCTGGGCTCAGCCCAGCCTTGTGGAGACAGCATGGAAGATTGGCAGAGCCATCTCTCACTCTGGCACTGGCGTTTCTGGTTGCTGTTTCTAGCTGAGGTGCGCACATGGCCTCTGACTGTGGAACATGGCAGCAGAGCTAAGCAGAGTTGCTGTTTCGATAGTCAGCTCAAGAAAACACCATTTTAAATAATTACAACAGACACAAAAGACGAATAGGACAAAAATACCCAAACAAAACAATATGAGACAAAAAGTCTACAAAAATATTATTGATTTTATTTTGCATTAGACAACTATTCCTGGCTGTGGTGTGGGGTCTGCCTTGAAGTGTGATAAATGCAGTGAGACTTTTTATAAAATATTAATTTTTCCTTTGCAAAGGGTATCACTTGCATATGGCTTCTGGTTAGTGATGGGAACTTCCCTGCTCAGTTCTTGGACCCTGTCTGGCCTGAACCTGTATAGGATTTGTGTGTGCTGCCACTTCTGTTAGTTTCTATGTGTATCAGTGTCTGGAAAACACTGTTTTGAATGTGTGTCTCATGGAAAACTTTAACATATCAACTTGAGGTAAGCCAGCAGTGATAAAATCATTGCTTTCTTGTTCTGACATTTATCGTAAATGTGAAGGGAAGATAATGCATTTGATGTTGAAATGATTAAGATACAAATAATTAAGACTTGTCTGTTTCTCAGTACAAAGCTGACCACAGGACTGACATCCACAATAAAGAAGGCCAGTTCAGAGCTTTGGATCAGATAAACAGCCAACTTTGTTTGTTTGTACAACTTAAGGAATTGCTTTTACAAATGACAATGTAGGAAAATTTTGTTCTCTTCCTGCTTTTATGCTTTCTAAGAAGAAATGGTTAACACGAGGCTTTGTTTTAAAAAGGTAGAGAAGTTAGTGGGACATGTGATAGCTGAGAATGTGAGGAGCACCTCTAAATAAAAAAAATTTGAAGAACAGCCTCATTGGGATTCCTTTATAGTACACCTGTCGGACTGTGTGATATGGGAAGAACTTAGAGGCCATTCGGAGACTTAAATATTAATGTGACTTATACTTTCATGAACAACCAAATTATTGAGACTCAAGCACAAGTTAAAGAGAAAAGTCTCCTCGTTTCTTCCTAATCCTTGACAGTGACCTTGTTATGTCATTGATATTGTAGGATTCTTCCACTTGACATCTAATAAATCTGATTCTAAATTGGTTTGTAGTCGAATTTTGAAAAGGATCAATAGATTCATTTGCACTGATTCTCACTCTGCAGTCGGAAACGTGCCTGTACATGCAAAGAACTAGATTAGCAGATTTGATTCATAACCTCTTGGCTGTCTCAGAAAAGCAGCACACCTGCAATGCTATATAACATTTGAAGAATTAAATTAGAGGCACCACTGCCTGGACATGGTGCTCTCATCTGCACCTAATCTACAGCAACAAGTAAATTGGAGGCCGATTTCTCCTGCCATTAATAGACACCATACTTGTGTTGGATAGACACACAAAAAATCCTTATGCACCATAATTTTGAATACAATAATAATTACAATGGAATTGAATGCAATGGTATTTCCGTAGTCATAACTTTAAATAAGGAGGGAGTATATTAAGAGGTGATGGTGTCTTGTTTAATTTAAGCTAAAGAATTTTGGAGAAATTGATTAGAAAATGTCATCAATATGGAACCCAGTATGTCTTTGTTTGCTATTATATATCATTAAGTTCACTCAAAGGGTACTGATAGAATATGCTCTTTACCATGGACTATTTTGTGGTATATAAAAGTCTGCACAAGGCAGTGCATTTTTATTCTCTCACGTAATGTCTAATTTAGTGTGGCATTACAGAAATCCAGAACTGGTGAAAATTGAGAAAACAACTGAACATGAGGTGCACAGCCTCAAATGATAGATCTACAACACACCCTATAACTTAAGCTCAGGGAATATGGAAGAAAAGAAGGTAGAAAACTGTTAAGAGTCAGAAAGGGAGGATGTCTGCTGTATGATAGTATTTTCTATATATGACAGGAAAGCCACATCCAGGAAACAAGTTCCAACAAGACCTAAAATTGATACTGCCAATCAACATGCCAACATAAAATCTGATAAAGTCCTAGCCCTAGATGGAACTATGGAAAATTGATAGTTGCCCAGAAAGGAAAAACCAGTCTTTGTCTGGGACAAGCTCTCTGATAGGTTGAAAATTAGAGGTCAGCCCTAAACATACACATAGCACCATGAAATGAAATAGGCAGATTATATTTAAACACACACACACACAATAATAAATAATAATAATAATAACAATAAAATAATATGATAACAGATCATGAGTTTGAGGAATAAAGGAGACACAGGAGGTACTGTAGGGAGTATAGGGGTGCTCATATATAAAATTCTCAAAATGTTGAAAAATAAATTGAGAAGAGAATAGCATAAGTTGGAAACCACATGCAATGAAAGTCCCAATGTTTTTTTAGGGGTTATGCCAGGAAGGTAGCAATGAACCCCAAAGGAGTTCCATATGGGTAAGGTAGAAGTAATACATTTCTAAGGTAAGATAGATATATTTGTGCAGGAAGCAGAGATGTTAGGCTAAGAATATAGCCATAAGTAAAGGGGATGCAAAGTGAAGAAAACGTTATCACTGAGAAGTGTGCCAGCATCACCGAAGCAGAATGGGGAAGATTGAGAATAAGGTTGTGGTCAGTGTATAGATGCTGTTAAAGGCAAATGCCAGAAGCATGAATTTAATGGCCAATATAACATTAATGTCACTGTGTTATGGAGGAGTATAAGAGCAACATGAGTAAATGATGGGATAAACTAACAGTAGCCTCTAAATTACTGAGTAGAGTTTATACCACATATGGATCCATGTGATTGTATTCCCTCCACAGCCCTGAGGAAGAGAGGACCTGAATAACTTCACATTTACTTATAAAGCTAGTGGTTAGATGACATGAGGCAATACCTGTAAAATGGGAAAAGGGTTTCAAACTAAAAATCTAAGAAATGTTTCATTGACTGCTTATCAAGTATGTAAGTAATATTTGGATATTACTACATACTATAAAATTCAGCAATTTATCTCCATTCTACATTTCTTAGGATGGTTCTTGACTGTGTATTGTGGCAAAATGATAGAATATATCTGTGGAAAGAATAACATAGGAGAAACAGTGGGGTTTAACCAATAAATGCAACAAGAAGAGAACTCTTGTCATCTTAGTCATGGGATGGTCTAAACAGGATCTTAAATTCAGGGTGCATAATTGAATTTGTTGCACCATGTTGTTAGAAACTAGACAGTATTTCCTTTCCCATTAAGTACATTTTTTTTGCATGTAGACTCTGACTGCTTGGACTGTATACTTCAATAAATATTGTCAAGGGATATGACATTAGTTTTGAAGAGGAAAAGAATTTTGAAATGAGTAAAAAGTAGTAGCCATTACTGCTCTGTGCAAGTTCAGTCAATCACACAGATTGCAGAGAGTGTATGTTTTTAGTGGTGTCTTCAGGGCATCTTCAAATAAATAATTCATTTTAGTGCTGTGAGTGGTTGAGATTCTGCATGGCATTTTCCTGCAATTTCTGAGCTTCCTTATTCTTGAATCCTGTCCACAGTTCTTTCCTTCCTTCATTCCCTTCACCTTCTTCAGTACATGTGTGCAGGGTCTAATCTTCAATATGAAGCCTGTTCCTGTATCAAATACCCATGGTGTTTTCTGCATTCCAGAAAGAATTCCGACTCACAGATATTTTGGTAGTTTCAAGGTGTTTTAAATTTTAGTAGAATTTTGGGTATCTGAGTTTTTTTTTAGATGAAACAAATTTATGAGCTCATCCAGTGTCCCTTAATTTTGTAGTTGAGACACTGAAAATGTTCTCTCTGGACTCCTGAAAAGACACAAACTGTATGCTTCAACTGGGTAACCAGAGAAGAGTTGGCAATGTCCTCCTTACATAGGTGAGGACGGGATGTTGCCATTTATAAATTTGAAGGGATGAAAATTAAAAGCACAGAGAAGATAGTTGAGTAGAGGAGCCTTCAAGAGAGGTAAGTAGCCACCCGTACAAACTCCAAAGGACAGGCCCCTGTTTTACTATCTTTCTGCCCTTTGATCTCCCACCAGAAACTTTCAAGTGAATTTGAGAAACAGATATCAAATGAAGCTGTTACACAGTCCTTCCAATATTCCATATAGGAATAATGAAATCACAGAACGTTGTAGCATACACAGGTTCTAGGTATCAAGGTCCTCACACTTGCAAGTGCTTTCACCATCAAGCCACCTTGGCAAAGCTCCAAAATCATGAGTTTCACCAAGGGATGAAGAAAATATCTTAACCTTAAGTCAGAATAATAGAAATAATATTTGTCTTTGTAAAAATTATTGCATATCGAGTTTCCTGTGACAATTTATGTGTCTTCATCAATGTATGAAACCAACATCAACTAATAACATATAATGTGCCTGTCAGTGTGCTTCAGGAGGTATAGTTACAAGGGTGGGATTCATTATCCTTGCTGTCCCAGAATTCATAGCCAGCCTTAAATATTCAAGTGAAAAAAATTTTTTTCCTGCAGCCCAGCATGATTTTACAGTACTGTTAGTCACTGTGTTCCTGGGCAAAGCTAATATTTGCTAAAGCAAAACATAATTTGGAAGGTAAATCTTCCCAAACATGAAAACGAATTCTAAAGAATAAAGAAGACTTGTACTTTCTTTCTCTAGGGTTAGTTAGATATTCTCCATATGATTAAGGAAGGTTCACACTTTGTGTGTGGCCATGTGAGTATGTGAGGACATATACTTATCCATGTGTGTGGGTGTCTATGTCCATTCCATATATTTGAAACTTTAATACAAATACCACTGCTCAGGAATGAGTCAATAAATAATCTTAACTAAAAGGAGCATTTTCTCATCATAGCTTCAGTCTATCAGTGAAAGACATCGCAATCTGCTTCCAGATGCAGTGCAGAGAAAACACTTGTTCTGAGGCTCTTCTGCACTGATCCAAGAAGAAAATTGACTAATTCACTTGAAGCTGATGATCTCTGAATGGATAACTCTCGGTGATTTTCTATAAATCTCTTATGGCTGTCTCACAAAAATATAGATTATTACATAAACATCAGGGAAGGTATTGTGTGCCCAGCTCCCAGTGCCCACTTGAAAGCAAAGTATCAATGGAGACATTAGGCTTTGCTGGTGCTCCCTGAGTATATTTTAGTTATAATGCCAAATATTAAATATAATGTCTCATTTTGTACTCCAATTAATTAGCAATTAATTTTACTCCAAAATACATATGAGGAAGCTGAGATTTAGGGATGGTGAATAACAAGACTACACTAGCACATGTAACTCAAACTAGCTACAGACCTGGGATGAGAACTGAGGTTTGCTCAATCTCTACAATTTGCAATTTTGATGGACAAACCTATATGATGTTCTGTTTTTTCATTTTTTCTACTTCTTTGTTCTATGCCTTTTTTTCCCGTGTTGATTTCATGTAATCACAAATCCTAAGCATGCTATCTGACAACAATTTCACTACATTTAAGACAAACACCAGTTGTAAAAAAAAAACCTTCATCATCTTATTGCTCTGCAGTAGTACAATTATAATTTAATGAAACTTATTAAAATTCTAACTCTAGCTTACTAACATCATTTCAAATAAAATCAATGGGTTTGGCAGTGGCTCACATTTCAAATGGATTTCCTTCTAGATGATTAAAAATGGTAGAAGGAAAAGAATATGGGATTAAGGATCAGAAGCCTGGGATTTGAATTATTTCACCTTCTAATTGTTCTACCTGTGCACTTTATTTTGAAATCTAGTTTTCAAAACCTGTGAGGTCACTTCCGTTTCCAAGCTTAGATTCTCTGACATGGGATCACTATTAGCTAATTTAGAATCTTCTAGAGTGGTCACTGTGTTTCTGTTTCTGATTCTATTAAAAACCAACTTTAAACTTGTTAAGATTTTTTGATGCCACATTTTAAAGGTATAATGAAAAATAATTTATTCAGAAACATTGCAATGGGTTTACATTCAGCTCTGAATATTAGAATGGCAAGTGGGCAATTCCATTGAAGCACTGAGCAGAAATTTTTGTGTGAGAAATGAAGAAGAAGAAACACTAGATATTGGGAGCAGGTTTAAGGTTATGGCTAAACCTTTCTGAAGACAGCAACTGGCGAATGGTAGAAGATGAATGTTGAATCTGCTATTGTTGGCAATGTAAGAGTACTTCTATTGGCCTTATGTAATTGTTGTCTTGGAGGCTTGCTGCTGAATAAGCTCACCCTTTCTAGAACTCTAGCTAGCTGGTTCAACTCAGCTGTTCTGGCTTAAACTGCTCTCCAAACTGACTGGTTCAAATTAGCTTCTCTTGGCTGAATTCTGTTTGGCTTCCAACTAACTCTGGCAGTCATCCTGATCTTGCTCCTTAGCATTGTCTGGCTTCTTCTATATTCACCTGTGTCTACCTTGTTCTCTTGTCAACCTGTTTCTGTGAAACTGTCCCAATAACACTGTCCTAAAGTCATACTTAGATGTCACTTTTAGATATGGCTGCTTCTTTCTACAAATTAACTTACATACATTGTTTGGGATTAAAGGTGTGTACTAATGGCGTTTTTGTATTCCAGCTGTATCACACTGACCTAAAAGATGCAAATCCTTGCCAGAGCAACCATGTTGCTGGAATAAAATTCCTCTACAAGGCAGTACATCTGGAGGGAAGGCAAGTTCCTTTTAAACTACATTAGCCATGTTCTTGAAAAAGTAGATTTTATAAGAAAGTTCACAGATAGGACTAGAAGGTTCAAGAGCCTGACAAAGATTTGGATAAGCAAAGGATTGTTGCCAATGTATAAGTTATGAATTTGGAGTTTTGAAAAGCAGACCATATTGGAGAGTGTGAAATTATAAGTGTCATGTTATACGAACTTTATAGGAGGTTTGTTTCTTTAAAAGTGTTAGAAAATAGGTAGAAAATAGGGGTTAATTCTAACTATCCATGTCCCACACTGTGGCAGATGAATGGGAGAGATTCAGAACCAGGTGCTGTCAGGACATATGCATCTTCCTGGGGTTGGTAGCAAAGGAGCTTGCAGACAGAAGGACATCATTAGGTGTTCATGTAATCTCCCTTTTAATTAAGTGGTACATGAAGGTGAGAGGATGTGTGTGGGAGAGGGAATAATTCAGATGCCAGAATCTAGAATAAGAAACATTCAAATCCTACACTCTAGGGAAGATAAAAATACATTAATGCACAAATGTTGATTCTATTCTTGATACTATCATTTTAATTCATTTTACAAGAGCTGAAGAGTGCTTTTCATTTCTGTAATCTTAGCTCAGGGTGGTATTTCTGCTTGGCTTTTAAAAACTTCCCTTAAGTCATGATTTAATGTGATGACTATATTCTGAAATAAAAGTGAGCTGCTGGATGAAGTCTGAATGGGACACACTGTGCTCACCAGTGGTGTAAAGTCTGTGAAACAAAGCCAGGACCATATGGCTTAAAACTCAAGAAGGCAAGTGCTGTGGTTAAATATCCCTCTATCCATAAGCTACCCCAAATTAGAAGACAGATTCTCTATCTTTCCTTGAAAAGAACATATTTCGGATTCCTCTTATGACATGGTTGAGAAAGCAGGGCTTATTTTTAGAGATTTTAGTTTCCAGCCCAATTTTGCTCATCGCTACCTGCTTTGTTAAGGAAGCCCACCCACTCAGTACTGTGGCAACAAGAACAAGGACTTGTACTTCTTTATTGCTGCTTCCACAGAAATGCTCGCTGGAGTCAGAACAAGTCTTTTACCAAAAATATAATTAAAATGTTCTTATTTTCAATGAATCATTTTAACATCTATTTTTATATAATTAAACAAAAGAATTTTGGGTTGGTTCAGTGGTTAAGAGCACTGTCTGCTCTTCGAGAGGACCAGGGTTTGATTCCCAGCACCCATAATATCACTGTTTTGAATGGGTACATTAGAAAAAATTATTCCCAAATATAGACCTTTAAAACTAAGTCATATGGTCCTAAGAGAGTTGCTGTGAGAAATGGTATTCTCTGCAACTTTCCATGAAGCCTAGGAACCATTACCACCAAACAGGAAACCCATTTCACTCAGAGTGAATTAGGTAGGTTTTCTTAAAGAAGGCTTAGGGCTGTTGCCAAAAGGAAAGCAGACTAATTAATATAAATGCATGAAAATTAAATCAAATTCTAAAAAAAAAAAAAAAGTGGGTGGATTTATAAATAATTTTGGAGCAGGGAATGAAAATGTACACTAAGAAAACCTCAAGTAAATAATTAGCATATCAAAATATTTTCATGTAAAAGAGACACAAGTTTGGAATAAAAGTTGAGAAAACATTTGTAGAAATCAAACTTACTAGGAGTGGTGGAACTATCATCATTTTGAGTGTGGTAATGAATCTGCCTAATGTGTTAACTTGTTATTTGCAAACTGTCATTTAGAATATCTTTTTGTTTTCTTTCACATTTCTGAGCATTTTAAATCTTAAACAAAAGCCGTATCTAAATGACTAGGAAGTGAACTGCTAGAATTAGGTATTCTATCAAGAAAGGACCAAGAGGAACACTGGTCACAATAATTACTAATTAGTTATCTTTTTTTTTCTCATTTGTACAACCAAAACATGTGTGACCTTCAAATAAGATGAGATTTTTATGTCAGATAGGTGGACTAATCATAGTCTCATGCCCATCTGTCTGTGGACAAAATACATTCCCTCAAATGTCCTATATAAGCATTTTGTTTGAAGTTGTCAGCATAAGAGCCTTTTGTGCAAGGCTCTTAGGATTTGATCTCTTCTGATTAGCTGGCACTTGTTAATAATATTCTCATCTCATCCACTGTTTTCTTCTCTACCAACTGGTTTCCTAGGCTCTATGAACAGACTAAGAATTTATCTAGTAATTGTAACAGTTTTGGGGGATGTACATCCATTAAAATCTAGCAGATTATATAAATCAAATA
The DNA here is from genome assembly GCA_021653895.1 of Mastomys natalensis. Taxonomy (NCBI): domain Eukaryota; kingdom Metazoa; phylum Chordata; class Mammalia; order Rodentia; family Muridae; genus Mastomys; species Mastomys natalensis. The sequence goes on from JAJTUV010001399.1 coordinate 653,826, forward strand.
GAAGAGGTACATTAATATACTTTTACCTATATCAAGCTGTCAATAGTAAGTAAATATGATTTCCTTTTAAGAAACCATGAAAATCAGCCCCAGAGTAAGTGAACTAAGGATTTGAATAAATCACTTGCAGAAAAAACAAATATAATAAAACTGTGTAAAAATACTCAGTTACTCCATGATTAAAGAAATGCAAACATCATACCTCAGGGCACAATCTCTTTTTTGTCTTACTAAGACCAAAACCTTGGTGATGTCAAGTAATGAACACATATGTTTCATATGGAATCCCATGATAAGGAGCAAATTGTTACCATAAATTAAAATTTTATATGCATGTATTGATTTATAAATATGACTTATTATATATTTGAAAGTGATCCTGGCTTTATAAATGAACTGTAATAAATAATATCCTTAAAACTAAGAAGAAGGATAAGGTGAAAATGCTTACAGGCAACGATGAAAAGGGTATGTCAACCAGTATTCTGATTGACAATGGGGCTGACTGGAAGACTGTCATGGAACCCTAACTAGGCCTGTGTTCTGATAAAGAAGAAAATCAGTTAGGGACTTTCAGAAAATGGGGTCTTTGTTGATCTGCAAAGTTAGTGGATAGGAAAATGCCATGCAGCTATAGACAGAGACAAGGAAACCTGAGGATCTTTTCCTGGGCTTCAGTGAAATCAAAACAGTAAAATTCTACTTTAAAAGCTTGCATGGTCAAGCCCCCAATCCCTTAGGTTTGGATTCTAAATATTAACTCTCTGTAATATAGGAAATCTCAGTTTGAGAACTAATTTTAAAGAAACCCCTGGCTGATATTATCTTTGGATACCTTGATGTCAGAAGAAAAAACTCTTCTTGTACTAGAGTCACAAAATTCCTGTTTTGAGCCCCTAGAGATTGATCATATAATCTCAAATGTCTGACACTTGGTAGAAATGAAAAAGGATAGAATTATATTCCTAAGGGTACCAGACAGAAGAATTCCTAATGAATAATGATGTGTAATAATTTTGTTCAGTATGTTTGAAGATAGAACAGAGAGAATGAAAACTAATCCAAAATGAAGAGTTTTTAATTATGATCAATACGGATTTTGTAAATGCTGAATTACTTCATATAGCAAGGTAAAAGAGTTTTTAAGCATAGATTTACAATCAATTACACAAACATGAAGCAGACAATAAGGAACATATAATGTGAAGATTATACAATACGGACTTTAGAAGTATGGACATACTTCTCATCATTTTAATTTACCCTGGAAATGTAAAACAACGCTGAGATTCCATCTTATCAGAGTGACTATCACCAAAACAGCAGTGGCTTCATTCTGGTGAGAGTGTGGAGAAGAGATCATTATGGGCTACTGGTGAGTAGATAAGCTCCCACGGCTACCAGAGAAGTCAATGTGGAAGTTCCTCAAACTAAAACTATGTACGTGATTCTGCTATATCATTCATGGGAATATAACCAAAGAAGTGTAATTCAGTTTACTAAAGAGACACCTACTTATCCACCTTGATTGTGACATTACTCACAAAAGTGAAAATAATCAACTAGCTTAGTAGCCTACCAATAGATAAGTGGATAAAAGAAAATTGGATAGATATACACAATGGGCTATTTTTCAGCTACAGGAATATCAAGTGTTTCCTCTCATATGTTGTGATGGTTTGAATGAGAATCGCACCCATAGGCTCATAGAGTTGAATACTTGGTCAACTGGGAGTGGCAATATTTGAATAGATTGGGAAGTGCGGCCTTGTTAGAGAAAGTGTCAGTTGGGGTGGACTTTGAGGTTTCAAAAAGCCCATTCCAAGCCCACAGTCTTTCTTCCCGCTGCCTGTGGAATCAACTGTAGAACTCTCAGCTCCTTCCCCAGCACCATGTCTGGCTGTGGTCTGCCATATTCCCCACCGTGATGAAAATGGACTAAACCTTTGAAACTGTAAGCGAGCCCAGATTAAACGCTTTCATTTATAAGAGTTACTGTGGTGTGTCTTCACAGCAACAAAACACTGACAGACTATAAAAATCTAGATTAAAGAACACATAGATAGACAACATACAGATATAACATAAAATAGAATGGAGGCTATCTAGGAAGAACAAAGGGGGCAACTCACAAGAGGAGGGATGGGGACAGCAGAGGACACTGGGGTTTGAGCATTGTCAAAGTCCATGATGCAACTGAACAAAATTGTCATCGTGATGCCATCACTTTGTGCACTGAATATGCACTAATTATAAAATGTTTAAGGAATGTTGGAAGTAGTTGAAACAAAGAATTTTCTGTAATTGAGGAAATCATGGTTTTCCGATGAAGCAGACAGAATAAGATGATGAAACAGACAGAATAATGAAATGAAACTCATACATGAATAACTTACGTTAGAACTCTGAAAATAGAAGACTAGATTTACAGGTGTCCAGGAGAAAATAGACTAGACAGAGTCCACACTTCTGAACAATAATAGGAGTTTGATATATAAGACAATCTTTTTTTTTTTCATACTCAGATAAGCTCAATTCTAAAATGGTTAGTGATTTTTCTTAGTTTAAAATTTTGTTCAGATTGGAGTAGAGCGATGGCTCAGTGGTGAATAGCAGTTGTTGCTCTTGTAGAGGACATGGGCTTGGTCCCCAGCAATGACAGGATGGCTCATTATCATTCCTAATTCCAGTTTCTGGGGGTCCAATGCCCTCTTCTGATGTCCATCAGCACCATACAACATGCAGGCAAAAAATTCATACATATAAAATTAAATAAGTTAAAATTATAAAAAGCTTTGTTTTGGTGAATTATAAATGCTAAAAATTTTACATTAAAGAATAAGAGAAAGAGAAAAAACTTAGAGAGAAAATGAAAGAGATAAATAACTCTATGAAATGAAATTGCACAAAGCTACTTGCATGTGAACACAGGGTTCAGGAGAAAAGCTGTTATGCTGACAGAGATTTTATGTGAGGGATGCCACACTACCCAGAAAACGTGAAGATATATGCACAAGAAGAATATTCAGAAAAGCATTTTATGTAACAGGAGAGGAAATAAACAATTTTCTCTGGATAGTTGGTCTTTAGCATTCAAACTTTTGCCCAAATTTGTGATTAATTCAATGTTTCCACATTTCTTTAGCAAGTTTCCAATGTTATAGATGTATAATAACTAATTATTACTCAGTAATCAACCATATTCCTATTCATATATATATATATATATATATATATATATATATATATATATAAACATAAAATATATAAGAAATTTTGTCTGATACTGTTAATTTTCTCGGTGTTGGAAAAAATATTTTCTAGTAGTGCTTAGTTTTTAAATAGTTGTAAATTAGTTATTGATGATTCTATAGCAAATTCAAATTTTTTACACTAAGTATATTTGTTTGTTTAAACATCTGTTTTCTATATACAACTCTAAAGAAACCACTCTGCAGTTTACCTACAGGAAACAACTCATTACTTTTGTGAATAATGATATCTGAACCATTTCTATCATTAACTTTATGATTTTCTCCAATAAAAATGAGAGTGTCTGTGACGTTGCTAAATAGGAATGACAGTTCCGGCTGTCCTATACCTTTGTCATCATTATGATTATCAAAATCATGATTATAAACATCATCATCATCATTCTCTTCTTTCTCCTCATTCTTCCCTCCTCATCCTCTTCCTCTCCTCCTCCTTCTCCTCCTCCTCCTGTTTCTTCTACTTCTTGGGATGGAGTCTCAGGTATTCCCGTCTTGTTCTTGGTTTTGTTTTTTAAACTTCTGGTTTGAGTCTGATGTCCTTTGTTCACACCCTCTACTTTTCCAACTTTTAAATCCTCATGTACCATCTGAGGGTTTGATTTGTTCTTCCTGTTTCCTTCAGTATCAAATGAGCTCACAGTAAAGCATGGAGGTTTATAAGTGTGATTAAAGTAAGGCCTCTGAACTTCCTGCTGCTACTTTACTTACAATGGCAGGGATTACTCAAGATTGTCTCCTCTTTCTGTTCTCTGTTGCTTACCTGCGCCCTGCCTTCTCCATTCTCTTTGCCTGGCAATTTTAACTTCTAACACAAGTTAATACATGAACATTGTAAAAATTTAGACCTTAGCTTTAGCATAAAGATAAATGATAGAGGGAAAACCTAAAAAAACCAACCAAACAAAAACCCAAACAACTGTCTGCTCTTCTCTGCTTCTCTCCTGATATGAAGACTGTGTTATACAAACCAACCTCCCCCACCCCTATTAAGACTGAACAATCACTACCCTAACATAGTCTTGAAGACTGAGGACTAAATTATTTCCATAGCAACCACCCATGAATAAAGGGCACTCACCTTCTAAGTGTGAACCTTACTCCAGGGGTAGTCCACATGCAATTGCTCTTCAGCGTCCTTCAGTATTGAAGGATGTCTGTGAATGGTCATCCTTGATGTCCTAAATTTAGTTACAAAAGCCAGAAGGTAGAAAGAGAAAATAAGAAAAGGAAGTCAGTTAACAGTTGGAAAAACGTAACAGAAAGTCTATGTTGAAACCTTAACTCCCATCTCAGCTGATTATGAGGGTCACTGAGTTCTTAATATATATAAACTTTTCACTGTTAATCTCAAGCAGTCCAAAAGGAACAATTATTCCTGCTTAAAGACTGTACCTAAAGCTTTCCCTACCTTGCATCGTTCTTGCCCCTTTTCTGTAGCCAATATAGTTTGCAGTGCTTTCATCCCCCACAGTTTATGAAAACTACTGAGACCTGTCTAGGTACAGTGCTGCTGCTGGAAGTTCACAGCACTCGTCATGGGACCTGCTGCTTTCTTTTCCTGGCCAGTAATAGCAATGGTTCAATAAACCATGTAAGTTCAGAGAAAGATCCCACAGTCTTTTAGAGCTTGAATTTAATGTCATTTACCTACAGTTCATCAATTACACACAGGAAGAATTGAACTATGAAGAACAATGACCATCTTTGGAGAAATATGACAGATAAAGGCTTCTGGGGTAATGATGAAGCTCTATTGATCTGGACTGGGTTTTGGAAAAATGGCTAGGACTTCCGGTCTGGGCCCAGGCACGGAGCAGATCCCGGGCGTCAGCTCTGCACTGAATCTCACAAAACTCGGCAGAAGTGGGGCACCCAGGAGCTCTGACCCAAGCAGTATCTCAGGTAAAAATGAAACACCCATGATGTCTGCTGGTAGAAGCTGAGATCCTGATGCTGCCTCCAGACTTATACTACTTAGACCTTTGATGGGCCATTGACAAGGACACCAAACAGCTAGAGACTGACATCACTAATCTGAAGAAATCCCTCGTTTCGATGTCAGAAATGATCTCCAAAAATTGCAAAGGACTTTATTGGACTTGATTTACTCTTTTACAATAGAAAAGACTGTGTACAGCTCTTGCTGTGTACTGCCCTTAAAGAAGAATGTTGTCCTTACATAGACAAGACAGAGATGGTTAAAAAGAACATGAAAAAGGTCAGAGAAGGCCCTGAGAAAAGACAGAGAGAGAAAGAGAAAGATGAGAGCTGGTACAAGGAATGTTTTTCAACCTCTCTATGGTTGTCAACCCTACTTCCTCCCATCTTGGGAACATTAATTGGGTTATTTTGCTGATTCTTTTGGTTCTGGGCTTTAAATAGGCTGACTAACTTTGTGATACAACAGATAGATAATTTGGTAGCAAAACCTATTCAGACACATTATCATAAGTTAGCTATGGAGGACCATGAGACTCAAGATGAGGTTGTTACTTTATCCAGGGTGTTCCTCAAACCCATCTCCACCCAACCTAAAAGAGGGGACTTCTGCCCCTAGACCAAACAGAGAGAGGCTACCCAGAACCCTCTCTGACTGGTGATCTGAATTCTTGCTTAGGCTGCGAGGTTAAGCACTGCAAGGGAATGTAAATAAAACTTAAAAATAACTAGCTGGGTTCCCTGAGGGACAAGCCTGACTGCATAGGGGTTGATGTCAAAAGTATCCCCTTTCCAGGAAAAAGACATTGGGATAGGTATGGCCCTCATGCCTCACTGGACAACGACAGGAGTACCAGAGCCATTACAAGGTCCCCTTCAATTATTGGAGGTCAGGCCTCTATCCCTGCCTTCGCAAGAATAGAATCGCCAAGGCCCTTCTATACTTAGAGAAGGGAGGAGATGTCAGGAGCAGCCCTACATATACACTAAAGGCCTAAAATCAGCCATAGGCCTAAAGTCAGCCATAGGCCTGACATACATACATGCTAACACAAAGTCTTGGATCTCTGTGGAAAAACACTGAAACAGCAGGCTATAAGCTATTGTAAACAGGCAACTTCTGTGGAAATTTACCAGCCTGAGTAGTCATAGATCTTATAAATAGGCAGCCTCGGTAGACAGTACCAACTTAGATAAGGACAAGTGAATTATAGGCAGAGTCATAGTGACCTGTCCCCTGAACCTACACCCAGCTGATACCCTGTTCTGAAAGGTATCTGTACTCCCCCTGAACACCTATGCTCCGGTGCCATTCCTTTCCCCACATCCTGCCTTTTTGTGTTTATAACCTCTGTGTAAATAAGTAAATTATGATGTGATTTAAATAACTAAATAAATAAAATTAAAAAAAATAAAAAAAAGAAAAGAAAAAATGGCTAATAATGATAATAATAATAAGAATAATAAATGTCTAGACTGATCCAGATTAGGTAATAGGACAGCATGGGATCTGAAATATGACAGTTCATTCCTTGGAGACATTTTGATAAGCTGAGGCAACGATCTTTCAGTTAGAAAACATGCTTTGATATTCTTTCTCATTTTGCCTCTTGGTGCATTTTCCAGAACTTGGGACTATCATACACTTGTTTCATCTTGAATCATGATTTAATGTCCTGTATCTGTGTGCTTTCACATCACCCTTTTGTGTAATTATTTCAAAATAGAGCTCATTAGACAACTTCAAGCTATAATTCCCAATGAGAGAAAGTGCATTTTTTATTAATCATTTTCCTTTTTTTATAATTTAATGGGAAAGCTTTATGTTCGTCTTCCCCTACGAAGATAAGCAGATGGATTTATGTCAAGAATTCTCCTTAGTGTTTGAACTGGGAGGTTTGTGTGCAGATTTTAAGACTTGTTGCGGTTGGCCCAAGGAGAAACAGTCTTTTGCAGATCACCATGCCAGTCATAAACATATAAGGACCAAGTCAGTATCCAAGAAAGGACTGCACTGCATTCCAGGCCTCTTTGGATGAAACTATAGCTCTATAATTTGGCGACAAATTTATTTTGTCAAAGGAAGACTTATTGATTTTATTATTTTTTTTTAAAATTTTCTTTAGGGAATAAAGAAAGTTCACTTACTGAATTTGAATGAGGATATTGTAGAACAATTTGACAGGTGGAAATGTAAAGAATACAGTACCCATACCCACAGAAGTATGCATATAGAGATATAGAAATCTTAATATGAGCTCTCTATTGCCTATAATCTACTATGAAACTGTGTGCCCCATCTCAAAGAATTAGTACTTATGGTGTTCTGGGATTTTAATGTTATGGTAATTTTTTTGGTAGGTTTGCTTTTTAAATATAGAAACAAAATCATTAAAATTAATTTTAAAGGAGACCCTGATGATTACAACATTCCTGATACATTTTCCTTTAAAACTGTATATGCTGGGCATATAAATTCATTTGTGGTTACTGCAAAATGGCCTATTGCCTCAGTTTGTAGAAACTCATTTATATTGGTCAATGCCTGCTAAGATCTTGAAAAATATATCTTAGCCCATCCTCCTTCAGCTAGAACAGGAACTTTAAAAAAGAAAACTCACATGTACACAGGTATGCATATGATAAAAAGGAATGTCTCTACGTGGGTTTCTTAAGGTAGAATTAACAACCAAACCACCTTCCCCCAAGCACCCAGGACTAAACCACCAACAAAAGAGGACACATGGAGGGACCCATGGCTCTAGCTGCTTATGTAGTAGAGGATGGTCTTATCTGACATCAATGGGGCGGGGCTTAGTCTTGGGGAGGCTCGGTGCCCAGTGTAAGGACATGCTAGGGCAGTGAAGCAGGAGTGGGTGGGTGGGTGAGAGAGCTCCCTCATAGTAGCAAGGGGGATGAGGGATGGGATAGGGAGTTTGTAGAGGGGAAACCAGGAAGAGGGCTAACATTTGAAATGTAAATAAATAAAATAACAAGTAAAAGAAGAAAACTAGAATTATACCAGAAACCACTTTTCTTTCACCTCTAAAGCAGCACTTTGTTAACAGTGGAGATTTCTGGTCAGTAGGAATATGACACTAGTAAGTGTATGTTAACAACTAACTCTCTCTGAAACCTGACTTAGTGTGTCTACGAATTGAGAAAGAAGATGAAAAAGAGTTTGCTCGCAGTCTGTCATTGAGATCATTGGCCAGTATATTAATAAAAGGGCCAAACTTTTCGTTTTCTTATGGCATGGGATGCGTTGATAGGCAGTTGTAATTACTAACCTCGATTTTACTCACTATCTCGCTCTCAGTGAGTTTCTGAAGAAACTGTAGTTGGAACTTAAAGATTTTTACAAAGCCAGATGTAAGTCAGTAGCCCTAGATTTAGTTTGTGGTTCAGTCATTTCTTGTGAAGAATATAGACTAAACTGTAGGGAGAGAGAAACTACTATATGTCCATTTCTGAGATTAGCACACAGTAGGCACTCAAAAACTTGAGGACTGCTACTTTACTTTCTCCTTGTGACATAATTCTGGCTTTCTGACTGTCCCTTTCCTTCAAGATTGTGAAATCAGTAGCTGTATTGGGGACAGATTCCTTTCATCATTCATTATACTTACCATGTTGGACCACATGAGCTGGGCTTATTCATGCAGCAATAACTAATTATTAGTGATATTAAAGTTTAGATTGTCTCCAAATTCAGCGAAAGAGGTGAGGGATTTTTGCTAGTTTTCAGAGACTGTACCACAGTGATGTTGCCATTATATGACCAGAAATATTAAGCCTTTAAGTTTCTTATGACAGCGAATACTCTGATACACATTTGTTATTGCTAAGAACTTGTCTTTAGTTTTTAAAAAAGATTTTCCTTTGTTTGTTTGTTTGTTTGTTTGTGTGCATGTGTGTGCATGGATTCATGTGTGTGTTCATGTGTATGTAGATACATGAGTGCTATGGTGTCTATATGGAAATCAGAGGACAATGGTGAGTTGGTTCTCTGCTTCTTCCACATGGGTTCTGTTCTGGGGATGAGCTCAGGTTATCAGCTTAGTGGTATACACTCTAACCCACTGAGCAATCTTGCCAGCCTCACAGTCTTTTCTTCTTGAAACTATCTTCTATCATTGTTAATTTTTCTTCTGCTGCTTATTTCAGGTTCCTTTCAGAGACTGTTCTTTGTTTGCTCTCAGATTCTAAGTTTTAATTCCAAAAGGCTCCATCCTTTAATCTAAATGCAGTGCTTAGGATTAAAGAAAACCCTGATATACAGTTTTTCTTCCAATTTGATGTTTCTGAAATTTAATTAACAACGCCACTAAATTCTAGACCAATAGGTCTAATGGCCTAACCAATGTTTCAATTTGCCAGGCTCAGAGGCACCTCAAATCAATCATATTGAAAAAATAATCATTACCTTCTACCAGACTCCTTATGTACTATCAATCTTAGTGAATGGTGAAGCTTTGACTTGTAATTTTATAATCCTTTCTTCCTTTTACACACAATTCAATCATTTCATTCTACAATGTCTAGCTACTCATATTTTTGGATCCATCATCTCTTCTCCTGCCCAAGTTTAGGCTTTTATCAATTTGTTTCCTTGCTTGGGTTTTAAATCTTTGTTTAGTAATAGATCACCCATTTACTCAGATAAGGTATTTTTTTTGTCTCCAATTCATTTCTACAAAGAGAATCAGAAGGAAGTAGGATAAAGGCTTTAAGGTAGTGCCAGTATACAGAATTAAACTGGGATGTGTAACCAATAAGGGGTATTGTGACTTTGGAGAGAAGACTAAAAGTTGCCAATTCCTTGGTAGAAGCAAGGGTCTCAGGAAGACAGACTCAAGCACAATAGGGACTGGAAGAGAAAAGGAACATTAGAGACACATTCTCTAATTTGAGATGCTGGTCAAAGAGAAAGGCTAACATATTGAATGTTATGGTTTGAATATGAAATGTACCATACATACTGATAGTTTAAACTCTTGTTTCACAGATGGCGATATGATTTGGAAAGCCGTCAAACTTTAGGAGGTGGAGCCTAGCTGAACAAAGCAAGTCACATAGAGTTAGTCACTGTCTATATTTTGCCTGGGGCCATTTTGTGTCTCTGTTTCTGCCCACCATGAAGTGAACAGCTTCTTTCTTTATACCCTGACACCACCATGAGGTTCTGTCTTACCATGGGCCCTAAATCAAAAGAGCCAAGGACTACGGAATGAAACTTCTAAAACAATGACTCACACTAAATCTGTCCTTCTGTGAATTGTATGTCAGGTGTTTTGTCATCCTGAAAAGGAAAAATAAGTAATGGACTAAACAAGATGGGGCTCTAAATTTCTGTGAGATATATACTTCCTAGTCAAACCAGACCAATGAAAAGAGCATGAAGAAAAGTGGACTGCAGTGAAGCCAAGGAGGCATTCGTCGTAGTTAAGCATTCAGTTACATCTATTAAGTATCCTAAATAATAATCAGTACATGGAAGGTTCAAAGAATCAAATGTCTCTGAGAATCCTTTTCAACCAGCAGAACTGGTTGGCAAAGAATGGGCTGCCTTATGAATGAATTCCTACAGTGATTCTAACAAGGCTGCCTTCGTGCTGTGAAGCCATTGCTCTGTCTATTTCTGCACGACAAAAGTGAAAGGAACAGACTATGCCAAGCTCCTTTCTAACTCTAAAGTTTATATTTATATCTCTAAACTCTTACGTTTACAGTTTATATTACCCCTCAGTATGAAAGTTGTATCTTGGTTACAGTTTTGGCTATGTGTCATATTATATCCTCCTGTGCATTAGGTATTAACCTGCAGACATTTTCCTTATGTTGCATACTAGATGCTACAAGAAGACCCAAATCTTATTTATATTCAATAAATGTTCCTCCCCTTTCTCTGTTTGTTTTTCACTAGTTTGCTCTTCTCTGTATGTTCCTAGTTGAACTGAACTGCCAGCTAACTCAACCAATTCGTTCAATCAGACATTTTTCTTTGACTGGCTGGGTCTTTTAGAGGAACAGGAAGGATTTAGGCACCCTGGAGTACAGTGTGCAAGTCCTGGGAGTTAGCATAGGTGAATAGAGCTTCTGAAAGCCAGACCTTCCTGCAGAGACCAAAGCCAGGCGGCAGCCATGGAAGAGCTAACTGTGGAAGTTTCTAGCTGAGAAGGCAGCACATCTTAGATTTGTTGTCAGATGTAACATTTGGAAGCGGTAAATCATTTCAGGAGCCAGTGTGCTTGGCAACTGTGTCTCTGCCTAGGTTGCTGGCAATACAAACTGTGGTTTCATCATCTCATACGGTTCTGCTGGGGACATGTGAGCTATCAGTGACTGATCATTTGGGGAAAACCTGACAGAAAACAGAAATTTTCCTTACTTTCCCTTTCTATAATGAAGTGAGCAGAAGCTGAATGAAATAAAGTTGTCTCATTTCTTATACAGATGACTCACAGGCTTTCTGATTCATGCCAGTAAAATCACTCTGGCACTAGCAGAAATATGCCAGGGCCCAAGAAAGCTCGTGCTCTGTGCACCAGCTTCCCCCATTCTCCTGAGGCCTGGGACATGGTGGTGTTTTCAGACTTGCCCTTTCGCCTTGGAGCTAGAGCAGCAAGTCATTTCAGGCTGACTTTTCTGATAGTAGAATTACCCTCTGGGATAAGATCCTATTAATCAGCCCTGTTCATGACATCATTAACAGCTGCATATAAGGAATATATGAAAGCCTTGTTATTCCCACAGTTAAAAGTGCTTCTGTTCTCTACATCCATCAGGTAAGACAAAGATATGTGGAAGGAAAGCCTGTGCTTTCCAAACAGATGCCTTTGTAATTGTGCCCTTAAAAAGAACGTGCTGTCATGATCTGCATTTTGTCTCTTTTCCATCTGCTTTTTGTCGAGTTATGTCTTAGTAGCAGTCATCTTCTCCTCTCAGCTTAGTTTTAAAGCATGATGTGATAAGGGTATTGTCAATAGCTTGAATAAAAACAGAATGTAGTTGTGTGATGTCATTGCCATGCCCTCGCTCCATTACATCATTCTATGCCTTGAGAACTGATCAGATTAGTTAAGGATGAAATCCACTTAGATATTTATTCTAGAATATGTGTAGGTGGGCTAATAGTTTTGAAGGAAGATGGGTAGAGTGTCATGTACTACATGCTGGCCTGGGACTCTGTACATAGTAATGGATGGCCTTGAACTTCTGATCCATCACTTATCTTCTATCTACTGAGTGCTGGGATTGTAGATGTGTGCTACCATGCCTAGTTTTTATGTGGGCTGTATCTAAATTCACAGTAAAATCCAAAATTAACTTGATACTCACATTTTTCACTCAGAGTTGAATTTCAAGAGAAATCCATTTGACTTATCTCTTGAGAATTTTGTTGTTAATCTGTTTTTGAGAAGTAAAATTACAATTTGTCAAAAGCAGGTTTTTACTTAATAAATTAAAATCAAGATCACTGTTTGCTTTGATTTTTCCTTTCATTGTTCTCCTCTTTAAGAGCAGAGGCCTGGAAAAAAGAAGTAAATCGCCTAAAACCATAGACAGAAAGAATCAGAGTAAAGCACAGACCTTAGGATTTCATTTTTTAAGACCTAATTTCGGCTGTTTTTAAAATTAGTTTATTTATTCACTTTACATTCTATTTGTAGCCCCCTTTCCTCCTCTCCACTCTGTCCTACCTTCCAACGTCCTTCTCCCAGTTCCTCTTTCCTTTCCCCTTAGAGAAGGGGATGCTCACCCCATGGGTATCAACCTGGTCTGACACATCAAGTCTCCTCAGGACTAAGCATATCCTCTCCCACCAAAGCCAAACAAGACTCCTCAGATAGGAGAAAGGGATCCAAAGGCAAGCAATTGGGTCCCAGTAAGAGACAGTCCCCATCCCAGTTGTTAGGAGACCCACATGAAGACAAATCTTAACATCTACCATAAATCCTTAGGGGCCTAGGTTTGGTCCAAGTATGCTCTTTGGTTGGTAGTATAGTCTCTGTGAGCACCCACTGGCCCAAATTAGTTGACTCTGTAGGTCTTTTTTGTGGTGTCCTTGACTTCTCTGGTTCCCTCAATCCTTGTCCCTACTCTTCCACTAGACTATCTGAGCTCTGTTTAATCTTTGTCTATGGGTCTCTGTATCTGTTTCCATCAGCTATTGAATAAAGCCTCTCAGATTGCAGTGCTAGTTTCCTGTCTCCAAGCATAGCAGAGTATCCATAATAGTGTCAGGGGTTGGCTGTCTACCACGGGTGGGTCTCAAGATGGGCCAGTCATTGTTTGGCCATTGCCTCATTCTTTTCTCTGTCTTTATCCCTGCACATCGTGTAGGCAGGACAAGGTTTGGGACTCCACTGGAAGTCTTTCCTGGCTACAGGAGGTGGCCACTTGAGGCTCCATATTCCCCACTGCTAGAAGTCTCAGCTAGGGTCATCCCCATATCCTCTCAGGAGCCTCAGCTGTCCCAAGTCTCCAGCTTGGCCCATATATGCTCTCCCACAACTGATTTCCCTTCTCTCTCCCAGCACTTTCTTCCCCTACCTCCTCTCTCCCAATACCTGATCCCCATTTCTGTTCCCCTCCCTACCCGTCTTTCATCCAGTTCCCTCTCTCTTCCTCTTGTATCTATTTTATTCCCCTTTATGAGTTAAATTCAAGCACTACCCTTGGGCCCATGCATTTGCCTGCAAACATCATGATGTCCTTATTTTTAATAGCTAAATAGTATTCCAAATGTTTAGATGTAACCACATTTTCTTTATTTATTCTTCAGTAGAGGAACATCTAGGGTTTTTTTTTCCAGTTTCTGGATATTATGAATAAAGCTGCTATGAACATACTTGAACAAGTGTCCTTGTGGGATGGTGGAGTATCTTTTGGGTATATGCCCAGAAGTGGTATAGATGGGTCTTGAGGTAGAATTATTCCCAACTTTCTGATAAACCATCAAATTGATTTCCAAAGTGGTTGTACAAGTTCACAATCCTACCAGCAATGCAGAGTGTTTCCCTTATTCTACATCCTTACTAGTCTGAGCAATCTTGAGTTTTTGATGGCCAATCTTGAGCCATTCTGATGGATGTAAGGTCAAATCTCGGAGTCCTTTTATTCATTTCCCTGGTGACTATGGATACTGAAGAATTCTTTAAGTCCTTCTCTGCCATTAGAGATTCCTCTGTTGAGAATTCTGTTTATCTCTGTACCCCATTTTTAAATTGGGTTATTTGGTTTCTTGGTGTCTAATTTCTTGAGCTATTTCTATATTTTGGATATTAGCCCTCTGTTGAATGTAGAGTTGGCAGAGATCTTTTCCCATTCTGTCTGCTAGTGTTCTGTCCTATTGAAGGCATCCTTTGACTCACAGAAACTTTTCAGTTTCAGGGAGTCCCACTAATTAATTGCTGAGTTTAGTGCCTGAGCTGTTGGTGTTCTGTTTAGGAAGTTGTCTTCTATCCCAATGTGTTTAAGGCTATTCCCATTTTTTCTTCTATTAGATTTAGTGTATTCATTTTTATGTCCAGGTCTTTGTTCCACCTGGACTAGAGCTTTGTGCAGGGTGAAAAAATTGAATCTATTTGCATTTTCTACATGCAGACATCCAGTTAGACTAGCACCATTTATTGAAGATTCTTTATTTTTTCCACTGTATAGTTTTGAGGGTTTTTTTTTTTTGTTTCGTTTTGTTTTGTCAAAAATCAAGTGTCTATAAATATGTGGATTTATTTGTTGGTCTTTTTTTTATTCTATTGATCAACCTCTCTGTCTTTATACCAATATCATACAGTTCTTATTACTATTGCTCTGTAGTACAGCTTGAAACCAGAAATAATGATACCTCCAGAAGTTCTTTATTGTTAAGAATTGTTTTAGCTATCTTAGATATTTTTAGTTGAGAATTGCTCTTTCAAGGTCTGTAAATAATTGTGGTGGAATTTTGATAGGAATTGCATTGCATCTGTAAATTCCTTTTGGTATTATTTAGATTCTACCAGTCCATAAGCAAAGACATCATTCCATCTTCTGATATCTTCCATTTCATTCTTCAGAGGCTTGAAGTTCTTGTCACACAGTTCTTTCACTTGCATGGTTAGAGTTATACCAAGGTATTTCACATTATTTATGGCTATTTTAAAGGGTGTTGCTTGCTTAATTTCTTTCTCAGCCTGTTTATCATTTGTATAAAGGAGGGGTACTGATTTTTGTTTTTAAAATTAATTTGTATCCAGCCACATTGCTGAAGGTGTATAACAGCTTTAGAAACTCTCTGGTAGTATTTTTGGGGTTACTTATGTACTACCGTATCATTTGTGAATAACAATACTTTGACTTTCAAATTTGTATCTGCTTGATCCATTTTTTGTCTTATTGCTCTAACTAGAACTTCAAGTGTTATGTTGAATAGATACTGAGAGAGTGGGCAGCCTTGTCTTGTCTCTGAATTTAGCTGAATTGCTTTAAGATTCTTCCCATTTAATTTGGTGTTGGTTATCTTATTGGTTTATATTACCCTTATTATGTTTAGGTATGTACCTTGTATCTCTAATCTTTCCAAGACTTTTAACATGTGGTGTATTTTGCCAAATGCTTTTTTAGCATCTAACAAGATGATCATGTATTTTATTTCTTTCAGTTTGTTTATATAGTTTATTACATTGATGGATTTCATAAGTTGAATCAACACTGTATCCCTGGGATGTAGCCTATTTGATCATGGTCAATGATATCTTTGATGTGTTCTTTGATTTGGTTTAGGAATATTTTATTGAGTATTTTTGGTTCAATGTTCATACAAGAAACTAGTCTGAAAATCTCTTTTGTTGTTGTTGTTGAGTCTTTGTGTAGTTTAATTATCAGGATGACTGTGGTCTCATAGACTGAGTTTGGCCAAGTTCCTTCTGTTTCTATTTTGTGGGTTAGTTTGAGGAATATTGGTATTAACTCTTCTTTGAACAAATTTTTTGGGTGAGGTTTGGAGACTTTTAAGGACTGTTACTATTATTTAGGGGATATAAGACTATTTAAATTGTTTACATGATCTTGTTCTAAATTTGGTAAGTATAATCTATCAAGAAAATCATTAATTTCTTTTAGATTTTCCAATTTTGCAGAACACAGGTTTTTGAATAAAGACCTAATGATTCTTTGGATTCCTCAATGTTTTTTTTTTTTTTTCATTTCTTATTTTGTTAATTTGAATACTGCCTTTCTGCTTTTTAGTTAGGATGGCTAAGAGTTTTTCTATCTTGTGGATTTTTTTCCAAGAACCAGCTCTTGGTTTTGTTGATTCTTTGTTTTGTTCTATTTGTTTCTGATTTATTGATTTCAGTCCTGAGTTTGATTATTTACCACCACCTAATCCTCTTCGATGTGCTGGCTTCTTTTTGTTCAAGAGCTTTTAAGTGTGTTTTTAAATTGCTCTTATGAGATCTCTTCAATTTCCTTTTTTTTTTACTTTTATTTTTTATTTTTATTGGATATGTTATTTATTTTCACTTCAAATGTTATCTCTTTCTAGGTTTTCCCTCTGAAACCCTCCAATTCCATCCCCCATCTCCTTGCTTCTATAAGGATGCTCCCCACCCACCCACCAACTTCCACATCACCACCCTGGCATTCCCTGACACTGAGGCATTGAGCCCTCACAGGACCAAAGGCTTCTCCTTCCATTGATGCCAGACAAGGCTATCCTCTGCTATCTATGCAGCTGGAGCCATGGGTCCCTCCATGTGTACTCTTTGGTTGGTAGTTTAGTCCCTGGGAGCTCTGGGGGGGGGGGGTCTGGTTGGTTGATATTGACGTTCTTCCTATGGGATTGCAAACCCCTTCAGCTCCTTCAGTTCTTTCCCTAATTTCTCCATTTGGATACCTGTGCTCAGTCCAATGGTTGGCTACAAGCATCCAGATCTGTATTTCTCAGACTTTAGCATAGCCTCTTAAAAGACAGATATACCAGGTCCTGTCAGCAAGCATTTCTTGGAATCAGCAATAGTGTCTGGGTATGGTATCTGTATATGGGATGGATTCCTAGTTTGGGTAGTCTCTGGATGGTCTTTCCTTCAGTCTCCATTCCACACTTTGACCCTGCATTTCCTTTAGACAGGAATAATTCTGAGTTAAAAACTTGGAGATGAGTGGGTGGCCTCATCCCCCACAGGGGGCCTTGCGTAACCTCTGGATATGGTCTTTATAGGTTCTCCCTCCCCTTTGTTGGGTATTTCAGCTAATGTCATCCACATTGTTGGGTCCTAGGAGCCTCTTGCTTTCCCGGCATCTGGGACTTTCTGGTGGCTATCCCCAGTTCCCCATCCCCCATTGCTACATACCACTTTTCAATTTCTTGGCCCTCTGTATATCATCCCTGGCTGGATTTGTGGATATATATTGCTTAAATTTAGATTTGTTTGAAATATATTGTTTTCTCCATCTATGGTGATTGAGAGTTTTTCTGTGTAAACAGAAAGTTCACTGAGTCTACAGGAGTGCTTACATGAATGTTAGAAAATCAAAATGTGCTCCAATCCATACGAAGATGGCATGTTGTCCTGACATAGGTTGGGATTTATTTCTTTGGTAATTAAAAAAAATGACCTTCTATTTTTCTGCCAGCTTCATACATTTATATAATGAACCTTAGCTGTTTTCACTTCCCAGTCCACTCTTTCATACCACTTTCACTTCAGCTGAGATCCTTTTCCTCAACAGGGTCCCTCCTACTTTGATGTTAACTTTTTGTGTATGGTTTTATAAGTTTAATTAGGGTTTCGTGCCTGAGCATGTATAACAAGTTTGATGTTTGCTTGCTTGGTTGGTTTTTTGTTTGTTTGTTTGTTTGTTTTATTGGATAAAGGGAAATTAACCATTGGCTACACCATCAACTTTGGCTACCAGAAGAATCTCACTGAGCATAATCATTTTGGTGAAAACAACAATAGCATCAACAGAATTGTCGAGTGGCTGTTGTAGCTAATCCACAATGAACTAGAACTAGCTAGCTATTGTTTTTTTTCTAAAACATAACTTTTCTAAGAGATCATAAGAAACAGCATTATTAAACTTTAAACTTACCTTATTACTTTCGTGGAACTTTCAATGTAAGTGATAGATTTGTTAAAAATTTTTACCATTCCAATGGTAATAAGTACAGGGTATTTTCCAGTGGGGTTTTTATTTGTGTTTTTGTTATTGTGTGTTTATTTTAAAATGTCTGAAAATATACTGACATTATGTTAAGGTGGTTCATATGTGGTCTGGCAAAGCTGGAGATTTGAAGTGATGTTGGCACTTTCTCTCCTTCCTTCATCTCTCCTCCATCTCCTCTTTTCTTTCTTTTCTTCTTCTGTTCAGTTCAGAGATGTTGTGTGGGATCAATGGAAAAGAGAGAAGTACATGAAATTGAAAACTGTTGCAGGAACCTTTCCTGCCTATTGTATTGCAATGGAGTTCTGTGATTGGGCAGTAGAAAAGAGAGGTGGAGTGAGGAGTTGGGAGGAGAAAGAAAGGAGAAAGGAAAGGGAGAAGGAGGAGGAGATGAAAGATGGCAGGAGATGTTACCCTCGTGTCTCTAGCAGTCATTCATATCAAGGTTAGGAAATTGGGTTTACAATTCTAATTGTGTGGGCATCTTGTGTATTGAGCATTTGCTAATATATGAATTCGTTGGATAATCTTTAAGCATTAAGACTCTTCATTCTACTGGGCACTGCAAGCACAGCAGATATTGTTTGGGGTTGAGCAGAGCATTATGAGGGTGGCCGAGTTGACCCAAGAGCCATGCTTAGAGACATAGATTCCACAGAGCTGACTGTCAGAGACAGCAGCCACACTAATGTCTTGTGGAGCCAGGGCCAGCGCTGCCGGGCTGTTGGTTCTGCTGCTGTTAGTATGGGAACGAAGAGCAGGAACATGGTGGCAGCCAGGGAGCTAGCCGGAACTATACATCCCTCGACAGAAAACTATTTAATTGGTGATATGCTAGGATATACTGATACACTGTTGGTAGATACAGAATACAGATGAAGTAAACTAAAAATAACAGTTTTCTGGGTGGAATGATTACATACTTGAAAATAGTATTTGCTGAGATAGAGAAAGAATGGATTTAGAAATCTCTCTAGCAATAAAGCAGGTGTGTTGTATTTTGAATTTGATATTTTCATTTTAAAAGTATCTTATATTTATGTCATTATGTATTTATGAGTGGGTATATACACCATAGAAGTGAGAGAACAACTTGAAGGAGTCATTATCCTGCTTCTACTGGGTGGATCCCTGGGACAGACCTCTGGTTATCTATCTTGGTGACTGGGTTTTATAGTGATAGTTTTCTTGGGTAGTTACCAGAAAATCTTCAGTGTAAAATTGTAGCATATGAGTGATTATTTGTCACCCAACTCCACAGAACTGTCAAATGGAGCATTTGGAAATGACAGACATCTAATCAACATGTGTCCCACTGATTTAGAATTCACTGATTGTTAACACAGGAATGTCTTTGCTGCTTGATAAAGGTCATGCTGTCACATAATTCTTGTCTGCAAAGCAACAGTCACTGAAAGGTACATTTAATGCAGAGCTGGGAACATAATTGGGAAATGTTTATACTCTGTTTTGTGTGTGTGTGTGTGTGTGTGTGTGTGTGTGTACAGCCCTACTCATAAACAACTTATTGAAGTAGAAAACAAATTATTTTAATTAAGAAATCTAATTCAGAAATGTTGGCATTTTAAATCTATAGAATTTTGCTTGGTGCAAAATTCACATATTTCTAGAATATTAGTCATCATTGTTTTCTGTGTGCATGTCTCTAAAATTAAAAGGAAAATATAATTTAAAAAGGAAGCCCTTTGTGTTTCAAAATACCTTTCAAATATATGGTTCTGAAGAAAAAATTCATATAGTTTGCCACTGGTTTTATTTTAAGCAGTCAGGTGAGTTGGTCAAGGTTAGGCATGTTCATACCAGAGCTGTTGTTATGTTTGTTTTGTTATTGTTGCTTTGAGGATGAGATGCTAAGCATGCATCTGAGCCAATAATTCACTTTTAATATTTTCAAACCAATCCATTTGATAAGTTTTGCATGACAATAATGGAATAACTAAGATTGGGTAATTTATAAAACCCCAACTAAATGAAACAAGCCAACAGGATCTGATTTACTGAGAAGTACAGGTCAAGGTACTGGCAGTGAGGATGGTGAGGTTATTTATCCTTGTCATGCCTCCCTATGGTAGAGCAGAGAAGGACAATAAGCTACATGCGCGTGAAACTTTTTACAAAGGCTCAACCATATTAAGTCAAGATTTGTTCTAATGCCTTATCTGCCTACTAAAGGCTTAATTTCTCAATATGATCACATTGTAAGTGTCTGAAATTTGGAAGAAATAAATTACAGCATTCTCTCCTGTTTCACAAATGTAAGTCCTTCTCACAACATATCAAAAATATTCATTAGCTCTATAAACCTCAAGTAGCTCAGCAACAACCTCAAAGCCCAAGTACAAAGTCTCTTCTGAGTGTTCTGTGAGTGAGACTCGCAGTATAATTCATTTGGAGGCAAATATACCTATGGTTGAAGGCCTATAAAATCAGATGTTCTGTTCTCTCCAGAACAAAGAACTGCATAATTCAAAAAACAGCTGTCAGTCTAAAAAAAAAAAACAAAATTAGCAAAAGGCCAGGTGTGATGTTGTATGTTTATAATCCCAGCACTCAGGAGGTGGAGGCAGGAGAATCAGATGGAATGAAATTCAATCTCAGCTATGAGACTGTCTCAATGCAATGACGACAATGACAATGACAACAACAAAGTAACAACAGCATATAAAAAAATCCCCTAAAATAGTAGGATAAGCAAGACTAATGATCCCCATTCCAAAAGAAAGGGAAAAAATAACAGGTCACAAATAAGTGTAAGTCTCACAAGGTGTGTATCTCTGTGTGTAGAACTATGAAGGAGGAAGAAAAGTTCTTATGGGAGGTAGGGAGAGAGTGCTAGGATACCTGTGACATGAAAGGGAAGAAAGCCTATTGTAGGTCTTTCTAGCTTTTCTTGGACTCACCTTCCTAATCATGTTTCTGAATAACTTAAGCCTTGACTTTCAGCACCTGAATCAAATACTGTTTCTATATTCTCCTTTAGATTAGGGATTATTAACTTTCTATTTCCATATGTATTTGGTCAATGGAGGCTCCAGTGGGTGGGACTGGACAGGAGTTTACCATGGGTGACTTCTCAGTTCAACTCTTGATTCAAGTACAATAATGGTATGTGCAGAGGGGGCTTTTGGAGACTTCATTTTTCATACACTGTCTCCTCAGCACTTCAATGTGATAGATGAAAGCTTTTTGGGATCTATGTATTCACTATCCTTTGGTAATGAACTTAAGAAATGTAATTCTGAGCTAGTTGCAAGGGTCAAATATTTTTATCTTAAAAGTATCATAAAAATAGGTAATGGTTTTATACCTATTCACATATAGGCACTACTAATTGGACTTAATGAGTTATTTTATGAAATAAGAAGTGTTATTAAGAGTATGGTCTGTGGTTAAGAGTACTTTTCACTTTTGCAAAAGGTGGGGTGGTCTGGTTGTCAGTACCCACGTGGCAGCTAACAACTACATGTAAATTCAGATCCAGGTGATCAATCCTCCTTTTCTGGCCTCCAAGAAGAACTGCATGTATATGGTTTACATTCAGGTAAATCACTCATACATATAAAATAAAAATAAATATTTAAAAAAAAAGAAATTTAAATAATATATCCACCATCCCCTTGGGTTTGGCTCCATACTCAAAGCATTTGAGCAACAAAAATTGCTTAAAAAATGACACTCAGTTAGGAGGGGATATGGATGTTGGTATGGACTTGGAATGAGTTTGGGGAATGGTAAATATGAGCAAAACACATTGTATAAAATCCTCAAAGGATTACTAAAATGTTTTTTTAAGCCGATGATATGAAGTTGGGAGGGGAATGTAGTTGAGGAATAGGGCGATGTAGTCTGGAAGGATTAGGAGATGAGTGGTAGACATAACCAAAATTAATTGCATGCATATGCAGAATTCTCAAAGGTTAAATACAAATTGTTTTTTAAAAATTAACAAGGTCAACATTAGCTGGTCACTTATGAGGAGTCCTTTGGGATTTCCCTTACCACCTTCCTCCAACCAACCTCTGTGATTAAAAGTGCTCCATAACTTTCCCACCAGCAGTCCTCAGTCTCTACTGGGAACTGTCTTCATCAGAATCCTCAAATTTTGTTGTTCCTCTAGAGTTTCCTCTCTTTTGTGTGTCTGCAGTGGAATTTTCCAGAGCTGCATGATCCACGATCATGTAAGAGTTCTCACAGCTAATGAGATTTATGCTTGTGCATTTTTGTGTTTTAATGTATTTCTCAATTTTAATAGTGAACATGTTACTTAGCTATGAATATAACCTGGGGAATTAAGTGCATTTTAGAATCTTGATTAATTTTTTTAAATATAAAAATCCTGACCAAAATGTTAAAAACATTTGGTGCAGGCTAGTGCAACATGTTTTGTAGCTGGAATTGTTAGATTCCACAAGATACATTCCTCCCTGTTATTTCTGCTCCCCAAATTTTGATCACTATTTAAACTTATGAAAAGTTGTCCTACTGATTATCCTTAAAATAAACAATAAGAATTTTTAATAAGATAAAACTAGATAAATTCTATGGTATTTTCTAATATACAATTGTTAATCAAGTCTTACATATTTTCTTAACATCCTTATATATCAAGTTTCTGCTTTGTTGAATGGAGATAGTCTCAACCATAGTCTATAGTTAGTAGGTTAACACAGTTAAGGTATGCAGACCACTGGCTCATATATCCTGGCATTAAAAATGTTATAGTTATAACTGTTACTTCCACACCTTTGTCTGAAAGGTAATACATTAAATTTAGACCAGGATCAAAATTTCTTCTATAGTTGATACCCATGGTGTAACAATTGTTAGAATTTTCCCCTTTCTAAGACTAAATGGTATCCTCTCTCTGTCTCTGTCTCTGTCTCTGTCTCTGTCTCTGTCTCTGTCTCTCTCTGAGTGTATGTGTTTGTGTGTGTATGTTTATGAGTGTGTCTGTTTCTTTTCCAGTCACCTGCTAGCAGACTCTTAGATATAGGTTAATTCATTATATTGGAAATAATGACAAAATTTCTAAGATCAAGTTATCTACCTGTCTGTCTATTTATCTAGAAATAGATATACTTTTTTTCTTGCATCCCAACTTGAAAATTGTGATTTGTTCATTATATGACTAGAGTAAAACTGTGGTACCTATGATTTTTTTTTCAGTTACTTGATTAGATTAGTTAAATAGAATATAATAGAGTAGCAACAAGTTTTGACAGACCTCGACTAAGAACAATAAACAATTTATTGTCTGTTTGGGATATAGATGGAACAATTTGATATGTAACTTTAGGTTTTCAGCTAACTCTAGAAAACAAGGAGACACTGAAGTATTTGCCATATGTCATCCTCAATTACCAGTAAGTGTTAGTTATTGAGATCAAAATGTGCTTTCAATTTTTAAATATTGATATATGTTCCCATTTACAGTCCTAGGGTTGGTGTTAAAAGAACTAAGAATATAAACAAATGGACTTGTGTTTCTGTCAGGTCCAGTTTGATGAGGATAACGATTTGTGACATGAACCTGAAAAAGCTTCTATAATTGACATTGTCCAAAGTAGCAATTTGATTATAGAACTTGCAATTGCAGCTTTCTCTTAAACTAATTTCACCTGGGAATGATGTCATGATGGCTTGCTGTATATATCTCCCATGTTTATAAAGAGGAAGCAGTATCCACTGATATTTTACATGTGAGGATCTGAATGGACCACTTGCACTGCTTTTATGTTCAGAGAACTCATAATTCAACCTGGGAAAGGAGGTGCCGCTGGCTATAACCCTAGGAATCTTTCAATTCTCTTTTCAATTCTTCCCTTATTATAAGGGAAGATGTAATTCAAAGAAGGTATTATTGTTGATGGGTGCCATTACCAAGAAAGAGCTTGGTAGAGCCGGAGGAGTTAGCCTTTGCTTAAGTTTCAGTATCAAAAAGAGTCAGTTAAAAAAAAAAATCTATTTGGCCCAATTTCAATATGTGCCCGAATGGAAATTTTTATCTTGATACAATTTATGTGGGTAGTGCAGATCTGAGTAAGGGAGTCGGTATGACTACCAGTCTAGGCTATCTTATTCTGAACACTTTTTTGGGGGCCCTGCAAATCTGTCTGTCAATCAGTAGAATGGGAGAAGAGATATAGAAAGGGGCCATGGGGATTATGCGTTACTATGTGGTATAGTAATACCAGCGTCCTCAGGACATGAGAGCTATCCAATTCAAATGTTCCTTTCTATTTTCTGTCAAAATACTGAATAGCAAAATGTTCTTCAATCCCACTGAGACACATTAGCATTTTGGATAGTGATGTAAGTATAGGAAACTCTGAGCTTCATTACAGAACTGAGTTCTATACAGAACTAACACAGAAGCCAATCTGTATTAGTTTGCTTCCACTGCTATAACAAAATCCAATTGTCTGATTATTTAGAGGGCAGAAATTTAGGTCTAATAGTTCTAGGGGTTGAAGACTGAGGCCCTGGCATACATGGTGTCTGCTGAGGGTTTGCTTACTAATAGATGCTGACTTCTTGCTGAGTTCTCATGTCATCAGGAAACGAAGACAATAGAACAGTTCTTTTTATAAAGACGCTGTCCTCATGATCCAATTTTTTCCTATTACAATCACCTTGGGTGTTAGAATTTCCTCAAAAGAGTTTTGAGAAAACTCAGAGATTCAGACTTGATTGCCACCTCATGAAATGCTTTCAGTTTCTAATGTACCCCAAGAAGTTTGCAGAGTAAATACAACATAAGTAGCTCTGAGTATAATTAATAAACTCACTGGTCTGAGAATTTGGAAATACATGAAACATTGAGTTTATTTTCCCACAGATGATAGTATGCATGCCTTTAAATGTTTTTCACCTAATGATTATAAACATCTTTTATTATGATCTAAGTGTCTACTGGGTTTTTTAATATATATTAAAGCCATACATGTGGCCTATGAGTACTTCAAAACAATGTTTCTAGGACATAATATTTGTTTCATTAACCTACAGTGTGTACTTTGTAACTTCAGTTTAAAAACACAGGCAGCCAACTTTGAGCAGCCTCTCTATAAGTCTTGTTTTTCTAGTTTAGTAGTCCATGCATCCTACTCTTCTGTCATTTAGATACTTCCTATTTTTCTTCTCCATCTTTACTTTCACATAGGCAAGTATTAAGGTCAGATCTAGGTTGAAGAACTAGCAACACAATAGGTGTAAATAGTCAAGGAACAAGCAAGACAATAAACACAAATAGTCAAAGAACAAGCAAGTCAATAAACAAAATTCTGTGAACACTCCCATAATCACTGTTTCTAAGGGCTTATCAGGATGACCAAAATACCTGAGCCAACTTTCCTGTCCTAGCCCAAAGTTATTTTCATGTCTGAAGCCTAAAATTTAGACTCCTGCCTGAAATTACTTCTTCGTTCTAGCCTAATGTCAGATTCCTGCCTGAAGCCCAGTTCCTTGTCCTTGGACAATGTAATATTCCTACCAAGCACCCAATTCATTCTCCTTGGCCTATATCAGATTCTTGCCAAGCAGCCCCAAAGGATCTCTGCCATTCCTCCTTTTTTAATTTCAGTAACAAGACTGAGCCTGTCTTAGGTTGTTTTTGACAAAAATGCCTTCCTTACGCACCGAGGAATATACATTATCAAAAGCAATGCACTTCTGTCTTAGGTTGGTAAGCTCTGTGCAGAATTTTACCTGTTCTTGGCTTGCCAGCCTGTTAATTTAATAACTCTGTCTGGGGGTCCATTTTCAGTTTCAAGTCATATACTTTGGCTGCCAACATGTAGATGTTGTTAAAGACAAGCTTTAACACAATGGACAGGAATAAAAGTATTCCCAAGGCAAAAAGGGCTATATATGCCTTTCTTGAAACTTGACTAAAATAGAAATACTGACCTCAGGCCATGGATAATTTTATCAGCAGTATCTGCTGCATCAACACTCAGCAGAGCAGCATTCTTTAAATTCATAACCTCACTATGCAAAGTTAAAACATCCAGAGAGGTGTTAGAATTATGCCATTTTCACTGGAAGTCAAGTGTCTTTCAACTTTTTCCTAATTATAATGACTACCACTGTAATTTTAGGACTAACATGAATTCAGTGGTATTTGACATGACACTCAAGATGGCTCCTTACTCTTAAACTCTGAACTTCCTTCCAATAATTTAAATAGAATAAAGAGCATCAATCCATTGTTCCAAATGCCTGTCTAAATCGTCTTGTATATTCAATATATTAGAAACATATTTTTGCTAAATGATTAACAAAAGTATCTGTCTTAACTTCTTGTGTCAAAGCAATTGTGTCAGAAGCAGTGGTGCTAGCAATTAAGGCAATTAAAGCTCTTAAACTAGCAATAATCAAGCCCACTACCCTTTTCTGCTTAAAGCCTGACTCATTTATTCCAGTACTTGCAAGCTTTTTTCAGAAGACCAAGGTTTTTTAAAGTATTACCCTGATTAATGGCAATAAAAGAAAAGCTGTTTGATAGTCCTCCATAACTGACATGCCAGGTTTCAACACACTAACACAATTAGAAAGTGTACAATCAATGCAACTTACCTTAAATGCTGTAGAAGAAACAAAAGTAATTTTAACTTGAAAATTAAAAGAGCCTTAACACATGTACTAACACCTGTTTGAAATCCAGATCCTGTCCCAATTTTATCTCTTGCTAACATAACATCATAGAGAACTGCAACTAAATTCCAAATACATCCCTGAAAATGTCCAGAACCAGCCTTCCAAATGAAGACTGTTATTTCCAATATTAGATTGATTTCTAGACCAGTGAATGATTGAATCCGAATAATTGGTCACCTTTAACAAAAATACAAGTGTCATTAAAACTTCTCTTTTTGATTCTCTGTTCTACAAGGTCTAAAAACTTGAGGCAAGGCATCTTGTCCCATGGGGTATAAGGAAGCAAAAGGTGAGTTGGGAACATGTGTCCAATACAGCTTCTCAGTCCCCACTGTCAGGGCACTCAGCAAGCTCACAGGTCAGTATCATTCTTTGTCCCAGTAACAGCATGTCTCACCTGTCGCTCTGGCAGCCACCACGAGTTGAAGCAATACCCCTAAAATCAGGAACTCGACAAGGCTGCCCACTTTCTTCCTACCTATCCAATGTAGTACTCAAAGTCTTAGCAAAAGCACTTAGACCAAAAAAAAAAAAAACCAACCAACCAACCAACCAACCAACCAACCAACAAACAAAAAGAGGTCAAAGGGATACAAATTGGAAAGGAAGAAGTCAAAATATCACTATTTGCAGATGATATGATAGTATACTTAAGTGACCCCAAAATTTCCACCAGAGCACTCCTAAACCTGATAAACAAAGTGGCTGGATATAAAATTAACACAAGCAAATCAGTAGCCTTCCTCTACTTAAAGGATAAACAGGCTGAGAAAGAAATTAAGGAAATAACACCCTTCACAATAGTCACAAATAATATAAAATACCTTGGTATAAATCTAACCAAGCAAGTTAAAGATCTATAGGGCAAGAACTTCAAGTCCCTGAAGGAAGAAATTGAAGAAGACCTCAGAAGATGGAAAGATCTCCTCCCATGCTCATGGATTGACAGGATTAATAGAGTAAAAGTGGCCATCTTGCTGAGAACAATCTACAGAATCAATGCAATCCCCATCAAAATTCCAACTCAGTTCTTCACAGATTTAGAAAGAGCAATTTGTAAATTAATTTGAAACAATAGAAAACCCAGGATAGCAAAAACTATTCTCAACAATAAAAGATCTTCTGGGGGAATCGCCATTCCTTACCTCAAGCTGTACTACACAGCAATAGTGATTAAAAACTGCAAGGTATTGGTATAGAGATAGGCAAGAAGATCAATGGAATAGAATTGAAGACCCAGAAATGAACCCACATACCTATGGTTAATTGACCTTGGACAAAGGAGATAAAACCATTCAGTAGAAAAAGAGCATTTTCAGCAAATGGTGCTGGTTGAACTGGAGGTCAGCATGTAGAAAAATGAAAATTGATCTATTCTTATCTCCTTGAACAAAACTCAAGTTCAAGTGGATCAAGGACCTCCACATAAAACCAGATACACTGAAACTAAGAGAAGAGAAAGTGGAGAAGATTCTCTAATACATGGGCACAGGGGGGGAAGTCCTTGAACAGAACATCAATGGCTTATGCTCTAAGAGCAAGAATTGACAAATGGGACCTCATAAAATTGTAAAGCTTCTGTAAGGCAAAGGACACTATCAATAAGACAAAATGGCAACCAACAAATTGGGAAAAGATCTTTACCAATCCTACAACTGATAGAAGGCTAATATCTAAAATATACAAAGAAGTGAAGAACTTAGACTCCAGACAATCAAATAACTCTGTTAAAACTGGGGTAGAGTTCAACGAAGAATTTTCAACTGAGGAAACTCAAATGGCCAAGAAGCACCTAAAGAAATGTTCAACATCCTAAGTAATCAGAGAAATGCAAATCATAACAACCCTGAGATTCCACCTCACACCAGTCAGAATAACTCAGGTGACAGCAGATGCTGGTAAGGATGTGGTGAAAGAGGAACACTCCTCCATTGTTGGAGGGATTGTAAGGTGATACAATGACCCTCGAAATCAGTCTGGCAGTTCCTCAGAAAATTGGACATAGTATTACCTGAGGACCAAGCTATACCACTCCTGTGCATATACCGAAAAGATGCTCCAAGATATAACAAGGACACATGCTCCACTATGTTCATAGCAGCATTATTTATAATAGCCAGAAGCTGGAAAGAAGCCAGATGTCCTTCAACAGAGGAATGGATACAGAAAATGTAGTAGGGAAGGATGAGGAAAGGGAATAACATCTGAAATGTAGATAAAGTATCCAATAATAAAACAAAACAAACAAAACAACAACAACAACACAACAGATAATGGAACTGGCTATTGCAGTTCAGTATTTAAGACTTTTTGGCAGCAATTTAATATTACCCATATCACTGGAATTCTTTATAATTGTCAAGGACAAGGGATTGTGGAAGGGGCCCACAGAACTTCAAAACAATATCTTCATAAAATATAAAAGGGGGAGATATATCTCCATACACCACAAATTTATTTAAATCATGTTCTTTTTATTTTCATTTTTTTTTTTTAAAAAAATTTGGATACCAAGGCACTTTCTGCTGAGTGTCTATGGCACTCTACAACTAGACATACTTATGCATAGGTGAAAGGGAAGGATCCACTTACTGGCATATGGCATGATCCTGATCAGGTATTTAATATGGGGAAGAGGGCATGTTTTATTTTTTCTTTTCCTGCAGGATGCTGAAGGGACATTAATGCAAACTATCCCCTAAATATTGCTTTCTTCTAAAATTTCTTACCTTAAAGTCAGATATCATTATGATAGAATTTCTTCAATGATTTCCTTTTCAAAATATTTTGAGCAATTACCATATTTAGCACATTAATAGGATAGAAATGGGAATTGTTATATTTTATTTGACTATAGTCATTCTGTGAGCCAATTCAATATTGCATTTCAAGCTGATGAAGCTGAGTGTTAAAGAAGTGAAGCAATTTGCCTGGGGTCTCCCTAGACTGTAATAGAAGTTCAGGATTTGAGCCTGCTTTACTGTATCTTTCCTCCCTTTTTGAGGCCATAGCCTGTCAAGTTCTCTTATGACTAGAGAGACCCCTTCAATCTCTCTCTGGCATCTCTGCATGGCTTATCCCAAACCTGTTTTAAACCTCTCCTAATTCCTCCATATTTCATCTGTAGCACCTGTAAATCTTCATTATTGACAATAGAAATACTTCATTTCACTCATTTTTGTACTTTTTTTGTGTAATAATTGCTCTCTTAACAGTCTAGGAACTTTCTAAGTAGAAGATCTACCTATATCTTGTCAGCTATGCATATTTAGAATATAGAAGTAGGAGCAATAAACACATGCCTAGATGGGTAATTATTGAATAAGGTGATCTCAGGAACCATAATTTTCCTAATTATGCAGAACTGAAAGGTCAGCAGACAATTCTGTTTTGTATTCCCAATTAGAATGTAAGCTTTCTGACATGTTTTTATATGATTTATTCAGTAGTGTCTCTTGTGTTTTAAACTGTGCCAGGATGATAAAAACAATAATTCCACAAGTACACATAAAACAAATAAATTTTGTAACACTATTGATCCCCAGAATTTCAAATAAAAGGTATTTTCTTCAAAGTCTGTTTCATCCATTTAGAACAGTTTAACTATTAAGGCTTTGATTGACAGGGGATGTGTTAGTATTATAACTGGTATTTGGATGAAAAGATGTCATCCGAATTACTTCCTTTAAAGAGCCTACCTGCATTATTATTGATGACCATTGACAATGTCAATATAGTTCCTTTTATGAGATATACTGGTGGTGACAAAATCAGGTTTTTGGCATCTTGTTAAAACTTAAGGTCAACAGATTTCTTTTAACTCGTGTGAGTTAGTCTGTGTTCATCTTATGGGTTAATGGTGTGACATAGTCAAAAAGGAGATGTGGCAAGCATACTGTGGGACAGCACAACTTCTGTCATGTGCAAATTAATATCAACTTTTGAAAAAACAAAGGTAATTCTTCAAATTATGAACTACTTATGTTTGTGTTTTCTGAGTAGATAATCTTAATACTGAACTCCATTGTATATGTAAAACAAATATGTAAAGAAAGAATCTGTAGAATTGATAGTTTCTTTAATTTCTGTCTAAGTTATTTTAGAGGTAAAACTGTTAGCTTCAAGATGACTATCTTAAGATTATTTGCAAAAATTAGGAAAAAACAAATGAATGTTTGGTGTTAAATAAAAGCTATGGTTAGGAGGATGTAATTAAGAATTTTTAAGAAAATTATATATGTGCATATGTGTGTGTGTGTGTATGTGTGACAAATTTAAGTAGAATAATTGTATCTTGAGAAAGAAACTACTAATGCTAAAATATATAATACCATTTCAAAAGCCCTGGCTTGCAATTTATTTGGTAATGCCAGTTGTAGCCAATCTTCTATCTGGACATTCATTTTACATTCAATCTCATCACCAATATCACTAAAATATAAACCTTTTGGGCAAGTAACCTTGCTTAAAGGTGTTCAAAATATTATGATGGAATGGTGGTTTAATGTGAGGACTAAGAGCACTCCTTTAAAAGAATAATGCCTTATCAGAGTGCCAGCACATTTACGAAGTGTGACTTTTTGTGTGCTTCTCTTATTTGATATTAATTCTTTCAGTGCTCCTTTCCTTGTGGCCATAGTCAGAATAAAAAGTTGTAACTTACACTCTCAAAGATAAAGCTGACAGTGAAATCAGTTAACCCATGCTAGTGTAACTTGTAAAAGTCCCAAATTGCTAGCCTTTACAATGAAAATCAATGAGTTAAATTGGCCAGAACAAATAAGGTAACAAAGGGTAATGATGAATGACAGAAAGAGAAAGAAACCTGCAATTTAGAAAGCAACACAGCCATTGCAGTTAGCTCAGTACAGCAATACGATTAGATCCATCAGATAGCTAATTATGTGGCATAAAGAAGTGGCATAGGATTTTACTGCTTTCTCTAGTGAGGTTCAAAGAAAGGCTTCTTATTGAGAACTTGTTTGAGTAAAAGAAAATCAAGGTGCCACTTAAATTACAATTATATAGAAAGACATTTGCACTAGACGTTTAGGAGACTGAGACATAACAAGAAGGCTTCCAGGAAGAGTTTAATTTATCAGACTGAAAAACAAATCAATTGCTAATTATCCAAGTAACCAAGTGAACAGGGTGTTCTTGATGCTTTCTCCAGAAGAGTATTATAGTATGACTTGAGAAACAGAAAGCTGAATATGATTCTTTACAATTGAGCACTTGTAGTAAAGACACACCTCTGTCCCTGTTGATTTCTCTTGAAAGTTCATCCTTTGGAAACTTTAAATGTGCACCCAGTTGCTAGTAGTATATTGAGGTAGAGCCTGTGGGTAGTAATTAGTATTAGAAGGTTGGAGCCCCAATGGCATTAGGTCACACACATTCTAACATGTGATACCTTTAGCCAAGAAGGCTCTCATCAGATAGCGGTGCAATGAGGACTAACTTCTGCTTATTATCAATTACCCAGTCGTATACATTTTGGTATAGAAATAGAAAACCAACTGTCAGGTAATGTCAGTGATACCAAACATGATTGAGTTATTGTAGGCAAAATTGGTGATTGATAATTTTTTTTTGCAGAACCAGAGTTTTGCAAACCAATGCTTATTTATGATCAACACAACTATTATCACCAATTTTGAGATTGAATACCAAATATTGAAAAATCCTATTACAAAGTAGGTAGTTAGAAGATTTCATCATGTTTATTAACTCCAATAACTAGTAGAAACATGCCAGACTGAAAGACATTTAAACAAGAACACCAGGCTATCCAATCAACTGATCAGCAGATTAAGTTCCCAAAAACCTAGTGTAGTACCTGGGTTCAAATCATAAACTATGGTAAAATGATCTGTTGGTGATGGGATGGGAAACTATCTAAGCTTGTTGACTTGAAGTAGTTCTTACTTTTGTACACTTGTGCCTAAAAGAACAATAAATAGAAATATAATCTACTGGTTTTTTTTTTTTTTTCAGGTAACATTTTGGAAAGAGCAGTGATTTCAAACTGTGGGATGAAAAGCCCATGTTTAGTGGAAATATATATGTTTAGTGGGCTCTTGGCACATGACAGAGACCCATGTATGTCTCCTATTTAGACCTATTATAAAGTTACAAACCTTTATCTCAGTGTCCCTTATTTACAGCAATCCCTCCATAAGTTTCTAATAGAAACTTTCAAATGTGTTACTATGACAATGAGGTTGAGTAAATTTGAAAATGTAAGGTATTGCAAATACAACTTCAACTGAAATTTCCCCTTTCCATTCCAACTTAATCTTCATGACACTTTTCTTTCACAGAGTACTGGGATGTCTAATGAATGATTTAAGGATCTGTCTCTAAGAAAGTTGACTTGAAGTATTTAGTTGCCTCTCAGTGAGATATGATTTGAGGGTTGGAGTGTGTTGTTGAATGTCTGTATGAATGGTAGTAGCAAAGAACTACAACCATGCCCAGGTTCATAGGTACATGTCGTGTTTGATTATATGATTTTCAGAACTTGTAAAGGTCCTGTAGTAGTAGTTTGACTGCTTCCATCATATTCTTGAAATTTTAAATCTTTCTTTCTACAAAGACATCACGCATTCTATCATTACTTTAGATTACAAATAGTTCTTCATAGGTATAGGTATAAGTCCAGAGGATATACAACACTCAGCTCATTCATAGCATATTTCAGACATGACTCTTATCTATGTGTTTACCTGATCTATTGAGACTTATTGAACTATTGATTACTTTTCAATAGTTGTTGTATTCTTTTTATGGTTATTATTTGTACATAGTTTTGACCTTACCAAAAGGTGCTAAGTTAATAAGATCATTAGCATACTGTAAAGCAATTAAAAACATATTTCGTGAGGAAACAGATGTTTCCATTTCTTTAAAATAAAAATTCAGAGAATTAAGGAGGAACTTGAACGGAAAAATGGTTCAGAATTACTCTAAGTTGTCAAAGGCTAAAGGAATACTGTTACTGGAAAGGTCAATGACTCTTTGGAAAACTCCTGGGTTTAAGACATATGCTTGTAATTTTTAATTTGGTTTACTCATGAATGAAAATTCAGATAAATTGTAAGAGTAATAAAGGTATTTAAGTATCTAAAGATTAATAGTACAGAATTATTTTCTGTTTCTGGTCACATTAAAAACAATGAAAGATTTTTTTCTAAATAAGTATGCTTTTGACTTAAGCAAATATTGACAAACAGTAACTTATTCACATAATTAGATATACTTGAGTACTGCACACACACACACACATATGCACACATATGCACACATATGTACATGAACAAATATAATTAAGTACTGCACAAATTTGAATTGACCTGAAACTTTATAATTAATTCATATATAAGGAAACTTTATACATTTCCTAAATTGAATAACATGGTAAAATTTATCTGATTTATAATACATAGTTAAGCTGAAGGTAGCCTATCTATATTTTTATTAACTATTAGAACTACAAAAAAGCCTTTTAAGAGTTGAGAGTGGATTATCTTTTTCACATGTAGAAAATATGAAATGTTATGTTGTCATATAAAAGAGCTATCAAAGGTTATGTAAACAAAGATGTACCAAACATATTGAACAGTAATATTTAATTAAAAATATTTTTTCTGTATCTGGTGATATTAGTGGTTTTAAGCCATTTAAAATTTATAATCATTTCTGATTTCCTTTATCATTTTGAGTAACTATTATGGAAAAAGTAAGACATGCAGTATTCATAAATATCCTTTAACCCAATTCCTTCTCTGTGAAGTTCAAAGATGTGACTATTGAGTTGAGAAGGTGATTCTAGAAGGTGGGTTTGACTTTTTCTATTAACTTCTAGCATTCATTTATTCTACAGAGGTATCAAATGCCAGTTACTCCCTAAGATCTTAGAGAATCAGTTGTAATCAGAACAGTCTTCTTTGGGAGTTCATATACTCTGAAAAGGCAGAAAATCATAGGAATACATAGGAAGTTCTGGGACAAAACTTCTACCTGACCTATGTATGTTGAGTACTTGTGCACAAGACTTTCATATCAAAGGCATTTTGAATGACATTTAGGAAAATTCTCTGCCATCCCAGAATGCCTAGTGCTGTAAAGTCAGTCACAGTGATCAATTCCTTCATCTCCTCTTAGAATATTTCACTGTTTACACTCATTTTAGCAGACACTTACATGTGAAAGTTTTGCTAATTTTAGTAACAGATACTACTCTTGTTTATGGAGAGATAATATATTGTCAATGATGACTACTGGAAGTGACTAAGGATAAAGGCAGATGAATAGAGATATCTTAGGGTTGAACTTATCAATATCACTCATTCCAGTTGCACCATATAAATCTACAGACGCTAACAGGTACTTTTGTCCTGTTTAAAATTTCATTGTTGTTATTACTACTGTTCTCAGGAAGTACTCTCACCCTCTATACATCCTCACTGCTTAAAACTATATAAATGTTAAGATTTTAATGCTGAGGTTCCACAT
Organism: Mastomys natalensis; assembly: GCA_021653895.1. Classification (NCBI taxonomy): domain Eukaryota; kingdom Metazoa; phylum Chordata; class Mammalia; order Rodentia; family Muridae; genus Mastomys; species Mastomys natalensis. Next base: position 689,384 of record JAJTUV010001399.1, read on the forward strand.
TCTTCCCCAGTACTGTTGAGAATGGTTTAGAAAAAAGTCCAAGCTACTATTTGCTTTCAATCTAATTATTTGAACATGTCCCCTAACAAAAGTATTGCTCTCTTTGGAGAGTACAAACAACAAGGGTCAGAATCAAATAGTTCTGCAGGCTCTGTTCCTTCAATTAAAATAATAATGTAAAAGTTTTTTAAAAACCACAATGTGGTACATGACAAAACTTTCACTTGGTGTTCATGGAGTCTCTTAAACTAATTGTGTATAAAGGACTCAGCTCCTCCTCTGGTCTTTTAGTTGTCTTTCTGCTACCTTATCATCTACTCTATCTGAATTAGTCAGAGTGACCTTTACAAATAAAATTGAATTAGTCATTCCTCTTCTAAGATTTTATAATGATTTCCCTTCATTATTTAATGATATGCAAATGCCTTATGCCATGCCTGTTCTTCTGGGTGAATTTCCATCATGCTGTTTTCTAGCCCATCTATATTCTTCTGTTGCTTTTAGAAAAAATGAAGTTTTTCACAGCCAGTTTTATCTGCCCCTGTCACCTTAAATTTCTAGAACCCATATTTTGATCTTGTCTAATGTGTCTTCTCTAAAGATGGACATTCTCTACAGCACATATTTACAATATATCAGATAGTCATTTTCTTTCTCAATACTTCATGTTTCCCCAAAGCACTGGTCAAAACATGGAATTTTAAGCCAGGCAAGAAGCATATGCCTTTAATCTCAATACTTTGGAGCTAAGCCTAATCTACAAGGCAAGATTTTAAGAAAGCCATAGCTGCATAATCAGTCCCTTTCTTAAAAACAAACATGTAATTCAAAATGTATTTATTTATGTTGGCTTCATGCTCATCAACTCAACAAATTATTTATGGAGAAGGAGGCTTGGAGAAAATAGTTTGAAGGGGTGAAAGAAGGGGCTTAATTTACTATCAAAGCCCATATTTCTATCAGATTATTGGAAAAGAGCTTAGGCTGTGGACCTCATAATCCTGAAATGACATTTAAACATGTGGAATTTAATCAAATCATCTAGGAGGTGATAATGTTGAGATAAGGAAAGGAAGGAAGTATACCAAGGATTTCAAATGTTAAGAGTTGAAGGAGAAGTGCTGGTGTTAGCCAAGGAAACAAAACCTGAAACCATTTCTATGAGACCCTAATACTGATAAGAAAATTAAAAATGGGTTTTGAGTAGCATGATTAGAGCATGCATGTCCAATGCATCTGTTTTTTGTCTTTTCCTCACTTGACATGTCACTAGAGGGCATAAGTCCTGTCTCTCTTAGAAGATTTTAGAGCGCTGATTTCCAGGGCTTTGTATTTATCAATGACCAGTAAGTATTTGGTAAGTAAAGTTCAAGATGATGCAATAATAAAGAAATGATTGGACTAGATATGCCTGCAATGAAGCAATTACTACAAACTGTAAACAAAGTTGAAAATGTCTACATGAAAAAGGCAAAAGGTGAAAGTATGGAGAAGCTACAATATTAAGTCAATTGATCTAAGTCCATCACTCCCAACAAAATATCCTGCAATGTGTAGTATTCTAAAGACTTCAGGTTTTAATTGCTGACTTGATTAGGAAATATGTATGCATATCACCCTTACTTGGAAGAAAAATTCATCAAAGCAGGGAAAGTTTCTTTTATTTTCATTCTGATTATATCAAACACCAACAGAAGTGCCTAGAACTGAGTTGTTGAATGAATGAGTACTTACAAAGTTAGGACTGGGTCTTTATCAATTCAGTAAGGTCTCTCCAGTCTATTTAAGAGTGGGATGGGATTGTAGCAGCCTTAAAGTGCAGTTATTAGAGGTGCCACATGAAGAAGGGCTGTATGAAGTCAGTGTGTATCATTTCTAGACTAGAAACGGAAATCAGCCAAAAGCCTGTGGGGATAATACTTTTGTGTGGGTGTGATAAGATTTGAAGTAGGATTACATTAGTGGGAAGAAAGTAGAAAATACAACAGAGTTTACAAAGACAAAACAAAATAGATAGGTCCTGATGATTTGATCACTGGAAAATAAAGCCAACTTTCTACCATTGGGATATAATAAAGGATGGAAGAAGGAAGAAAGCTATTGCTTTGTTTGAGGGAGGAGGGAATGTTCAATTGTAGGTTTGAGGGATTGTTATAATCCCCAAGAACATAAATAAACTTCTTTAAACAAGAAAGGGTAAGCAGAATATCTCAAACTTCCTGCAGAAGGAATATCTGAAGCCACAAAAATGATCACTGTAAACAAGGATGTTATTATAGAGCAAAAGAAGTGTGTATATGTCAAAAGGAAACTTGTGGACATGAAAAAGAATTTTTAGAAAGCACCCATGGCTACACAGACTGATTGAAACTGTAGTAATATGAGAGATTGGAATGCTGTTGGTCCAAAAACTAACAATCTTGGGATAGCTTTGGCCTCCTACATAGCCCATACATAGTGAATAGTAACCATCTCTATGTTGGAACTAACATCCTGTGACTAATAGATTTTTCAAAAGACATTTAAAATTAAAAATAGAAGAAGGTGAAGAGTCCCAGCTCCAAGGCCCAGAAAATATTTTCAACAAAATCATAGAAGAAAATGTTTCCAATCTAAAAAGAGATGCATATAAACACACAAGAACTTTATAGTACACTAGCTTAGACCAGAAAAGAAAAGAAAATCTTCCTGCCACATAATGATCAAAACATACAATCTACAGGACAAAGAAAGAATATTAAAAACGGCAAGGGGAAAAGGCCAAGTAACCTATAAAGGCACACAGACCTATAACAATTACATCTGACTTCTTACTAGAGACTTTAAAAGCTACAAAGGCCAGGATACCAGGTTCAGATCTTGGAACCTCAAAAAAACCCACTGATTCCAACCTAGCCTACTATGCACAGCAAAACTCTCAATAACTATAGATGGAGAAAACAAGATATTTCAAGACATATCTAAATTTAAACAATATCTATACACAAATCCAGCCCTATAGAAAATACTAGAAGGAAAACTCCAACTGAAGGAAAACAAATACATCCAAGAAAACACGAGAAACAAGTAACTCCATACCAGCCAAACAATGGTAACACCCATACACACACACACACACACACACACACATCACCAACATCAAAATAACAGGAATTAACAATCACCGGTCATTAATATCTTTTCAACATTAATGGACTAAATTCCAGAATAAAAAGATACAAGGTAACAGAATGGATGTGAAAATAGGATCCATCATTATACTTCATACAAGAAACACACTTCAGCAATAAAGACAGACATTACCTCAGAGTAAATGGATGGAAAAAGTTTTCCCAGCAAATAGACCCCAACAGCAAGCTGAGGTAGCCATGTTAATATCTGATAAAATAGACTTTAAACCAAAATTAATCAAAAGAGACACAGAAGAACATTTCATACTCATCAAAGGAAAAACCTACCAAGATGATATCTCAGTTCTGAAAGTCAATGCCCCAAACACAAGGTCACCCACATTTGTAAAAGAAACATTGTCATATATCAAACTCCACACATTAACAGTGGAAGGCTTCAATGCCCCAGCTCATCAATTGAAAAGTCATCTAAACAAAAACTAAAAGGAGAAATAATGAAACTAAACAGACATTATGAATCAAATAGACCAAATAGATATCTAAAGAATATTTCACTCAACACAAAAGAATATACCTTCTTCTCAGAATCTCATGAACTCTTCTCCAAAACTGACCATATTAGTCAGTCACAAAGCAAGTCTCAACAGAAATAAGAAATATTAAATAATGCCTTGTATCTTATTAGATCACCATAGATTGAAGCTGTACTGCAAAAATAACAGAAACACTAGAAAGCCTACAAACTCATGGAAACTGAACAACTCTGTCCTCAATGATCTCTGGGTCAGAGAAGCAAAAAAAAAAAAAAAAATAAAAATAAATAAAAAATAAATAAATAAATAAATAAATAAATAAAAGAAAGAAATTAAAGACATTTTCTTTTTTTATGAAAATGAAGACACAATAAACATGAGACACAATGAAAGCAGTGCTAATAAGAAAGTTCATAGCATTAAGTGCAACCATAAAGAAATGAGAAAGTTTTTATACTAACAATTTAAAAGTACATGTGAAAGCTCTAGAAAAAAATGAAGCAATTACAATGAAGAGGAGTAGAAGGCAGGAAATAATCAAAATCTTAGATGAAATAAAGCAGTTAGAGACAAAGAAAACAATACAAAGAACCAATGAAACTACAAGCTCATTTTTTTGAGTAAATCAACAAGAGGACAAACCTGTAGCCAAACTGACCAAAAGACAGACAGATGGACAGAGAGAGAGAGAGAGAGAGAGAGAGAGAGAGAGAGAGAGAGAGAGAGAGAGAGAGAGAATTAAAAAAATCAGAAAAGAGAGACATAATAAGATACACTGTCTTTAAAGAATCACTAGGTCTTACTTCAAAAGTCTGTCCTCTGTAAAACTGGCAAATCTTAATGAAATAGACAATTTTCTAGACAGACACCACTCAGCAAAAATGAATCAAGATCAGGTAAACTATTTAAACAATCCTATAACCCCTAAGGAAATAGAAGCACACCTCAAAAGTCTCCCAATCAAAACCATTCAGGGCCAGATGGTTTTACTGCAAAATTCTACCGGACTTTCAAAGAGCTAATAGCAGTACTCCTCAAACTATCCCATGAAATAGGAACAGAAAGAACACTGTAAAACTCATTCTATGAAGCCACAGTCAACCTGGCACCTAAACTACACAAATACTCAACAAAGAAAAAGAATTTCAGACCAGCTTCTGCTATGAATGAAGATTTGTTCTTGTTCCTTGTTCTGTCTCACCACTGTGGTGTGTGAATGCTGCTTGGGCAGTGGAAATACGAGGCATTAGGCTACAAATGTAGCCTGAGATGGGGTCCCCAGCCTGGGTGAGAAACAAGGCAGGCTGAGGCTGAGGAGGCAGACATTCTCAAACTCCCAGGCATCTAGTTACCACTGGGAAGTGTATGGAGTTGGGAATGAGGGGGTAGAGTGAGGGAATACTCTGGCTTAGCTCAGGGGTGAGTGTCCATGTCCAGAGGGCAGAGGTCCCTTCTACAGGAGACTTAGGTGGTGCTACTGTGTACGACAAAGACTTCCTCCCACAGTGGTTCTTGATGAGAGAGACAGTACTTGCTTGTTCAACTGTTTATTTATTGTTTATCATGGAAAATGGGTGCATACAAGTTTACTCAGGGTGGACCAGAGATTAAATACCTTTTCTAAGAAGGAATGTCCTGTAAGAGAAGCTTATTAGCTAAACCCTTGAGGTCAGACCATCTAGATATCTCATTAGCATGGAGAACTATGTTCTGTGCTATGTGAATAGTGGTCACAATCTTCATGTGGGGTGTCATGGTCACATGTTTCATGACAGGAGCCAGGTCGGGAGGAGATGAAACCCCTATCATTCCCAGGTGCAAGGAGTAGCAGAGTTTCCGAATCTGCTCAACTTTCCCAGTTTTTGTCTGGTGACATGGTTCCACTTGCCCCACAAACATTGATGCAAAAATACTCAATAAAATACTCACAACCTGAAATCAGAAATACATCAAAAATATCACCCGATATGATCAAGTAAGCTTTATTCCTGGAATGCAGAGATGGTCCAACTATAAAAATCCATCAACATAATCCACCATAAAATAAACCAAAAAAAAATCACATGATTTTTTTCATTAGATACTGAAAACGCCTTTGAAAAAAATCTCAAACCCCTTCATGTTAAAAGTATTAGAGAGATGAGGGATACAAGGTACATACCTAAACATAGTGAAGGTAATATACAGCAAGTCAATAGCCAACATCAAGCTAAATGGAGAGAAACTTAAAGCAATTCCACTAAAATCAGGGGCAAGACAAGGCTGTCTACCTCTACCTATTCAAGATAGTACTTGAAGTTCTAGCCAGTGTAATAAGTCAACTAAAGGAGATTAAGGTGATAGAAATTACAAAAGAAGAAGTCAAAGTAGAGCTTTTTGTGGATAATATGATACTATATCTCAAAGTAAGCAACCCCAAAAATTCTACCAGAGAACTCCTACAGCAATGTGGATGGATACAAAATTAACTCAAAAAAAAAAATGTATCCTTGCCTTATATAAATGATAAATGGGCTGAGAAAGAAATTAGGTAAATAATGCCATTTACAATAGCCATAAATAATTCATTTATGGCTATTGTAATTCAAGTCCCTGAAGAAGGAATTTGAAGAAGACCTCAGAAGATGGAAATATCTGCCATGTTCACGGTTTGGTAAGATTAATATAATTGCCTTCTTACCAAAAGTAATTCACAGATTTAATGCAGTTCCCATCAAAATTCTTTCAGAGCTTGACAGAGCAATTCTCAATGACCTATGGAAAAACTAAAAACCCAGGAGAGCAAAAACAATCCTGAACAATAAAAGAACTTCAGGAGGTATCACTCTCTCTGACATCAAGCTATCGTACAGTGAAATAGTAATAACAACTGCATGGTTTGGCACAGGAACAGACAACCAATCGAATTAAAGTGAAGACCTTGAAATAAACCCACAGACACAAAGACACTTAATTTTTCACAAAGAAGGCAAAACTATACAATGGAGAAAAGAAAGCATCTTCAACAAATAGTGCTGGTCTAACTGGATGTCTGCATGGAGAAAAGTGCAAGTAGATCCATATTTATTACCCTGCACAAAATTCAAGTTCAAGTGGATCAAAAACCTCAAATAAAACCTAATACACTAAATCCAATAGAACAGAAAGTCGGGAATATCTTTGAACTTCTTGGTACAGGAGACAATTTCCTCAACAGAACATTTTTGGCTCAGGCTCTAAGATCAACGTTTGATAAATGGGACCTCATGAAACTGAAAAGCTTCTGTAAGACAAAGGAAATTGTCATTAGGACAAAATGGCAGCCTACAGATTGAGAAAGGATCTTTAACAATCCTACATCTGACAGAGGGCTAATATCTAAAATTTATAAAGAACTCAAGAAGTTACATACCAACAACCCAATTAACCAAATTAAAAATGGGGTACATTTTAGAGGTTCCTGTTCCAGGAGAGGCTCCCAGGACTCAATGGGGATGACCTAAGCTGAAACGCCCAACAGGCAGGAGGTGGAACCTGAAGAGACCATCTCCAGTAGATAGACAGGGCACCAGTGGAGGGATAGGGTCACCAACCTACCTCCAAAATTTTTGACCCAGAAATTGTTCCTGACTAAAAGAAATATAGGGACAAAAATGGAGCAAAGATAAAAGGAAAGGTCATCCAGTGACCAGCCCAACATGGGATTTATCCCACGGGCAGGCACCAAACCCTGACACTATTACTGATACAGTGTTTTGCTTGCAGACAGGAGCCTAGCATGGCTGTCCTCTGAGAGGCTCTACCGGCAGCTGATTGAGACAGATGCAGATACTTATAGCCAACATGCTCCATTATGTTCATAGCACCCTTATTTATAATAAAAACAACCCAGATGTTCTTCAATAGAGTAATGGATACAGAAAATGTGGTACATTTACACAATGGAGACTACTCAGCTATTGAAAACTATGACTTCGTGAAATTCACAGGCAAATGGATGGAGCTAGAAAATATCATCCTGAGTGGGGTTACCCGTCATAAAAGAACTCACATAGTATGTACTCACTGATAAGTGGATATTAGGCAAAAAGCTCAGAATACCCACAATACAACTCACAGATCATATGAAGCTTAAGAAGGAAGACCAAAGTGTGGATATTTCAGTCCTACTTAGAAGGGGAAACAAAATACTCACGGGAGGTAGAGGGTGTAGAGTGTGGGAGGGACTTGGGAGGAAGCTAGGAAGGGGAGGGGAAAAGGGGGGCAGGATCAGGTATGGGAAGAGATGGGGGAGTACAAAGGGTCAGAGAATTGAAAGGTGAGTAGCAGTGGGGTATGAGGAACTAGGGATAGCAACTAAAAAGTCCCACATGCCAGGAAAGCAAGAGACTCCCAGGACCCCAGGACCCAATGGGCACGGCATTAGCTGAAATACCCAACAAAGGGGAAAGAGAACCTGTGGAGACTATATCCAGAGGTTATGCAAGGCCCCTGGTTAAGGGATGGTGCCACCCACCCATCTTTAAAATATTAACCCAGAATTTCTCTTCTCTAAAGGAAATTCAGGAAAAGAGTGGAGCAGAGACTGGAGAAAAGGCCATCTAGAGACTGCCCCACCTAGGGGTCTATCCCATTGGCAAACACCAAGCCCAGACACTATTGCTGATGCCAAGAAGTACTTGCTGACAGGAGTCTCTTATGACTGTGCCCTGAGAGGCTCTGCCAGAGCCTGATCAACACAGATGTGAATTCCTACAGCCAACCATTAGAGTGAGCATAGGGACCATAAAGGAGGAGTTAGGGGAAGGACTGAAGAAACTAAAAGGGTTTGCAACCTCATAGATAGAACAACATTATTAACCAACCAGACCTTCCAGAGCTCTCCAGGGACTAAACCACTAACCGAAAAGTACATATATGGAGGGACCTTTCTAGCTGCTTATGTAGCAGAGGACTGTCTTATTTGGCATCAATGGGAGGGGAGGCCCTTGGTGCAGTGAAGGTTTGATACCCCAGTGTAGGGGAATGCTAGAATGGTAAGGCAGGAGTGGGTGGGTAGTTAGGGGAGCACCCTCAAAGAAGCAGTGGGAGGGAGGATGGGATAGGAAGTTTTTTTGGGGGAAACTGGGAAGGGGAATAAAATTTGAAAAGTAAACAAAATCACCATTAAAAATAAAAATAAAGCCAATAAAAGCAGATATAAATAAAATAAATTTCAAAATGTCAGAGAGAGAAAGAGAGAGAGAGAGAGAGAGAGAGAGAGAGAGAGAGAGAGAAAGGATATGTGGTACATCTATACAATGGAATACTATTCAGCTATTTAAAAGGAAGACATCATAAATTTTCCGGCAAACTGATGGAACTTGAGAATATTATCCCGAGTGAGGTAACCCAGTTTCAAAACGATATGCATGTAATAATTTAGTTATAAATGTATATTAGCCATAAAATACAGGATACCCATAATACACTCCATAGATAGACCCAAAGAAGCTAATAGAAGGAAGGCTGAAGTGTGGTTGCCTGAATTTCACTTAGAAGGGGGAACACGGTAGGAGGGAGATAGAGGGAGGAAAGGGTAAGGAAAGAGAATGGGGGGCATTCAGGATCAGATGGGGGCATCTCGAGGCTGTGACAGAGACCTGGGATAGGGGAGGCACCCCAGAATCAATGGTCATTAGGATTACCCAGGGGGATACCTACCTGCTCAGAGGAGAAGGGAGAGGATATGGGTGAAGGATTGTGGGAGGGGATGGCCAGAAGAGGGACAGTAAGCGGTATGTAAAGTGAATAAATAAATTAAGAAAAACAGAAAAAAGGAAAAAATAAGAATTTATTCTTGCTCTAAATCAAGAAAATTGAGGGACTTGGATGATGCTGTTGATAGCACAGACTATCTGGAATGGCACTTCTTTGCAGCTGCTTTGAAAGGAACACCTCTGGGCATTGTGGATTCTATTAGTGGAGGGAAGATGACTGTGGTGATGGCAATCCCATAGGAAGATCTCAAAATATTTTATAAACACTTTATAAAGATCTCTGTAGATCTTCTAATGACAGTTCATAAACTTAATAGCAGAGAACTTAGCTATTTTTTCTCTTAGAATAATTTCTAAAATATTAAGAAAGAGGTAAAAAATAAACTTCCATCAACTAGCTAAGATATTCAGTTGGATTAAGTAAAGCAGTTTCATACTATTTCTGTTACTTAAGGCAGATGGACCAGGGTAAATTATGTATTTTCTCTCTCTGTCTACCTCTGTCGCTCTGTCTCTGTATCTCTCTCTCACTCTCTGTGTGTGTGTTTGTGTGTGTGTGTGTTTGTGCACACATGTATTTGTAGAAATATAATGCAACATTGGGTATAAATCAAAATTCCAATACAGGTACACAATAAGCTCAGTACTCATGCATGCTAGCATACAGATATCCTCAGTGGGGAGGATTCCCTGGCTAAAATGTAAAGATCTAGTGGCTGAGGAGATGGTTTGGTTGGCAATGTACTTACTATGCAAGATTTAAGGCCCACGTTCAGGTGCCTGGCATCTACATTAAAAACCGTCACTGGATATGGTTCTCTTGAGAGTTGATCTCATCTCTCACTGGCAGCAGCATCTAGCAGGGCAGTCCCTCTACCTTGCCCAGGGAGCACAGTGGAGCTATCCCTGATGGTGGAGATGCTGGTGAGCCAGCCCTGAGGTTATAAGTATGGGGGAGCTGACCTCTCCATTCATCTGCTGTAGGGTAACATGGGCACAGAGTTGCTGTCCCCCTCTACCCTCATTACCTCTGGCAGTCAGGAAAGCTGTCCTCAGGGTCATGAGCCTGGGAGAGTTAGCCCAGTCCTTCACCAGCTGCAGCACTTTGGAGAGCAAATAGCCTCTGCACCATGTCTGGACAGCATAGCAGAGTCAACCCTAATGGTGGGGACATAGGTGAGATAGCACCCAAGAGGAAGAGTGGAAGAGCTGGGCCCACCACAGGTCTGTCTTGAGGTAGCATGGGTGGGTGGGCTACCCTGGCCACCCATAGTAGTTGTGAAAGCTGGCCTGGGGGACATGAAAGAGGGTGAGCTAGGTTGTAGTATTTGGGAGGGCCCTGTACCTTGCCTGGGCAGCACAGTAGAGCTGGCCCTAGTGACAGTAGAGCTGGCTCAGGTGACCCAGTTTGATGGCAAGAGCTGGGAGCAGAGCTAGCCTCACCACTTGTTGGCCATGAGGTGGCATGAGTGTGGGGCTGATGTGTTCCCCTCTCCACCCTCATCACCTGTGTAGTCAGGAGACTTTGAAGTGGAAACTTCCGGTTTGTTTAGAAATTCAATTATGTCAAATGATGTTGTGCTGGGATACACAGGTGAAAGATGTTTTGCTATAGCAGACATGTGAAACGGCACATGATGATCAGAAGGAATATAAATATGACCCTACAGACAGCGTGAGCAGGGCACCAGTGTGCTTTGCTCTACCTCGATATTCTACGCTAACAACATGCATGTATTGGTTCACCTTACATTGCATTGCTGAGCTCTGCTTGTGGTGATACCATTGAGAGAAACTCACCAAAGAACTTCTTGTGAAGTTCCTGTAGCTTGCTTCCATAGCCTCAGTCTGGTTGATGAGTCTTTTGGCTTCTTCTGGATTGAACTGCCCTTGGTGTGTGCTGACTACTAAGAGGACTGGACTGTAGCTGCTGATTTGTATTTGGTGTTTGCTACTGGACTAAACAGCTGATATCCTGACAAAAATATTGGACTTTGTCCCAAAAAGAACTATTTCTAAACAGGTCTACTACTCCCCTTGTGTCTTAATAACTTTTCTCTTCCATGACCTTTAGTGGGTGATGGGCTAGAAGAGAGGTTGAATACTTATTAAAGTAGATTGGAGAAAATTTTATGCCTACAAGAGCTGGCCCAGTGGTCATGAGAGCTGGAAAGCTAGCCCTGTTCCCTCAGTGGCTATAGCCCTCTGAAGAGTGGCCCTGCACCTCACCTAAGCAACATAGTGGAGCTGGCCCTGATGGCAAAGGTATGGGTGAGCCAGCCTGGAGGGTGTGAGAGTGGGAGAGCTCTGTTCCAGCCCCTCTGCAGCACTTGGGAGAATGGAATCTGAGCCTTGCCGGGGCGGCACAGCCGGGCTAGCTCTGAAAGCATGAGTATGAGTGAGCTGGCCCTAAGGGCATGAAAGTTGGAGAGCTGACCTTACCTCCTGCTGACAGCAGCATTGGGTAGCCTAGCCAGAGAAGAGTTGGGGAGCTCACCTTGATGGTGTAGATAAGGGAGAGCTGGTATGCTGACCAGCTCTGCTAACACCCAGACCCAAGTCCTGGGCTCTGAGATGGCCCATCCCAAAATCTATGTCATCTGCAAATGACTGGAATGTGCAGAAGGGCCAGTCCTACTGTTTCAAAACTGCAGGATCATCATGATACAGGGAACCAACCGGATAACTGGGAGAAGCCCCAGTGAGGATCCAATGTTGGTGGTGTCACAGAAGCCAGAGATCTTGAACCAGACAGATGACTCAATGTAATTTGCATGTGAATATGTGTGAGCAGAGGGCTATATTATGGAACACACTGTGACATACTATAGTTTCCATGATGAGATATTTTCTATGCTTTGTTGTTGTTGTTTTTTTTTTTTTTTTTTTTTTTTTTTTTTTTTTTTTTTTTTTTGTGAAATGGGGGTAGATTTCAAGGGGAATGGGCAGATACGAAAGGATGAGGAGATAAACAGAACTGGGTTGCATGATATAAAACTCACAAAGAATCTATGAAACATTTTAAAAATGAAAAAAAAAAACACCCAAGGAAAACTTTTTTTTGAAAAGTATGTTTGGGACAATTTAACTGCCTTAACATGTATTGGGAAGGATGCATGCAATGTCTGTGGATTTGGACCAGAGCAATCAATTTGTTGCCTACTGCTCGATTTGCACTTAAAAAGAAAAAAAACAAGTTGTTTTTGATATGTTTTGAAAAAAAATACAGGTGTGGCAGCATATCCTTATATCCCAGCACTGATGTATGGAAACTCGACAGATTTATAGACCTATGGGTCTTGTTTGACTGTCTAGCTGAGATGATGATTTTCAGGTTCTGTAAGAAACATTGTCTCTAAGCATAAGGCACAGAAGCTATTGAGAAAAGCATCATAATATCAACTTCTTGCCTCCATAATTGATTGCATGGTGAAATACACCTACACATATGCATACATATCACATGCATACACACACATACACAAACACACACACTGCTTATAGGCAAGCACACAAGGACACACACCTCCAGTTTCCTCTATCATAATCTGATAATGTATGGCCAATATTCCTCTACAGATTCATTTGATGTTTTATTGTTTCTACCTGCTACAGACATGTTTTAATAATTGATACATTTAAAAACATATAAAAAAGGAAAACTGAAAAGATTTGAAACTTGAAAACAAGAGACAGACTCTGAGGACTAGAAAGAGAAAGAAATAAGCAACACAGCAGTTGCTGGGGATTGTGGGTCTTCATGTGTACGAAGCAGCCAGAATCAAGTCATTTCTATTGCCAAAAGAAATTGAAAATGTACATGAGTCCAAATCTCAGCTCATGAATGAAACAAGAAATGCATTTGAAATTAGACAATAGGAAAACGAACCTCAAACATGTGCTTCCCACTGTCTGGAATGAAACTTTCAGCAAGCTGTGAAAACAGAGAAGTGGTAAGTTTCAGCCTTAAGAATGAAGAAACAGTTCAGGCTATTCTGGATCAGTGAAGCTGAGAATTTTATTAAAAGATTTCCTTCTGGAGTTGGGAGAAGTTTGGTAGAAGAAACTCTAAACTGTTAAGGAAACAAAAAAATCCCTTCATGTAAAATAAGTACAAACTCAAGTCCCCTAATGCATGAATGAATCTGAAGTAAAACCAAATAGTCAATGAAACCAATAATTAGGATTGTTGTATATAAAGTTATTATTTTAAATTCGGATGGAGCTTTTGGGCACAATTGTTAAGGGAATTTTAGGAGGTAGGACTATGGCAGGCTTGCGGCTCTCACTTCATTGCCCTGTGATAATGGAATGATGAGAATGCAAACACACAGAACTTGTACCCACAATATCTCAAGAGACCAGGAAGTATACACACTAATTTACTAGGCATGCAATACAGAACCTGGGGTCAAGCAACACTAGCAAAGTAGAGTGTGCTACAAAACAAACAAAAGAAAACAGAGCAAAACAACCACAATGACGGTGGTAGGAGGGACACTGAAGTGTGAAACCTGCCAACTAGACACTGAGATGTGAAATATGCTTTTGAGAGCTTTTTTATTTGCTCATAATTAATGATGGAGAAAAATTATTATTCATGTGTCATTACAATAATAACCTCCTTCCAACACTTATAAAGGAAAGCATTTAATTGGGGGCTGACTTTTAGTTACAGAGGCTTAGTCCATGATTGTCACAGTAGGAAGCATACTAGGAAGCATTGGGGGCATTCTGGCAGACATGGTACTGGTGACGTAGCTGAGAGTTGTACATTCAGATCTGTAGCAGCAGGAAGAGAGGGCTACTGAGCCTGACTTGGGCATTTGAAACCTCAAAGCCAACCTCTAGTGACACACTTCCTCTAACAAGGCTACATTAGACCTCTTAGTCCTTATCAAATAGTACCTCTCTGTGATGTCCATGCCTTCAAATATGAACCTGTGGAGGCCATTCTTCACATCAACTATTCATTTTCACCTGTGCAATTGTTAGGGTAAAAAATTAAAAACATCTTGAGACACAGAGCAAGGAATTCATGGTCAGCAGAGGCCACTAACAACTTGTTAAAATTAGCCATAATAATAATAATTTTGAGCCTCTTCAGGGGCAGAGTGACCAAAAATGAAAAAGAAGCAAGGACGCAAAGACATACAAGTCTAAACAAGAAAATGAGTAATGAGTCATCTGGTACTCTTGAGTCCAAAGATTCATGGTCAAAAATAACTGGTCTATGCAAGTTGCTGATGTTTAAAATATCCAATTATGTGTAACCGCACCAAATCTCCCTGCTCTTCCCACCCCCTACCTATAAAAGTTCCCAACTTCCTGGGGTCTTCGTCGAATCCCCTGTCTCCTGCGTGAGATATGATTCGAACCGAGGGGCCCTGGATATTAAAAAACTACCTTTTGCTAATTGCATCGAGATGGTCTCGTGTGTCCTTGGGTGGTGAGCCTATTCCCATATCAGCATGAGGGACTCCCCCTTGTGAGGCCCTTTCACAATAAATAACTTGGTTGCACTTTACTAAATGCAACTCAGTGTCCAGTAAAACACATTTATTTTCTATTTGCTTTCCTATTGGAAAATTCCTCAAAGAAACAGCAATGGAAAAGAACATATACAACATCAGACATTTCCATTAAAATTTAATATTATATGAGTCACAGACTGTGCTGTTTCAACTCTTACCAAAAAATAACAAAACAAGAATAAAATTAAACTAAACTCTAAGCAAATTTAAATTGTGAAATATTTGTTACAATATTGTACAGTTTAACACAGTATATCAAACTTAGGTGGAAAACTAAAATTATAAGCAAGTATCATGTTTATCAAAGATTAGAAATTGAAAAGAGAAATTTTTAGATGCTACCAATTTCAGGAACTCGAAGTTAATATAAAATATTATAAATTATAGAATAATGCATCTAAATCATTCTGTGATCATGTACTCTGTAATATTCTCTGACTGAGAAGCTACAAACCATAATGTCTTGCTCTAAAATGATGCAATACTGGCACTCTTACCTTGGGCATTAATAACAGCTGTCTAATCAGACTTAAAGTCCACTGAATAAGTGGGAATTTAGACCTGCTGCTGTACACCAAGCCACCTTTAGGTATCCATGGCTTGAGAAGGAATGGACCCTAGTGGAGAACTAATTGATGTAATTTTCCATTCATATAAATTAAACTGTATTCTAAATATTTATACCCACAGATAAGTGTAGGTCTCACCTCCTCATCAATGAAATTTCTTTTTGCAGCATATGGAAATTGTTACAGAAATCTACAACTGGTCAAAATGCATAAAATAATGGCCATGCTATACCTCAACCCAGTCTTACATCTACAACTCATACCTAAACCCAAGGCTCAGGGAACATAACAGAACTGGAGGGGAAAGCTTTCTAAACTCCGGAAGACCAGAATGAGTGCTCTCAGATAGTGTCTGCTGGACTTGTTAGAGTGACTACAATCATAAAATCTCAATTTACTCCTAGATGAAATTTCCTTCATCTACATTGTCATGGCAATTAAAGGCTGCAGAGAAGGGCATACCCAGTTTTCTGCAGGGATAAAAGCTTAGTTTTCCAAAACCTGTCTTAAAAATGTGTACACATGAGCAACATGAGATGAACTCAGTAGTCATTTGTGTGTGACAATAATAATTAAAGAAGAATAGATTATAAATTTGAAAGGGAGTTTGGGGACACGGCAGATAAGAAGGTGGAAAGAGTGCTATAAAAGAGCTAAATACATTATTTATGTATGAAATTTTAAAAAAAAATAATTAGAAAAAATATTACTTATGCAATGGCAATGAAGGTGATTTACTGATTTATTTTACAGTACTGTCTTAATCCTAGAAGAGAATACTTTTGGCTTAGAATATTAAAGAGTATGGGTAGGAAGAAAAGATTTGAGCCAAACCCCTTGACCCTCAGGTTATTCAATGTCCTTCTTTGGAATATCTTTTTTTTCTCTCATATATTCGCATGCAGCATATGCCTCAAAGAGAACTTATCCACAAGCACTGTAGCACGTACTCTTCTCCATCTGTAATTCTGACACATTTACAGTATATACCAAAATGTCTTGTCTTTGGTAACTAGTAATTAGCATTTGTTTCTGGGTGTGTCTTTTGAGGTTAGGGCCCTAAAGAAGACTATGCAGCATATAAGAAAGTTACTAGTGGTATTCTGAAATATTTTAGGCCCATTTTAAAATTAGGAATATAAGTTGAAGACAGGATGTTACAGATATTTGTTTAGCCTTGTGAATAACAAGAGAAACATGAGAATGTCTAGCAAGCATTTGAATATCTGAGCTGTGAAACATTAGCTTAAAAACATAGCATAGGTTATATCTAGTGATAAAATACAGAGAGGTAGGTCGTAGGCCCTTGGGAGAACCCAATAATATTCTGTTAAGTGGACACAGAATTAAATTGACACCACATCATTATGCCCAAAGATTAATGCACCTCTCAAGCCTTTTCAGAGAAGCTTCTTCTTGCAGTACAGAGTAATTAACACAGAGATCTACAACTAATCAAAGAATATATGCATCTGGGAAGTTTTCAGCCCCAAGTGGGACACCTATATCACACTCCTAAACTCCTATCTCCAAATCTTAGCAGTCACCTCAGAAGAGGGGCATGAAAGAGTTTAAGGGCCAAAGCCCGTAGCAGTAGATGAATGCAGCAAACAATGTTTTATAGAACACAATGAACAGTTGAACATATGAATCTATAGTGGATATGATAACTAGCACATGATTCATGTAAGCTCAAGTGAAATAAAAACCCCAAATAAATAAGGGTGTAGGCATGAAGTGTCTCTACTAGCTGAGCAGATATTGGCAATTGATAGTTGCCTGCTTCTCTGCAGTAAACAGTGTGCCCCATACATTGTCTTCATCCTGCAACTGGGCAGGAGACTACCAAAGTGTTTGTTCATGTTAGCCTTTGTGGAATTACATGTAAATTGACTGTATGATTACATTAAGTATTTTTCTTTTTTATTTGATTAAAATGTATTTCATAATTTCAATTTCTAAAGTGGAAATTTCTAGTTTCTTTGGAGACTCAGTTGTGTCATGTGATGTTTTTCTGGGAATTGTCTTCTGAGAGCATGTTTTTGCTGAAGCAGACACATGGGAGGCTATTTTGCTGAGAACAGGCATGTAGTGTTTTTCTGGAAGCTGCCTGGAAAGGGGATATGTGATGTTTTGCTAGAGCAGATTCTAGAGAATATGTGATATTTGGAAAGGGTATAACCCAACAGACAGTGGATGACGCTGCATGGTCTGGTTCACCTTGCTACTCTTTGCTGGTCATTGTCATGACTTCATAGACAGAAACACCACTAAAGAACTTCTGGAGGTGTTCCTTGGGGCAATCGTGGTTTCTTCTGGATCGAACTGCTATTGCTGATTAGTGAATGATGTTTGAGAGTGAATCAAACAACCGGTACTGATTCATATAAACTGAACTGCCGATATCCTGACAACTCAGATTGGATTTGCCTCAGAACTATTTCTAAATAGGTCTATATCCTCCTTTGTCCTCTTAACCGTCCCTTGCCACTCCCACAGGTAGGTGGTGGGCTAGAAAGGAGGAGAAAGCATTTAAGTATATTTATTAAAGTAGGTTTTGAAATGTTAAGCCTATATATTTCTCCATAATTTCTTCCAAGCTGCCCTCAAATTTGTGGCCTCTTTTTCTTTATTATTGTTACATATATAAATGCAACGTGTTGAGTCACTCACTATTGCTTGGACTACTTGGCATTAGATAACCACTGAGAGGACGATACATATAAAAGAGAATTCCTAAAATAAGTCTCAGGACCATCATGGAACCTTGGCCAGAAAGATGATAAGACCATGAGGATCGGGAAGTCTGTTGAAAGATTATATCTTTTATATATGAGGTAAAACTGTACCCATGGCATCTCAACAATATGCCTTAAACAAGTCTTGAACAATGACAACAGCAGTTGACATGTCAATAGGATTGGGAGAAATCTCACATGACCCCATCTTAGTTCAAGAGGTACAAGCAATTAGCAACTGCTGAGGAAAGGGAAGTAGTTATGTAAATATAAAAGTCATATTTCTGAAGTGCAACGTGTTGGTTTTCCCTGCCACGTACATTATGAAATGACTATATTAAGCTACTAATATATACTTAGCAGATAAAGTGCTTTCCTTTGTGTATGAGGGAAACATTTAAGATTGACTATTCTTTTCAAATGTATACTGTGGTATGATTAATTCTAGTTATCATATTGTTCAACTACCCTCCATAAATTATTCATCTTTCTAATCTAACTAAACCTTGAACCTTATATTCAATATTTTCCTAAGTCTGTATACTCCTAGCAAACACCATTTTATGCAAGTAATAGAGTCTTCTGTTTCAGGGATTAGTAGTTTAATGGATAAGAAAAATGTATGTACACATTACACCTATATACACATATAGGTTAAGTTCTATCTAAAGATTTAAGGGGATATGTCTGGCTTCTCAGTCACCAATCATTTCATGTCCACTGTGTGTTCCTATCATTGTTGTAACTTCTGCCTAAGCTTACTAGAAATGATTTCTTTAAACATTCATTTTAATTTATCTATTTATTATTATGATTATTATTATTTGTGTGTGTGTGTGTGTGTGCATGTGTGTGTGTGTGTGTACATACATGGCATCCACATATTCACAGTGTGTATATAGAAGTCAGAGGACAGCTTTCAGTTTTCTTCTAGTCAGTTTTCTTCTTCAACCATAGGCTCTATCTAGTCACTGGACTTGGGTAGTCAGGCATATGTAACAAGAACTTTTACCTGTAGAGCAACATCACCAGTCTGATAGTAAAAATTTGGCATCTTTTACTGTGGCCTGTTTATTTTTAATGTTTGCTGTCCTTTTAATCTTCCTCTACTTGCATTTTTTCTGTAGTAGAGTATTTATATACAGCCTCGCTATATTGCCAGCCAGCCATGTGTTCTTAAGATACTGAGTGGTGATCATTAGACTAATGAGCATATTGCTATGGTGTTGAGTGTTAAGGTGATCAATAGAAGCTCATCATCTTGTTATTTTCTAGCCAAGACATTAAGTACCTTAAGTTAAGGGTGGGCACAGTTTGTTCCTCCTGAGTTATTACAGAACCAGCAGTTCTTCTGCAGGCACACACTGCAGGGGAGTATGGACCGATACAGTTACTGGGTTAGGTGACAAATTCTCTGTTATCTCAAAATAGCTTCTTGTGGTTCCTGTCTGAGTTTTCTAAAACAGGTTACATTTAAAGTGCACCATGATTTTTAGAGCCTTTAAGTGCTTCCCCGACATCTTGACTAAATTTGTCAATAGCAGGTATTACTTGTGTTCGTCTTCAATTCCAAACACTCTTATATATTCTGGTTGTAGACCACTCTGCACCACATCTCCTGTAGAACTTTGCGGGATATGCAGTGACAACGTTTTATGCTCTGCTTTATAGTTGGAGGCTTAAAAAAAAAAAGCATTTACACCCCTTCCCTCTGTGAACTCTTCAGTGACTCCTGGATTGGATTTATCCAGAGAAATAGGGGCCTGGCTTATACACACGAGTGGGATATCTCTGCCACTGTATTACATTTCACTACTTTAGAAAAGAAAGGACATCTCAGCACTTTCTTGCCAAAGAAAGGAGTTGCAAAATCAAAACCCCAAAATAACAACAACAACAACAAAATAAACAATAAAAAAATCCCCAAATCAAAACTTTTAATTCCAAGCTTATGCCCTTCTTTTAGGGTTGTTAGAGAAGTACATTTTCCCCTCTCTTTAAAGCTTCACTTAGCTCCAAAATGACAAGGATCAGTTTATATTTGGTTCTATGGGCCCCAAGCCTGAAAGATACCATGACACTGAAGTTCAAGAACTCTTGTGCCTAATGTCAGGCACTGCTTGTACTTCCCAGTTATCTGCTCAACTCAGGATTTTCTCTTGGCTTCTTCTGTGGCTGGAAGTTCCTATGCTGAAACAATCATTTGTACTTCTCTCATTTGCAAATGGAGAGACCAACTCACTTCCCAGCACTTAGACTTTATAAATAATAAATCTATGACCCCAGGCTTCCATCTCAACCCAAACAGATCATTTCCCCAACCTCTGGAATACATTTGAAATGGCATTAAAATTTTAAGAGGGTTAAAATACTGGTTAGGTGGGAACTACCAGTAGAAGTGCAGATTTCTTTAGGGTTTTTTTTTTTTTTCAGAAGTGTTCAATAACATTTTCATCATTGGCTTTTGTGGTTTCTATAGAACTTTGTAAAAACAGTATTGAATGGAAACATATTGAGGTCTACCTATCTCATCAGAGAGTCATTGATTTTATTTTAAAAAGCCAAAATTTTCACAAAGTTGACATTTGGGTTAGATAAGTAATGGTTATTTTGTTGATATAATTTTAATTTAGCCTGACAATATAGTATCATTGATTAACATATGTCTTACTCTAGATTAATTTTTTACAAATGTTTAATTATTTTTATTCTTTGAAAGTTTATCTATGTATATAATTTATGAGGGTCATTTTAGCTCCCCCATTAGCCTTTCTCTCTCCTAATCCTATTGAACCCCATTTTCTTCCCAACCAGTCTATCTCTTACTCTCAAGTCTTAGTTTCGCTTAGTTCTGTTTTGTTTACACCTACTGAGTTGCTATATGAATATGGGTGGAAAGTTATTTACCGGAGCATGGACAATTTATAGATGACTATAGCATTAAAAAAACAGTTCTACCTCCCCTAGCAACCTTTAACTACAGGAGCTTGCCCTGGGGGAATAAGGTCCCGCTGCCATTCATGATGAACTGCTGATGAGCCCATTTTGTGCAGGTTTTGTCAGATTACTCTTAAATGCAATGAAAGGATGACATGAAACAGTCATATATTAAAAAGAAGAAATGCAGATTTTTATGGTCATCTGTATTAAAAGCATATGTCACGCTGATGCAATAAGCTTTATTTTATTGTGGACATGTTTATCGCAGCCTGAAGGAGTTCAGACCTGACTTGCTGTAAAATATGTGAAGGATTACCTGACTTCTGTGTATACTGTTTGCCTAATTAATAGAAAATGAAAGATGGTTTTTTTCCCTTTTGTCCATCATCTTTCATTTAAGAATGCATGATACTATATTTCAAACTATTTTTCATAAAAAATTATTTTATTCTGCCAAAAGTACTACTTAACAGGAAATCGTAATGCTAAGTAGCCTTAGACTGAAATGCAGGCAGTTTGAGAATTGTCGTACTTCTTAAAAACTCTTTCCCATCTCCATGTAGGTACACCTAGAGTTAAGCATACAACAAAAGTTTTGCCTTGGGCAGCTCTAAAAAGAAAAGAATAAAATGAGATTATCAGACTGGCAGCTTAGTTCAAATCAGATACCCTCAGAAGACACAAGTCCCTGGGTACAACTTGGAGATAAGAAACTGAAGCCCACCAAGAGTCTGTAACTAGGAAAGAGTTGTTTTGGAAGATACTCAAAATGCCTGATTTGTTCATAAAACCATGCCCACGTACATCCTCTTGATAGTACAATAACTGAAGGTGCCAAGAAATCTCCAATCTAAACTATTTGATTTACTTTGAATTAATTCAAACATATGCAAAAGATTGGCTTTGTCTGGGCCTATAGGATTTTGTTTATATTTTTATTTCCATTGGAATTCCAAATGAATTGAATTTTTGCTTCTCTCCCTGAAAGAACAGATAGCTCTTTTGATTACCTTCTGAAAATGTTTGATAACATGCAAACACTAGACATTGCTATAGATGAAAACCTTTAAAAACTACTCAACAAAATTAGGACTAGAGCCAGAAATCTTGGCCCCTCTATGATATTTCCTCTGTTGTTTCTATGTGACTACTGTAAAATGTCATTTTTATAATATGTAAGGTTTTTAATCTGTCATCTTCCAAATAGACATTAGAAGACTAGAAAGAAAGAGAAGAAATAGTCTACTTCCCATAAAATACAGAGAGAATTTTTGTCTGTTTATCTTTCTTTGCATTGCCAGATGCTTCTGTACAGTTGTATCATGCACAGCTGTTATTTTCATGACAGATGTGCTGAGGATGGAACTTGCTTCCCTATGTGGTTCACCCTCTGCTGAGACTGCTCTCACTCCTTTATAGTCTCTTGTTTGCTCAGACCTAACATTTATGAGAACTGCCCTTTTTTTTATTACTTGTGTTACTTAATAAAAATGCTGCACTGGCTTGCTGTGAACAATTGAGGGATACGCTTCCTTCTAAGAGAGTTTTAATGGTAGATACATGAGAGAACAGAAATAGACCAGGCCCTCTTAAGAGCAAGGATCATGACATTTACTTTGCTTTATTTTCACAGAGTATCTAGTGTAATGAAGAGACACATAGCAAGAGACTAACAAATCTTTAGTGAATTGGGATGAACATTTCGAGCTGTGTTCCTGATATGAGCTGACAATATTTTTTTTCTGGACACAACCATCACCCTCCAGGCAGGTTTTCGATGCACAGAGCAATGATGGAGTTGTTTTAATGGTTTCAGACAAACAATGGTGTAGCATAGTTCAATTTTAGATGGCCAGAAACTTAGCCAGTCATATTTTATTATTTAAAAAGACATTTATGGCACTATCTCTCAGACACAATGAGAAGCAAGATGTATTCCCTGTCTCCAGGGAGCAAACTATCCAACCCTCCAAGTCAGCTACAAGGACATTTTTATAGCTAAATCTTATAGAAACAATATTTTGATACACTTGAATATATCTTCTATTTTTTATTGTTCTCTCAGTATTCTATTTATTTTAGTTCTGAATTTAATTATTTTTTTATTTATTTATTTTAAACTCCAAATTTTATTCTCCTCCCAGCCCACCCTTCGACTGTTCCACATCCCATACCTCCTTCTTGCACCCCTGTCTCCACGAGGATGTTCCCACCCACAACTCCACCAGACCCCACAGTCTCTTGAGGGTTAGGTGCATCTTCTGATTGAACCCAGACCCAGCAGTCCTCTGCTGTATATGTGTTGGGGGCCTCATATCAGCTGGTGTATGCTGCCTGGTTCATGGTCCAGTGTTGGAGAGATCCAGGGGTCCAGGTTAATTGAGACTGTTAGTCCTCCTAAGGCAAATCTTGAACAGTAATTTGATGCCATTGCCTTATTTAGAAAGTATTATTTGTATAGATTTTCCTCCATATGTTTATTTGACCAGTTTATTGTTCACATAAATGATGTTTGCTCTTTCTACACTAATGTATGTGAGTAGAGCCCACAGGGTAGTAAACAATCCAAGTAAGTTCTCACTCAATATTAACTTTTTCAAAGAGGAGGTAGCCATCGAACATTACATTTCTTTGCACCGTGTCTCAGAGAACCTTATTTTGAAATATGAATGCCTTCACATTTGAAAGTAAGGAGGCTACAGGCTGAATGTTAGTGTCATGTCCCAGTTCTAATGACCAAGATGATGATGTTGTGGAGAGAGCTTTGGGAACAGAACTGCCAAGAGGGCAGAGACTTCATGAATGGGACTGGTGTCTTTATTACAGATCCGTGGGAAGTCCCAGGTATCTATGCAAGTCCACATTGACTAGATAGCTCTCTGTGAACCACAAAGTCAGTCTTTCATTGGAGTCTGAATCTGTTAATGCTTCAATCCAGGACCTCTCAGTCAGATCTATAAGAAATAAGTTTTTGTTCTTTCTAGGATGCCCAAGTTAAGAGTATTCCATAAAAAACCCCCAAAGTGACTAATTCAAAAGTACGAAAATTGGCCTTTAGTTTTAGAAACTGATAAAAATTCTTGGAAGATGATAGTATTTTAGTAGCAGGAAGTTGACTACCATTACTATTCTGTTTGTATTTTGAACAAATGTTTTAGGGTTGAAGATTAAAAAAAAGAAAAGAACAGCGTTGTTACTATAGCAAAGCCATGCTGTGTATGCTGATACTCTGAATGTAAATGATTTGCAATCATAAGCTAAACACATTAACATTTAACGCATTGATATGATTTTACGGACACTTGGTAGACACTCCAAATTTT
Organism: Mastomys natalensis; assembly: GCA_021653895.1. Lineage (NCBI taxonomy): Eukaryota > Metazoa > Chordata > Mammalia > Rodentia > Muridae > Mastomys > Mastomys natalensis. The sequence goes on from JAJTUV010001399.1 coordinate 713,890, forward strand.
ATTATGACATTTCAAGTAGAAAAGTGAAGAGTAGATTTAAAATTTTATTGTTCTGCATACCAGAAATATATTTATATAACTTACAGATGTTATTTAAAACATCTGTAAGCTGCATCTAAACAGATTGTGGATACTCCAAATGTTAGAAAAATGCATAATATGACCTATTGTTTATAACTCTATAATAAATAGCACATTATCTTTGTCAAACTTTAAGTACAAGCTCGGTATCTGTAAATTTAATATGCTGAGGTGCTAAGTACTTTCTGAAACACCAAAACATGTTTCTAGATGAGCCAGCATGAGATCTGGTTTGAGAATTAATGTTTCTTTTATTTTTATTTAACAAGTATTTATCAAGGGCTTTCTGTCAAGCAATATTTTCAAAGCCATTAATAGAGTGGTTATTAAGAGAAAGCTTGTCAATCTGTTATTCTCTCCCCTTCATGTCCTGCCACAGCTTCCAGTACCAACAAACCCTGTTTAGGGAGATTTGAGTCTAATGGATGATATAACTAGAAATGACTGAACTTGTGAAGAAGTGAGTTTAAGGAACTGTTAGGTGCTCTGAGGACACATATTGAACTCATTATTTATTAGTTTTCAAATGCACTAAATACTAACATTGTTTATTAAATATTTTAAGTTGGTAACTTTATATAAAATTATCATTAAATTTGCTTAATACTAAGACTATTTTAATGAATCATAATTTTAAAATATTTTTTCAGCTTGTACAAGAGGAAACGTTATTTTTCTTTTACCCATCCATTGACTGAAGCCCTGTGAGTCAAACTGCTGTAAGACTATTAATAAACAGAAAGCCTACAGGTTGATTGAATGTACATTTTGTGTGACTGTGAGGCTCAGGTTTGAAGAAAGAGTGGAGGCTGAGTATTTGATGTGGTGTGGGAAAGATGGAAGGGCAGAGATACCTATGAGAGAAGGAGTGAGCTGGAGGGTTATGCCAGGCCTGTTCTCTCAGAATTCTCTTGGTACTTTTAGGTGTTCAGAGAACATATGTTCCTTTCTTCTTCTCTACCTGCTTCATCAGCCATCCTCCAAAGCATCAATGATGTATAGTAATTAAACAATGTTCATCTAGATGAGTTTATCTCCCAAGAGAGATGATCTTCCCCACAGGTATCAAAGTCTTGAAAAGACTTCTCTTCAGTGAATGTTAGGAGATAAAAAATTGCTACTTTAATTTACCTGATTAGTACAGAGGAATTCCAATTGTGATGTTAACTTGTTGACTTAAAAGATGGGAGCAGTACACAAAGAACTTCCAGGTCCTTTCTTCTTAATTTTGAATAAACAGGACAAATCCCCATCTTCTTGTTAGAGTTGGTTTTGATAAAATGGCCATTAGTGTTATTTGCAAACTTCTTCGGGTGATTTTCTTTGTGAGATGGTAATTATTGCATGATAATTTTTTAACCCTAGCAATGAGGAGAGGCGGAGCCTGCAGGATGCCACACTATCCTGTAGCACATCTGTCTTCTGCTGACCTCTTTTAAGTGTTATATTAGAGTTGCATGTCGCCATGGCTATGGGTGAGACTTGGGCAATTCTAGATCAGTTGTATTGTTTATGAAATATTGATAAAGATAAATATGGGACTATTGTGATGAGGTTTTCTTCCCTTATATATGTGAATAATTCATTCCTTGGGTACAGATCATGAATGCCTAGGTCCAGGTTAAATGTTCAACACAACCTATGAATTATCCCACTCAGAGACACTGTGTTCGGTGTCTACTATTAAATGGTTCCTTCACTAATAAGGGAAATTTTAATGTGATTATCATTTTAATACTCCAAAGTTTCCTTATAGTACTTTTTTTTTTTTAATATCTCACTGGTCATTTTGCTTCCATTCATCCAGCTGACACCAAGGTCCTATGGCTTTGAAACTATGAGTATAGTATCTTTGTTCATAATAATAACTTTAAATAATGAGAGAAAAAAAATTTAGTAAGGTTAATCTCGAGTATACAAACACAAAGAAAGACAAAAAAAAACTCAATTCACTAATCTATGCTACGAGTGAGAAGAATGAGGCAAGCCAGCATCTCTTGGCTAGTAAAGCAAAACCCATACTGGCTTACTCTACCACTAGGTCTTAAAATATTTTCTATTAAGTCTTTGGAAATTCCAACACACACAGAATTTACTTCGATCATATCCAACCTCCACTCTCTACCTCAAATTCTTCCCAGAATCTCTTCCATGACTCCCTTCCAACCTTATGTCCTCAGTGCACTTAGTGCTGTCAGTACATACGTGCATGAAAGACCATTCACTGGGATGTGGGTGACCTATCACTCACTCTGTAAAGAAAACTGACTGCCCTCACCCAGTAGCCATAATCTACCTCAAGCAGAGGTAGGGCTTTGTGAGTAGTCTTTTCCATCCACACTAGAATTGTATTGACTTGATCTATAGTTCTTTTATATTTGCAAAGTTTAGACCAAATCAAGATGATAGCATGATTTATAATGCTATCCAGCTTTCCAAAACTTAAAGTCCCTTTCTTAGTGCTGTCTTTAAAAATAGCAAGATTTACGAATGGTAAGAAGGCTCAGTGGAATAAAAGAGTTTGCTGCTAAGCCTGTGGACCTGGACTTTATTCACATGGTGAAAGGAGAAAAACAATTTCTTCAAGTTGTACTCTCAGCTGTCAGGAATAGTGTGGCCCCTCACTCTATACATGTGTAAATTACATGCAATACAAAAATAATTTAAACCAAAAATAGGTAGGAGGGATGATTATATAAACTTCACTGCTGACTATATTTTGATACTTTAAAGAAATACATTAAGTATTTAAGAAGCACAAAATACTGTATCCATGACTACACATGTATGTGCTTTCTTAGAGACCAGAGACAATGAGCTAACTTAAATCATTTTAGGAATTCACAACTAAGTCTGACAATGAATCACATTGGAATACCTGGGATTTAATGGGACAAAATGTGGTGACTGTGACCATGTTTCTTCATCCTAATAATGGGACAATTAGTCCTGAAATCTATGTAAGATGTCTTCAGCATGCACCAAAGGTTATTTTAATAAAAAAAGGATTTTTATGTTATTGATGGGGAAGAGGTGCTTAGTGCCAATTTTTAAGAGGATTAAGAAAGAGTTCAGTGCTGAAAATTGGATTTCATTTTAATAAAAGAGTGGATTAAAGTAGCACTGCCGGAAATATAAAACCACGTGGAGTGACAGCAAAGCTGAGGGGCAATCAGGCAGTGCTCCCTACACAGACTGTCAGCACAGCTTCTAGACTCCATAGAAATGAGGGTTCATGAAGAAACATGCTTAACGATTTGTTTTCTTCATAAAATAGTTAAAACAGAAATTTCAAATACTGAGAAATTTCCACGCATTTTGGAATGAAAGACAAGTACAACAATGGCTAATATTAAAGCAACGTGGTTTATAAAAAAGCACTTTAAATTGTGTCACTATGCTCTGTCATTCACGACTAAAGAATTTCCTGAGAAAATTTAACAATTGGAAGTTGATAAGTGTAGCCTATTGGTAAGTTTTTGCCTAGCACACAAGAAACTAAATTTGATCCTAAGCACCACGGTAAGTGGATAGCTAACTAACTAACTAACTCACTAAAAAATAAATACTCAAACAAATAAAGATTGGGAGTTACATTACATGATCTCAAAAGATAATTACATAACAGTAAGGAGAATAGATGTTCCCCATGATTTTTTCTCATAACTTTTAAAACCTTCTTTATTAATGTCCCTCAGAGGAATTATTTTTTAAACCCCTGAATATCAGAACTATAGAACAATGTTTATACACTTAAATGGTAATATTTATGAGCATCAGGTAAAAGACTTTGCTTTATGAAATATACCTATTTAACACCATACAAATTAGTGAGTAGAATTTTATATTGTAAGGATTTGACAGCATATAAATCTATCTATATATGTACATACATTTTATTCTACTGAAAATTCATTTTGGAATTATTTAGAAAGGAAACTAGTGAAAATATTAATGGTAAAAAAATAAAAGAAAAATATAAATTTTGGATTTATAATAATGTTACATATCTTTGATGTCTCTCATTTAATTGCTCACTGTGGACTCTTTGTAAAGAGGCAGAAATAGTAGAGTGTGTGTATACATATACTATACATATATATATATATATATATATATATATAATTATCATATATTCACACACACATGCATACACATACATTACACATATATGTGTGTGTGTCTTATTGACAGCCTGTGGCTAACACTAGCTCTGGGATGTTAGTGTCAGAGCTAAATTGAATTGGAGGACACCATTTGGTGGCTATAGAATTAGAAAAAAAGACTTTTACACATAGTAGAGACAGAACATGGTCACATTGCTGGTTTCAGGGTACAATTACTTGGGGAGACAGAGATAGGAAAAGGGAGTGGGAGAGGAAACATCCACTGGATACTATAGATAACCAGGTATCTTTTGGACTCCAGGGTTTCAAGCAGATTGGTTGCAAACGTTCATGAAGTACAGATTCTCCTCAAATGGGAAAAAGTGCCAGCAGCCCCTGCTATCCTCACTTCGTCATGGTCGGTACTGTTCATGTCAAGCTCACTTGTGCCTGCTACTAGTTTAGGTTTATATGAACTGTATCTATGAAATTCTTATTTAGCAACCACTGTGTGTGAATTGAAAGTTCATTTTATGTAAAAGCTTTTGACACTTCTGAATGCCATGCTAGAATTGTTGAAATGGAAATGTTAGGAAGTACTAGCCAGCCTTCAGTCAGGTGTTAGATACTGTGAGATTCCATAATTTTCTCGGTAGATGATCTATTTTATAATGAAGAATTGAGACAATAATATGCCAGATAGTGTCATATGTCATTAAAAATTACTCTGTTCTTTTCCTCAATAATTTCTACTAGGCTACTTATAACAAGCTGAATGACTTCAAGTGTCTATTCCCGTTAATAACGGGCTTACCAAATAATGTTGTGTTTCTCATTTCATTGTTCTTCTGGGTTTTTTAATATTAATGTTAGCTGAATTCATTGTAAAATTGCTAACATTTATGAACATTTGTTAGATTTGTTAGATTTCCAAGTCATTAGATATTTATCTCATTCGGTGCATCCAAGACATTTTTCGGTTTTCCTTGCATTGGAAAGATTAGTGTAAGGAGAAAGCCATGCTGAACATCGCCCAGTGCTGACCTGCGAATCTGTGGTTCAAACCAAAGTCAACTTTCTCTGTCAAGTTTAATATGTCACTACAGTAAAAAACAAAACAAAACAAAACACCCCAACAAACTTTTTGGGTGACTCTTTATAACTTGCACATACTTGTGCCTATTTTCCACTTCAGCATGCTATATCAATTTTAGAGCCACATGGTTGTATCTTTCTGTCTGTAAACGTCTTTCCTTAAATCTACCGATGTTTTTGTCAATTTTTGAACTTCTTGCATATATACATATATACAAAATTGAGCAGAGTTTGTGTTCTAGCTTTATCAACTTATTGTCATAGCTATACAATCTTTACAGAATTAATTATAATATGGACTATCATTTTAAAAGATACTCTTCTCTAGAAGAATTCACTGTGGCATGTTAATTTTGACCTCCTCCAAAATTGGAGGTAGTTTATATACAGACTTACTTTGAGAAAAATAACAGTACGTGGAGAGCTATTTGGTTTTTCTTTCCAATATTACTAGTTCCAGTTTTTATCAATTACAGAAGGTTACTAAAAGGAAATTTCGGGTTACTAAAAATTGTTTTACAAATAATACAAATTATTACTTGAACTAGCTAGCAAGCATATTAAATTTTATCCATTACATTTCTTGTTCTTTAAGTGATTCATGTTTATCTAATCACTCTTTATAAGAAAGACTGCTATGTAGTAAATTCACAGCTAGGAAGGACAGTTTTATATAGAATTTTTCACTATTGTGTGAACCTCAATTTGTCATATTTTTACATGTTTTACAAAGCTGTTATAAATAAGTAACCTTTGTGAGCTAAAAGATAACTTATTTTTTTTCTTATAGATTAGTAGAGTGGTCAGTGTTCAATGTCACTTTGATTAGATCTTAAAACACCTGGGACATGGCTTCTAAGTATGTCTATGAATGATTATCTTGATTATGTAATTGAGGTGAGAAGACTCATCCAATATGGGTGGCACAATTCCCTAGGCAGAGAATGCTTGACTGTGTAAGAGTGGTGTGCTGTGGATTTTAGTCAGCTTAACACAAACTGTCTGGAAGAAGGTATCTCAATTAAGAAAATGCCTCCATCCGAATAGCCTTTAGACAATTCTGTGGGGCTTTTTCTTGATTAATGAGCAATATGGTAGGGCTCATCCACTGCACAGTGCCAACTCTGGAAGTTGGCCCTGGCCTGAGTATGAAAGGTAGCTGGATGTGAGCCTGAGGAGCAAGCTATTAAGCAGCATTCTCCGTGATCTCTGCTTCAGTTCCTGCCTCAGGGTTTCTGCCTTGAGTTACTGCCTGACTTCCCTTCCTGATAGAAATTACGTTATAAGATGAGATAAATCCTTTCCTCCCCAAGTTGCTTTCAGGCAAGAATTTTATCAGAATGGGAGAAAGCAAACTAGGGCAAGATGGAAAAGGACAGAGCACTATCAATCCATTGTTCTCTACTCTGTAACAAGTTTGTGCTGTCTTCATTCCTCCCTCCCTATGATGGGTTATAACCTTGAATCATGAGTCAAATAAATCCTTTCTCTCTTAAGATGCTTTCGTTGGGGATTTTTGTCACATCTACTGGAAGAGAAACTAAGAAAAATGTTCCAAATTTAATGCAAACCCTAATGTTGGACCATCCTGTTCTTTTGCAGTGAAAAAGCTAATAAATAAGCCATCGGTGCTATTAAGTCATGTTAACCTATGTGTGCTAGTGCACTTCGTGTGACATGATTTATAAAATCTGAGTAAGCCTAATTAGTTCTTTCTTGAATGGCTGTTAGGGAGGTAGAAATTTACTACTGACCTCCACATTCAAGTCAGAAAACCACCAGCAATGACTGTGTCTAATTGCCTGGAAAGTGAGTAAAAAGCTGTGTCATGAAGGATAATTCCTTGAATTTAAGATTGATGTGACAGCCCCTGTGCTACAAATAAAATGAAATGTCTCATTGAGAAGAGTCTTTGGAGACCAAACAATGGAGACTCTCAGGTCAGGTCATGCTGATGCACACTATTCAGAGAGGAGTGAGCAATAACCAAAGGCCACAGCCCAACTTAGCATAACATCCAGTCTGAGACCAACTTAATGGGCCGAAACATCTGTATTCATTCTATTTGTCGTGGGCTTCTTACCTGATAAATTTGCTTTTCTGTCTACATTTTTATAAGCAGGTCTAGCCAGTGAGTGATGGCTAACAATTTAATTTTAATTACAGTTAATAATATTCTTTAGTATTAGTAACCAAATTTATTTACTTTGATGTCCTAATTTTTCTTTTATTCTGCTACCAGTTCTCTCTGATTTAAAGCATTCTTTCCCACACTTAAGACTCAGTAATGGATGTGAAAAAAGAGGAACCCGAGTCACTCTTGGTGAAAAGTGCAATCTGATAAGGCCCTTATTGAAGTCCTTGCAGAAGTTTTTCATGCTGTACATTTGGATTATAGTTTCTCCTCTTCTAACTCCTCTGAGCCATCACCATATCTCCTCCAGTCCAGATAGAAATCCTTTCTGTCTCTCATTAGAAAGCAAACAGGCATCTAAATATAATAATAATAATAATAATAATAATAATAAATAATAATAATAAAATGAAAAAACAAACCTAATGAGACAAAACCAAATAAAACAAACAAACAAACAAACAAGCTAACCAAATTAATTATAGTTAAAATATCAGATAGTAACAAATTCATTTCAGCCTAATCACTGCTACCACACTCTGATAAACACTTCCCACACAAACCAAATATTAAAAAAGAACCTGATACACCGAACATCAACATACCACAACCTGCAATCATCGTACAATATACCTCTAATCCCACACACACATACACCCCACCAGATAGACATCCTCTCTCATAACACAACATGACACTAAATACAACACACATAATCACACAATAAAAACATACAAAAATAACAAAACACACACAATACACAACACCACATAAACAACAACATACAACACACACAACCAACAAAATACAAAAAAACATAGACACACACACACATACACACACACACCAACAATACATACATAATAAGAAGAGTAGATAGATAGAAGATGAGATAGATAGAAGACAGATAAGAGAGAAGAACACAGAGACAGACATATGAATTCCATAAAAACACAAACCAGAAGCATAATATATATGTAAAGGATCCATAAGGTTAAAAATACACCCTGAAAAAATGCTATTAGAGAAAGAACCTTTGAAGATGCCATGAGTTTGTTTTGTGTTGACTATCTACTGCTGTATTTAGGGTTTGCCTTGAAGAGTGTATCACATCCCCAGCAAGTCTCTATTGGAGAAAACTAATTTTTCTTTTGTGAATTATCACTAGGAGATAGCTTCAAGGTTAGAGATGTGGACATGTATCCACTCCCCCTCTCAGCGCTGGGACTCCATCTGATGTGGACTTGAGCAGGCCCTGTGGATGCTGCCGTTGTCATTATGAGTTCATATGTGAGTGGGTTTTGCTGTGTCAGAGAGCCTTGTTTCCTAGCTGTCCTTTACCCTCATTGGTTGTTACAGTCTTTCAGCTTCCACTCCACAGAGTTCTCTGAGCCCTGAAGGGAAGTATTTGGTGGAGAATCTCATTTAGTACTGAGTGCTCGAAGGAGATAATCTGCCCATTGGTTATGAGTCTTTGTATTTGTTTCCATGTGCTTCAGGACGAAGCTTCTCTGATGGTGACTGAGCATGGCTCTGATCTATGAGAATAGCAGAATGTTCAAGGAGTCATTTTATGGCTATATTCCTCTAGCAGAACAGTAATGTTTGGCTTTACTTTATGTTCTTGGCCTATTTGGTCTCAGGTTCTTGAGGATGAGTTCCATCTCATGTGGTAGGCCTTACTTAAGTCAAAACAGATACTGATTGATTACTCCTACAAGCTCTGTGACACTATTGTACTAGCACAACTTGCAGGAAGGACATTTTATATATTGAAGAGTTTGTAGCTGGGCTAGTGTTTACCTTTTCCCTTGTAGCATGCAGAGTGACTTCCAGTACCATGAACACTAGACAATAGAGGTAAAGGCACTAGCTTTATTTCTTCATGTTCAATGAGTTGTGCGGGCATTATCTTCTGCAGTAGAAACTTACCAAGGGCCTGGGCACTAGTGTGGATTGTTTGGGAATTCCCATGGGTCCATTTGACCAACAATTGATTAGATATAACCTATTACTGGCTTGGAAGCTTCATTTGGTAATGGGAGACATCCATCTAGTTGGGCTTTCTCTCCCCCATTATTTGGTGAGTTCATTTGAATTGCCTACACATATGTATATATTTTAGGAAACCTCTAATATATTGGGTTTGTATATAACCACTCAAGTGACCTTTAGTTTTAGCTATACCTGCAATATTGCACTCTTGCCCCTGTATTCTCTCCCCTTCCCACTTAATCCTTCCGATTCCTCCCCTCTTCCAAATCCATAATTTATTATAAAACAAGATAAAAGTGGAACTGCCCAATGACCTGCTCTTCTTTAGGGTACTTGTCTAAAAAATAAGTCCTACCACAGGAACATTTGCATTAATCACAGTATCAAGTAAATGGTACAGCCTAGATATTCACTAAGAGATAAGAGAAAATGTGCTACATATGTTTAATGTGTTTTTATTCAGCAGTAAAAGGGAAATAAAATCATGACATTTACAGGAAAATGGATGGAACTCATATGCTAACAAAATAAATCAGAATCCTAAAGACCCAAAAGCAAGTGTTTTACCTTATTTTGGATTCTAGATTTTATTTTTACATGGGCATGTATACATATGTGCCTGTGTGTGTGCATGTGTGTGAGAATGAAATTGGACAAGGGACCACGACAGAAATTAAGATTTCTTAAGGTAGAAGAGGGGAATAAAATATGTATTATGAAGTCAGAAGGAGAATATTGAAGGTAAAGAGACCAGATAAGAAATTAAAGGGATAACAGGGGAGGAACCAATAAAAATAAGCATCAGAATGCCACAGCTACTCAGTATATATGAGATTATAATATAATTATCATTTCTCCCTTCCATTTCCTTAGTCCAAACCATCCTATGTACTTCCTCATGTTTTCTTTAAAATTTAAAATTCATGGCCTCTTTAAAAATATTGTGATATATATATTTTATATATATATATATATATATATATATATATATATCAATTAATCATGGTAGATACTACGTTTGATGATCATTATAGAAAACCACAACTATACTGAGAGTAGTTCTTTGCATGGAGTCTTACAAAACCCAACTTATCTGTTTAATTTTAAAGACATTTGATGATTCATTTCAATAACCCATTGCTTTTCATTCTAACTTAAAACATTTTTAAAAACTATATTAAGGTATATTTAGTATACATTTGCTAATTTTAGAAAGAAATAATTTTTTAAAATACACAGAATAAACAATGATTAGTCAATATGTATCATTTAATATTATTTAAATACCATTTTTGCCAAAATTTATTAATTTTAATGGGTAAGATGTAAAGATTAGATTTATGGAAGATAATCGGTTTCTTAAGACACAATATTACTATTCATAATCTTTTACAATCAATGTCTAGTTGATTTCTACTCTAATATAGAATTTTCTAAAGTTAAAATATTTCAATCAAAGGAAGAAAAAGTATTCCCAGTATAGTAGTTGGTGTGAGAAATGGTTGTTTCAAGAGAGGTGACAATTACTGCTGTGGTTCCCTCTTAGTTTCATTTCTTGTTCCTGTGATAAATTACCCCAATAAAAACAGCTTAGAGGAGAAAGAGTCTAATTAGGTCAAAAGTTAAGGTGATAGTCCATCATGGCAGGAAATATGAAGCAGCTGGCTACGTTCTATGTATGGTCAAAGGAGACAATGACATACTAGTGTTCAGCTCTTGTCTCCATTCTTATTCATCCAGGATCCCTGCATAGAGAATGATGTTGCCTGGAGTCAGAAGTTCTTTGTTTCAGTTAATATGATCAAGACAATCCCCCACAAACAAGCCCAGAAGTCCACCTTCCAGGTTATTATCACTCTGTCACTTGACAGTCTAATACTAACCATTGACAGGTTGTGTGTGAGTAAAGATGCCTGTGCTTCTAGAACTATTTGGGGAGTCAATTATAACTGAATATGTGTGTGTAATGGAGAGATGAGCCTGCTAAGGTTAAGAAAAGGAAAGGGAAACCTCATATGAAAAAAATAATATTAAACTTATCAAAAATTTAAAGCATATTGGGCATGGTGGTGTGTGCCCTCAGTCCTAGCAGTCAGGATGTTGAAGCAGGAAGATTGCTAGTTCGCGTCTAATCTACTCTAAAACTTTAAAGCAAAACTTAATATCCTTTCTGTAGTTTTGATGAAGAACTCATCTCATAATGAGGGAGATGGATTAGGCACAAACAAGGCTTTAACGATGCTAATTAGTCTACAAGATAAATTATTGACTTGGACAAGGGAAATTGCAGAGCCAACATAGAATGGGAGAGATGACTGAATGCTAATTAGAGGGTAAGACTGATTGGATCAATTTATTACTTACATGAGAAAGGACATGGGAAAATATGAATTTAGTTCATTGAAGTTTCTAGGTTGCACAATGGTTGGAGATGTCATCAAACTGGTTCGTAGTGTATAACAACCCTAGCATATTATTATATGTATTATCCTTATCTTATGATAAAAATTAAGGAAAATTAATTAAAAAGCATTAATACTAATAAAGTTAATGTTTCTTAAATACACATAGATAGCAAATAGTGGTGAATTTGTGTTGTTTAGGAGGAGAGTATACACTAACAAGGAAGAATGTTATTTAATTAATTGGATGGTTCTAGTTCATGATAAATTTACAGCAGTCTAGAACTACAGACAGGACTAGCATTTAAACAGGACTGTCAAATGAAAATGAAGAATGAACAGCTGAGAATGTTTGCTTACATTGAATGGGTCCAAAATACAGGAACAACTGGAAAACAACTTACTGGTTACATTCTGTATATGGAGTAGAACATAAAACAGAGGGTCTGTTAAGGTACAAAAGGCCTATTTCTTATGCTTAAGTAAATTACAGTATACTGGGAAGCCCACGATACACATGGCTATCATTTCAAGATTGTGAAAGGCCAAGGTCAGGGTCTATGTCTTATTTATTGGTGTGACTGGACACATAACAGAGAAGTTCTGTATTTGTTCCATGTGCTGAGGCTAAGAGGGAGGGAAGAAAAGGTGAAAGATCAATGTACTTGTCCTTGCATCTTTCATAACACAGCAACCAATTTTCTGAGTTATGTACCTTTGATAGGAGACATACTTTTAAGAAAGTGATTCAGTTTTCACAGAAATCTGTCAGATGGTGGGCTTTATAAGTAATTTCTAGTGGCTCTTCGTATAGGTATTATTGCCTGTTTCATGACAGACTTGAAGGTTTCAGTGAGCCTCCAGTAAATTCCAGATTTAATAACAAAGCCTGAACCACTCAAGTTTTTCTAGGCATCGAATCCAGAAGGTCTTTGGTAATTCCTTTCCCCTGATGTTGCAACTATCACAAAAAGTATCAAATCACAAAATTATCAAATTTACATGCATGCAAAAAAACACACAAACACAACACACACACACACACACACACACACACACAGAGAGAGAGAGAGAGAGAGAGAGAGAGAGAGAGAGAGAGAGAGAGAGAGAGAGACAGAGACAGAGAGAGACAGAGAGAGACGAGAGAGAGAGACAGAGAGACAGAGAGAGACAGAGAGACAGACAGAGAAATCAAGAGAGACGAGGTATCCATTTAGGTGGAAAACAATGCTCAATTCAATTGAAAGATTTAAAAAAGAAAAAATATACATGGGCTATCTACAGCTTTATTTGAATAAACTTCCATAGAAAGTAGAAGCTATGGAAAATAATAATTAAAAAATGTTTTTCAAAGCTGGTTGATCTCTCTTGAGTGATGACATCCAACCATAAGTGTGTGAGCCAAGTAGACACACACACTCAGGGTCATGAATATTTTGAATACATTTGCTAATAAACTTTTCAATTTCTTTAAAAAAGAAGAATTTCTGGTTCATTTTATGTGCCATTTCTGTTGCTTACAAAGTATTATGTGCTTTTTCATTAAAAAAATAAGTTAAAATTACCTATGTGCTTTGTACTACATGGTTACAGGTTTACAACTTCCAAAACACAAAGTGGAAATTAGTGAAAAATTGCATTATGATCTATTTCTATAGACATGAAACAGACATATGATACAAAACTACTCATTTATAAGTGGCCTATATGTATAGACTGAAAAAAATAATTCTAATAAAAAGCAGTACCTTTGTTTCAATAGGCATGACCTTGGACTAAGTATTTTTGTAGACTGCTTCAGTTGTAGTTAGCATAATAGCCTCTAATTAGAAATCGGCACCATTTAATGGACTAATGATAAGTGTAGAAAATGACTAGATTTTGAAATAATTGAAACTAATGGGCTGACACTGGGAAATTATTCCCACTTTTCCCCATTTCCTTCCCCTTCCTTCATCACTATGAAAGCTTCATTCAGGATGTAGAGGATAAAGTTACAGTGAGATAAACACAACTTTATATTTCTTAAGCTTGGAATTTTACCAGTTATAACTCTGAAATATATTATGATAGGTAAGCTTATAGGATGCAATACCATTCAATTGTTCTTGACTGAGGCTGAAGTGTGTGTGTGTGTGTGTGTGGTGTTGTGTGTGTGCGTGTGTGTGTGTGTGTGTGTTTCTCATGAACACCAGTTTGGAGAGTGACTGCATTAGGTCATACATCCATGCTTCTATCATCACAGAGTGGGTGAAAAATATTTCTTTAATGTGTCATTTTTTAAAGTAGTTGGCCATAGGATTCATTCAATGTAAGTAAACATTCTCAAGCTGTTCATTTTAAATGCCAGTCCTGTCTATAGTTCTGGACTGCCGGAAATATATCGTGAACTAGAACAATCCAATAAATGAAATAACAGTCTTGTGCTGTTTAAAGAACTTGTAATGTAACATAAACCTCTCAAGATTTATACTCAACTTTGCCAGTTACAATCTAGGTACTAATTGGTTTGTCAATAACAGGCTTAAACTATAAAAATATATTTCTATCCACTGTTTAGAGACATCCAGATAGTAACTGATCAGAAAAATATAAGGTACAAGTTATACAATCAATACTATAAAAGTAAAAGTATTAATGAGTTCAAGGGTGCACAGAAATCAGAGCTATTATGTGAAGAGAAAGAACAGGGAGAGGTGGAATGGAGCTAGATTTTGAAGAATATTTTCAATGGCAATAGTTAAAAATAGATAGTAGGTGTGGTATGGAAGGCTGATGCACAGTCTATGTCTAAAAGCTTTAGAAAGAAGAAATGTGTCAACAAAGGTGCAGACAAGAAAGCTTTTCAGGTATGGAAAAGATCAGCAAGTAGTCAGAAAGAAGCTATTTTACTTTAAAACACGGTCTCTAGGATGTTACTACAGCTTGGATATTAGTCTCACAAAGTGCAAGAATTGAGGGCTTGGTCTGTAAGGTGACACTATTGGGAGGTTGGAGAATCTTTATACATACAGCCTATGGGAAGTTCCTTTGTTTATTGGGAGTAGACCCAGAAAAAGAGAGTGGGACTTGGGTCATTCCATCTGCCTGCATTTCTCTGACTCTTTTTGGGTGTTTCTTTTTCTCTCCTTCTCCTCCCTCCTTTCCTCTTTCTCTCTCTTCCTCTTTCTTTCTCTTTCTCTGTCTGTGTATGTGCATGGACAAATGCGTGCATATCTGTCTGTCTGTCCATCTGTCTGTCTGTCTGTTTCTGTCTCTGTCACTGTTTTACACTCTTAGCTTTGGTTCATGTGGCATAATTTTGCTCCTCTTAACATTCCTACCATGATATGCACTAGTCACTGCTTCTACTAGGACCTTTGGCATTTGAGTCAAAATTCTGAGGGTAACAAGTTTTCTTTAAAATGAGATTTCGGGAGTATTTTGTTGAATAATTTATTATTGGTTAATTTCAGTAATGGGTCTCAAAATGATTACACAAAATTATACCAACCTTTCTCCATATTCTTGCTAAAACATAAATAAAATAATAAAATATTAAAAATAGTTTTCTCTTTTATTAAAATTAACAAGATAAAAAAATACCATGGCCACAATGAAAAGGGAATTATATGTCCTACTACATAATTTTTGTAAATTGAATGTTTCCAGATATATGTGAATTCCATGGATAAACTCCAGGAAACTGAAGTTTTAGTTGTGAAGTGGTGTAATCGTGAAGATTAAACTAGACCACAGCATCCTCCGGAGAACAATTCGAATTGAATCCTCTGACCATAAACAGCCCATCCTTACAGAGCTTTACTGGAATCCTCACAGAATGGAGGAAATGAACTCTCCTTCCCTTTTCCCAGAAACCATTTTCCCTAAAATGTGCTCTAAGCAAATGTTACTGATAAAGTTACAGTGTCCACTTAGATGGCATCAGGAAAAAACAAACCAACAAAGAATCTTATCAATGAGAGAAAACACTAAACTCTGGGGAGCTGATATATTTTACAAGTTCTTAGTGAACTGAAGAAGACAATGACTGAATGAATGAGAGAAGGAAAAAGGATGGTTGCAAAGGAAAAAAAAAAATCCAACAGAATTGGGGATAAGTATGTGTCCAACAGCCATACAGTACTTTTCAGGAAAGTACTTGTGAGGAATTGCTTGTCTGTTTTCTCAGGACACAGAGCTATTTGCCTGACTCTCTCTCAATCCTCAGTTATCTTCCCATGCTGGCAAAACCTGCCACATCACACACACACACACACACACAAATCTAATTAGGTTTTCATGTGTACTCAGTAGAGGTCATAGAAAACATTCTAGAACAGAGACTATTTCATCAACCACTATACCATATTCTTTTCCTCAAGACTTTTCTAATTTACATGCATATTCTTATTATTGTAAACTTTTGCTTAGGTGTATTAGTATCTCCTGACACAAAGGGTGTCAGGTCCAAAGAAACCTATGACAAATGGCTAACTGTGGTCCCTATATCAAAGTGTCTGCTTAGACTCTGAGCTCTCTCAGCATCATAGCAAGCACTGTTACAGAACGCTGGCTCCTTTCAGCAGTTCTCATCTTCCTCCTTCCTTAAGCCTCCCCAGTCCAGGGACTTGGCTTCCATTATCCCACTTTCTTTTTCTTATAAACTTCCTATATAACTTTGGCTACATGCTCGCTTGGTCCTCTTGGCCCCTCTCTCCTCTCTCCTCTCCCCTCTCTCCCTCTCACCCTCTATTTATTCTCTCATGGCCTGGTTCAGTCCACTGGTCATGTGTAGTTTCTCGCTGCTCTGAATTCTCAGATGTCTCCGTGGTACTCTCTTCAATTAAAACCTCCTCCTCAACCATGTCTTGGAGCAGTCATATCTTCTGTTTAATTCACAAGGTAGATGTAATGTACTTAAACAGGACTCATAGAAAAGCTACTAAATTCAAAGGGGAGTGAAGACTGGGCATTGTGTCAGGTAGAATAATGCCTCCCCACTAAGCTGGTCATGCTGCAATTCCCAAATGACTATGTGAATATACCATCTTAAGTGGCAAAAAGAACTACTGTCTAATCATCAGAGCCTACAGCTCTGAAAAAACTTCAGCTTGTGCTAGAGAGATAAAGTGGAATGCAAAGAGAAGTCAGGGAAGCCCAAATGATTGCACCAAGAGTGATATCTACACTCTGTGCAAGACTCTAGGGTGTAGGTAGACTAGGGAGAACCTAGAAGCCTTCAAGACCTAAAACAAAACTAACAGAAATTCAAATGGGATTTAGAGTCAACCTTCTACAGAAAAATCCTTTGGGATCAATGTTATGTACTCAGAACAGAGAAATGACCAATGTAGGCTTCTTTAAAGCAAAATAGTGCTGGATTAACCAGCAATGATGTGATAAATTTGATTCAGCATCAACAGAAGTTGAATATAGGCATATGTTAGCCATAAACATGATTAGAGTATAACTTTATTGATGTTAACTTGCAATCTTAGACAAACTATATTGTGGCCTGCAAAATCATTGAGCTAAAGCTAAAGTATGTAACTGACCATACAGAGACTCTGCAAATGTGTGCTTCAGTTTTTAGCTTACCTTGAATGCTTTATAATTGATTATTATTTATAATCTATTATTATGATTGCTCTTGTGTTCTAAATTTGGGCTTGAACATTTCTATCTATCTAGACTTTGACTTTATTACCATTATTCATTGTAATTTATTCATTCAATAACACTATTGTTTGTTACTGCAGGCTAGCTTGATTTTACTCCCTATGTCAGTCAGCCTGATGTTTTCTGATGAGACTGATGAGAATTCTGACCTCTTACCTGATTCTCACACTGATTCTTTGGGTAGACTTTCACTGAGGTTATAGCTTTCATGGATTAGTAGATACAACTGAGTTTCTCTACAGGATTGGGATCTTGGTGGTAAAGCTGAAACAGATGAGAGTCCTGTCATGGCATGGCATGGCATGGCATGGCATTTGGCCCATTATTTTATTTGTTTATTTTTATATTTTTTTGTTTTTAATCAATGTATAATTGTTCATATTTATGAGGTGCAGTGTCATGACATTATTATGATTAGAGAGTGATGATATTAGCACATACATTGCCCAAACTTTGAAGTGTGTTTTTTTTTTTTTTTAAAGGAGAGTCCTAGAGACTGAATTCAGGTTCATGCTAGGCAAGTTCCATTAATGGGCCACATCTACAGTTCTCTTTTAACTAAGTTACCTAAGCTATACTTGATCTCATTCTTTAGCAATTAGCTATAGAATTTGTACTCTCCATGCCTCGGTCTACAAGTGTACTTGTAGTTCAAACTCTTCCATGTCTCTGTGCTATAAATATTCAGAATCCTTCCTTGTAGAAATGGTACAGTACAATATTGTTAATTATAGGCTTTGTACTATGCTAATAAAATCAGAATTTATTGTTCTAATAAATATTTTACCCATTGATTAGCCTCTCTCTAACCCTGACTTCAGCCTATGGTAACCACTATTCTGTTCTTTATTCTTATGAAATCAACATTTTAGGTCTTACAAATGAATAAGATAATATAGTTGTCTTATTATATCTGATTTATTTCAGTTCAAAATATACTGCAAAATGACAGTAATTAAAAGAGCATGGTATTGGCATAAGAATAGACGCAAAATAGAGAATATAGAATTAATGCATGTATTTGTAGTGTGAGCTGCTTTTCAACGAAATCTCAAGAGAAAGACAGTCTTTAATTAAAGGTGCTGGGGAAACTGTATTTATATAGAGAGTAGTGCAATTAAACCCATATTGCTTATTCTGCAAGTCAAATGCATGAAAGATCTAAAGACCTGAAACACTATTACCACTAGATTGTACTGTGGGAGGAAGTTGTATGACTTTAAGCGGGTCAAGGACTTAATTTTTTAATATATAAAAGTACATTAATTAAAGCAAGAGGAGACAAATAGGCTATACCACACTGAAAATCTTCTGCACCACAGAAAAAGTTCACGGAGGAAAGAGTCCACCTACAGAATAGAACAAATATTCACAAATCTTTTCCTTCTTTAATGTCATATATTGCACATGGATTACTGGTTTTCCAACCCACAGAGACCCTACCCATACTTGCTGTTTCTATAATAGTTCACTCAAATTTAGCTATTTTTCTAAGAATTACTTGATGGATAAAACTCTATAGTTATGGTAAAGAAAAGGACAGAAGAAGAGAGCTAGAAGTTTAAGGAAATTGTTGAGCAATGACCTGCATGTTGAAGTGTGAGTTAAAAAAAAAAAAAAATCAGCCGTGGGGTAAAGGGCTGTAACATACAACATCTAGAAATTTAAACGGTTACTGTTTTTATTTAAGTGAAGAATGGGTAGTAGAAGCAATCCTTCCTTTCCTTGTGTTTTAGTTAAAATAGAGTATGAGTGGGAAGGTGGTCATATAGTTTTATCTCCTATTTCTATTGTTCTGTTTATAGGAGTGATTGGATACAGAAAGCAACCTAGTTTTGTATTGAGTATTTTTTATTTATGTAGTTTTCCAGAATAAGCAAAGCGATATGTCTGGTGCTTTATTATTGTTGTGTAGCAATTTCCTCTGAATGGAAAATTTCCTCCTAGGGGCTGGAACTTGGGTTGATTTAATCTGGAATTTCAAGTCTTCAATGTAGGCCACCACGTTGGAAACTTGTAGAATATTTGTGTTGCATTCTTGATGAAGACACTCATCTTTCTTTAGGAAGCTTTGGATATACTAGAAGAGGGCCAGCCATGTCACACAGAGTGATTTGCTTATGATAAAGTCAACTGCAGGTAAATATTCATGACATCTAAAAGAAACCTTCACAACATCACATAGGTTGCTGTTTTTGACCTAATGACTAACCACTATATACCATGCCCAATTGTACATAAAATTTATCAGCAAGGTCCATCACTTTTCAATGTGACACTTCAGCTTTGTACCTCCCCATAAGCCATAATCTCCAAGTAGAGACAAACTAAAAGTCCTAGTAAATGTGACATAACTGTTTTGAATAGCACAGAACTTGCGCTTGCCTTTTTGTCCCGGAAGAGGTAGTAAAGTCTATGGACAATGTCTGATTCTCTCATCCGTATCCTGTAAACTAAATAATGTAATGTAAGGTTCATAATAGTGTGATAGTAAGTTAATTCACCTTTTCACATAAAAAACACATAAGAGAACAGAATACATTTGTACGTGTATATAGATGCAAATATATGACAAAAAGAGAGAGATTCCTAACACCTAGATCTAATTTGTGTAACGTGTTACCTGCTTTAACCATGCTTTCAGTGTGTCCTTTGCTATGTACAAGCATTTTAGCTCTTCTTAGGTCTGTTTCTGGAGGTGTTACATGTTCCATGTTAAAGAATCTGGGCCATTGATGGTCCTATGGGAATTGGGTTGCTGTAGTCTCCACTGACATTCTGTGCAAGGTACTGAAGCTTTACAACCTTTTTGCCCCAATGGAAGTTCATTGTGAAATTTGATGCACATGGACCATTGTCTTCAATGGAAAAATACCTACAGCTCACCACAAAGCAACTTTGTAGAGTACTGTTGGTATTCCTGACTCTTGGGCTGATGCTCAGAAATGAGCCACCATTAGAATTCTGAGGTGTCCCCAATATAGTCTGCAGGCAACTTCAGCATTCTACTCTTTATTACCTTCAGATTTAAACAACTAAAATGTGTTTGTCTGATATCTTAATTGTTTTAACATGTCTTTTCGAGAAAATGGCCAAAAAAAGAGTCAACTCTATGACCGATAGAGTTGAAGAAAAATGTGTTTTTCTAAGGTCATATTGCTTTGTAAATATCAATTATTTCCTCAAAATATTAGATGAGAGATTAATCATGAGGGAAACAAATATTTGGCTTTCTTTACTTTTGGTTTCATGTTTTGAAATTAGGCATTTTTGTAGAGAAGTAGGCTTCAGATAAAAATCTAAACATGGAGTTGGAGAAATATCTCAGCAGGTAGGAAAACATGCTGCTCTTTCAGATAACCAGGGTTTGTTCTCAGTACCCCCTTGGGGGGGGTCACAACCACTCCTACTACAGTTTCCAGGGAGCCAGTGCCCTTTTCCAGCTTGTACGGAGACCAGTACTCATGTGGTTCACATACATGCATCCAGGCCAACACTCACACATAATATAAAAATAAATCTTTTCTTTAAAAAAGATTATAAAACATGTTAAGTTTTGCTAAACCCATGTTCAGGAATAAAACTGAAATGTGAAATAATACATGTCTGCTAGGCTGGAAGAAAATAAAGATCACAAAATTACTCTTAGATCTACAATTAATGCAAAAATCTTCAGTCTTTGTTTCCACATTGGTTGGTTTTGTATACCAGATCTCAAGTTTCTCAAAGCAGCAAAATCCTTTAGTTTGAGAGCCTTAAGATGAGTCTAAAATATGTATTCATCTTTGACTTATTAAAACAAAATAAGTTATTTTTTTAAGTCCATGTTTCTGTAATTAAGTTTGCTGGGAACAACAAAATATATCACTCTCATTCATTCATAATCTTTCCTGTGTTTTTCTCTCTGTCAGTTTCTCTCTTTTACTACTCTGTCTTTCTACTCTTTCACAGTGTCATGTTATACAGGCCAAGATGGACTAGATTTTACCATGTAGCAAGGCTTATCTCAAACTCAAAACCCTCATGTCTGAGCCTACCAAGTACTGAGGATATAGGAAATCTAACAATTTTAAAGACCACACATGGTCACCAATGACAATAGATCTGCCTACATGTTCTGTAGCTTGTTGTAAAGAAGAAAACAGGCTATATTGTATGAAAGAGGAGAAGTATCAAAATTATTTTTAATGCACAGAAATACCCAGGTTATTTTTTATTAAAAGTTTAAGTAAAATAAGACCTATGGGCCTTAGTAGATAAATGAATAATATACATTTTTGAAAATGCATAAGTTAACTTAACCAGTAATTTTCGGTCATATGGAGCTGGTATCACAACCAATCAAAAATCAAACATAGGCTGAGGATGTGGAATGAGGAAGGTGGTGACAGAGCACTAGCTGAGCATGCATAAAATCTTGGGCTAATTTCTGAGCAGTATACACACACACACACACACACACAACACACAACACACACACACACACACACACACACACACACACCAGACACTAGCTTATTTGTGGTCAGCCACTTGAAAGGAAAATCTATAGTGCTTAAGAGCTCAATCTTTGAAGCCAATGACATAGCTGCCTGCTAACAGCCTTCCTGTGAATTGAAACTATTTATATTTACACTATTTAACTACATGATTTTGTGTAGCTTATTATTATGTATTAACAATTTTATTTTTGCTAGCAGCACTGTATAACATCCATGTATGGGATGACCAATACTTAAGTTATATTTAGGGAATTTAAATTCCCATTTAAGGGGTAAAAGGATGGTAATCATTATGTGAATGAAACACTAGCACAATGTAAATTGATTTCTGACAATTCATGGTTCATTTGAAATAATTTCCCACAGCAAAAAAGTATGTAAGTTAGTTAACTATGGCAGTATTATCTCCTTAAGGAATATCAAATGTCCAATGTCAATTCAGAAATTGAATTTAAATTTAAATCAGACAGTGGGCAACTTACAAATGATCCTGTTAATTATCAATGACCAAGTAATCTACACCTAATCAATGAGGAACACTCTAATGCAAACGTTAAGTACAGTGAAAGTTGACAATTGAAAAAATGTTTTGTTTTTAATTTTTGAAAAGTCATAAAATTATCAAAAGCTACTTTATTTGTAGTCTGCTTCGCCTACCCTGGAACAATTGTGCATTGAAGTTACATAGTCACAAATCTGAAGAAAGAGAACATGGCCCAAACTTTCCCCACACAGCTGAAGAGCCCTAGCCATGCAGAGACTGAAATTACACAGTCACAAATCTGAAGAAAGAGAACATGGCCCAAACTTTCCCCACACAGCTGAAGAGTCCTAGCCATGCAGAGACTGAAGTTACATAGTCACAAATCTGAAGAAAGAGAACATGGCCCAAACTTTCCCCACACAGCTGAAGAGCCCTAGCCATGCAGAGACTGAAGTTACATAGTCACAAATCTGAAGAAAGAGAACATGGCCCAAACTTTCCCCACACAGCTGAAGAGCCCTAGCCATGCAGAGACTGAAGTTACATAGTCACAAATCTGAAGAAAGAGAACATGGCCCAAACTTTCCCCACACAGCTGAAGAGCCCTAGCCATGCAGAGACTGAAGTTACATAGTCACAAATCTGAAGAAAGAGAACATGGCCCAAACTTTCCCCACACAGCTGAAGAGCCCTAGCTATGCAGAGACTGAATTTGCTGTTGAAAATTCTGAATCCATTCGCTCGACCTACATTTACTCTCCTGACTCTTTTGTCTCCTTATCTGGCCCTTTAATTGCTATTTACACTGTGATAGATAATTTAATCGATTGCCACAAAATAAGTGACAGCCAGAATGGAATTAACAAGGTTTTTTTTTTTTGGTCTTAAAAAGCTATATAAAACAAAAACAAAACACCTATAGGCTATAATGCCAATTGCCATGTTGTCAAACTAGTTTCTAAATATTTATGGTGATAGCCATATAATTGTGCTGCTTTAGCTTTTGTCAGAGAATCAGTCTCCCTCCCTCCCTCTTCCCTCCCTCCCTCCCTCCCTCCCTCCCTCCCTCCCTCCCCTCTCACTCTCTCTCTCTCTCTTTCTCTCTCTCTGTCTCAAATGCTAATACAAATTTGCGATTTGGGAAGTCTTTCCCTCTGAGGGATTCCTTGAATGTTTCTTAGAACAAAAAGATAGTTCAGGTCCCTATGGTTGTTGACTGGATTCTAAGAGGCAACCTAGTAAAGAGACTTAACACTGAGCTTTAAGACAGCCTAGGGACTTAATGTATTGACTTTGAGATTTAAGATGGCCCTGGGCTGAATATTGCTATTAAAAAATGAAAAAAAAAATCCCAACAGGGGCTCAAAGTATAAACTGGCAAATGCTAGGCAAGCTGCAGCCAGTGAGGAGCTGCAGGCTCTGCTGGCTACTTGATATTTCTTCCTGGTATCTCTGGGACCATTTTCCAGTAACTGAGACAGAAGCTATTCCATCTCTCCCAATTCTGACCCCTACCACAGCCCTGAAGACTTCTTTGCCTTTCACTGGTCTGTGTTCATTTCTGTCTAACAATAGGTTGCCTAAAGATCCCCTGTTATGTTTCCCTTTCACCATCAGAACGATGAAAAAAAAATCCCATAATCTTAATGAACAATAACATTCAAATTTTTATTTATTAACTCTACCTTATGTATCATCATGTGTATATATAGACTACCAGCTACATGTGATTATGGTTTGTTTGCTTTTTAAATAATGTACTTAGTATAAAATTACTTATAAGTAAGTGCTCATGTCATCTGAAGTTGTTACACTGGCCAATATTCATTTCATTCAAAATGAAACTAAAATATTAAGGAACAAAATAATGGTAAAAGACAAAAGGTATAGCAAATGGAGATACTAAATCTTACTTTGGGACAGTTATCATGAGTTTCTAAATTAAAAAAAAAAATGAGCTTTAAAGGATAAGATATAAACATAATCATACAGTTCTGATTATGTTTATTTTCTCCTCAATTCTATCCTAATTCTGGTTCTACAACATGGTCACTATTACTTAAGGGTATAAATTAACATTAAAAGATGATTACTCTAGTTCCAGGTATGCATTTTTGTATTGAACAACAGCCCTTCTTTTAAAAAAGAAAAACTTATGTCTCTGCTTTTAAATATTTTTTTGTTTAGGTGGATATACTGAAATAGATATTCTTAGATATATGAATATGTGTGTATATATACAAACATTTTACTTATTTTAACATATTTTGACCACTACTACCCTTTAAAAAATAAACAAATAAAAATACGCATTTCAAGATCCTTGCTTCAGGCAGGTCTATGAAAAATAGCAACAAGTATCCTTTTATATGGATAGGTTTTATTGATTGATAGATTGTTTTATATTTATTCACTTTATATACCACTCACTGCCCCCCCTCCTGGTCACCCCTCCAATAATCCTTCCCTCTATCCCCCTCCCTGCTCCTCTGAGTGGGTGGGTCCCCATTGGTATCCCCTCACATGGCACTTCAAGTCTCTGTGTGGCTAGGAGAATCCTCTCTCACTGAGGCCAGACAAAGTAGCCTAGCTCAAACAACATATTTATGGATGGGCTTTTGTTTTCTTTCCACTCTGTCTCTTCCCTTTAGTCACTCCTTTTCTCATTATTCTCAAATTTATGCTTTAACCCTTTCTTTTAAACTTTTTACAAAAGTTCCTCGTAGATTAATTCACTTCCATCACTAGGTGCACATAAGGACAATGGCTACCCTGGCTAATTCCCTTACTAGGTCCCCTAATCTCCAGTCTTATAAGATTCATGCTATCGCTTTCTCTAACCACTTGTTTTCAAAGGTTTCTCCTAGCATTCTTAATGGCAATAGCACAATCCACTTCAATGGATCAAGTCAAATTCTTCTTCTGCTGATGAAGTCAACCTCAATATTCCCCTTAGATCCTGAGGATAGACCTTAAAAGCTCAGCTCCTTACCCACTCACCTGGAAGCAACTGATGAATACAGTGCCCCTTTTCCACTTTATGCTTTCAGTGTCCGAATTGAAGGCATAGTGACTTAAAGAGCCTCAAAGGTGCAGAGCAACTCCCAGTTGAGTAGACCAATAAGAACACCTGCCTGACAAGAAAACCAACATGGTAATGAGAACGTCTTACAGGCAGTTAGGATCTAAGAGGCACCTGACAAAAAGGTCAACATGATAAAAACACCTCTGTCCCCCAAATTCTATATTCTGCCCTTTAGCATCCTAGGCCCCAACAACTCAGTCCAGAGCATGTTTCACACAGACCTGGTAAATGGTATTGTTTTTATGGCTCTTGGTCCCATCAATGATAAACTCAGAAATTGACATGGAGAGGGACATATACTTTTCCTATAAGGAAGCAATGTATACTGAGGGACACCAGTGAAAACAACCACAGGGTACTGAAGGTTGTGTGGGCAGGAATTGAGACACTTACACATACCAGCAAACGGGTTATACTCCCCAGTCTTGTATTCAAAGTGGCTAAGGAAGTAAGTATCAACAAGTGAAAGTCATCTGGGTGAGAGTGTCCTTGATAACAAGTTCAGTGGGATTTGGATTTGGTACCAAAAAGGCACTACTATACTGGATTATTTTTCTCTCCAGAGACTTTTCTCATTCTTCCCATTGGAAAGGACAGAGGTAGGTTATTTTATTCCATATCTCTGAATCTAGAGGATCATCAGAAGAATGTAGATATGTAGATGACTGCATATATCATCCTGAAACCTTAGCCTTCAAGATGAGATAATGAATGGATGGAATTTTTATGTGGAATGTTTTAAATGTGGTCTATTTATTGGAATGTTGTAGGGGAAGATATTGTTTGCTCAAAATGTCATCTGGGATATAGACAATAATGTTCTTCTAGATCTCCATCCCTTCACTGTCTACCCATGTGAGTAGTGATGGTCCAATGTGCTCTGTGATGGTTTCAGACTCTCCAGCATCAGTTGACAAGACACACCTCCCACTCTAGTCTATGTACCTGCTGTAATAAGACAGCCACTTAGACTCTCTTTCTAAGGCAATAGTTCTCAACCTGTGGGTCATGGTCCCTTTGGGAGGTCACATCAGATTTCCTGCATATCATATATTTACATTAAGATTTATAAAAGGAGCAAAATTGCAGATATGAAGTAGCAGCAAGATAATTTTATTGTTGAGGTTCACCATGTGAGGAATTGTATTAAAGGATCACAGTATTAGGAAGGTTCAAAACTACTATTGTAAAGGCTAGGGCAGATGTTGGGAGAGCTACAGAACCCTGGTGATCTGCTCAGGCACAAACCTGAGTGAGCAGAAAGCATTTGTTATGTAAAGTAGTTGGGCTATGAATGGAATGAAATTTTAAATAAGCTCTAGCTCATCAAAATGAACCCAATGTCTTCAGTGTTTTCTTTTTCTTTATACTGATGAACAGATTTCATATACCTCATCCCTTCCACTCTACCCATCATTTGGCTCAGGGAGAAAAAGAAATATAAAAATAATAGTGAAAGTGTACACAGAAGTCTCTATCCAACTGTAAATGTGCTATTTTAAAAGCCACAAAGTGTGGATAGAGAGTTTGTTTTTCTCTTCCTACATAATGGAGCATCAGAGGTTAGATACACTCAGGAGAAGATTACTGTGGATGTCTTACGGGAATTTCATAATGGGTACTAGCCTCTGTGCATTCTTCACAATCAATGCAGAACAGGAGCTTGTGGGTTCCGTGAGCAAAAGCACAGACATTTAATCACACAAATGCACACAGCTCCCAAAGAGGAATTAACTATTAATGATATTGTGGTTAGGCTCAACTTTAATTAATAAATAATATACAGAAACATTATAATAAATATAAGGTAAAGTCTTAGCAGTAGCCTCCACCTCAAAACTGAAGTGGTCATTTCTCAACATCAGTAACTCCTAACAGTGCTCTATTCCAGGCAGTTCATGTCTGTTTTTACATAGCATACCCACTGGACAGAATGAGAAAATGATCTTATTAGTATTTATAAAGCTCTCTTTAGCAGTCTGTGATAGTCTATTGTAAAATGGGCAGAATTCAAACTGTGACCTGGGTGCCATCCAAAACAGCAATCATTAACTCATAGATGACAAACTTCTTTTTGTTTCTATTATGTCCAGACTATGCCAAAGTCTTTTGAATCACAAAACCACTGTAAGCAAATAACCACCATCTTAGAAAGTAATGCTGATCGATTCCATTTTAATAGTCCATCTGCTACTCCAGCTAATCATGTGACAAGTTGTTTCTGGAAATCCATCAGCAGTTAGTAGACAAAGAATATCATCATGGAATGCTGTTTTCCTTGAGATGCATTATGGTCTGCTAGCTTTAGGGTAAAAAGACACCAATAAGAACCAGGAAGAAATTAATTCGGGAAGTCAAAATTTGACAGTTGTTTTTACGAATCTCTAGTGACCCTTCATGCCTTTCCTTCCCACAACAGTGAGAGAGACACAAAACATGATTTCCAATTGATGTTTCAAGTTCCTTTGGCAGTAACAGCATTTCTGAAAATCAAGAGACATTTGGAAGGCTTCACATCCAGTAAACTCCGCCCCTAACATAGCTAATTTCTGGCATTTGTGATGCTGCAGATAAATCTGTTTCTAAACATAATTTAATTTTCATAATTTTTGCCTTTCAAAAATCAGGAATCCATTTGAGTCATACAAAATATTTATTACTTGGGCTGTCTGTGCCTTTCATTTGTGTCTGAAGATTGGACAATGAGGAAGAAGCTATCTCAGTGCTAATATAAAGAATGAAATGATTTAATTTCGCATTAAACCTCTATTTCCAGTTTTACTTGTAAATAATTATAAACATCACAAGGAATGTTTGTGGCTTTCTTAAAATGCTTAAAATTAACAACGCGAAATAAGAGCTTCATAAGCTTCTGATTTTGCTTTATATTATCTACTGTGGAGTTGGCTTTGTTCCCTGCCAGTTCATGAACCAGGTGCAGTAGTAAGAATGCCTCAGGGAAAAACAGATTAGAAAAATTCTGTGATATACATAGAGTTATTATTAAATATATCCCTGTGATATGTTACATAGTCTATTATCTATGCTCTATATTAACTAATATATTACATTTTATTCATAATCTAAAATATGCTTAAATTTTTATTAGTTAAAATCAGAAAGTACTGGTAAGAATGCATTAAAATTAGAAGCATGGTACACTGTTTCAGGAATGTAAAATGGTGTATACACCATGGAAAATAGTATCAAAACCTTTTAAAATTAAAAATAAAATGACCATATGATCCAGAAAAAATTACACTATGGAGATGAGAAGGGAACCTGAAAGTCCATCTTTACCTGAGCAATTATTAGCAATTGGGAGCTTCAGGAGAGGGTGAGACATTTTTTTTTTTAAGTATAGCCCCTAGTAGACTTACCATGCTTCATTGGGAAGCAAACTAAGTGGAGAGAAACTTGAAACAATCCCACTAACATCAGGAACAAGACAAGGCTGCCCACTCTGCCAGAGCAATTAGGCAACAGAAGGAGATCAACGGGATACAAATTGGAAAGGAGGAAGTTAAAATATTACTATTTTCAGATGATATGATATTATACATAAGTGACCTGAAAAAATCCACAAGACAATTCCTACAGTTGATAAACAACTTCAGCAAAGTGGCTGGATACAAAATTAGCTCAAACAAATCAGGAGCTTTCCTCTACTCAAAGGATAAACAGGCTGAGAAAGAAATCAGAGAAACAACATCCTTCACAATAGTCACAAATAATATGAAATACCTTGGTGTGATGATAACCAAGCAAGTGAAAGATCTGTATGACAAGAACTTCAAGTCTCTGAAGAAAGAAATTGAAGAACAACTCAGAAGATAGAAAGATCTCTCCTGCTCTTGGATTGACAGGGTTAACATAGTAAAAATGGCCATCTTACCTAAAGCAATCTACATATTCAATGCAATCCCCATCAAAATTCCAACTCAATTCTTTACAGAGACAGAAAGAGCAATTCTCAAATTTATGGAATAAACAAACAACAACTAAAAACCCAGGAGATCAAAAACCATTCTCAACAATAAAGAACTTCTGTGGAAATTACCATTCTTGACCTCTAGCTATACTACAGAGCAATACTGTTAAAAACTGTATGGTATTGGTACAGAGACAGGCAGGAAGATCAATGGAATAGAAATGAAGACCAAGAAATTAGCCGACACAACTTTAGTTACTGGATCTTTGACAAAGGAGCCGAAACCATCCAGTGAAAAAAAGACAGCATTTTCAACAAATGGTGCTGGTTCAACTGGTGTCAGTATGTAGAAAAATGCAATTGATTCATTCTTATCTCCCTGTACAAAGCTCAAGTCCAAGTGGATCAAGGATCTCCACATAAAACCATATACTCTGAATCTAATAGAAGAGAAAGTAGGAAAGAACTTTGAACACATTGGCACAGAGGAAAGTTTTCTGAACAGCACATCAATGGCTTATGAGCTAAGATCAAGAATTGACATATGGGACCTCATAAAATTGAAATGTTTCTGTAAGGTAAAGGACACTGTCAATAGGACAAAACAGCAATCCACAGATTGGGATAAGATCTTCACCAACCCTACATCCAATAGAGGACTAACATCCAAAATATATAAAGAACTCAAGATTTTAGACTCCAGAGAAAAATTTTCCTATTAAAAATGGGGTACAGAGCTAAACAAAGAATTCTCAACTGAGGAATCTCAAATGGCTTTGAAGCACTTAAAGAAATGTTCAACATCCTTAGTTACAGAGAGTGCTAGGGCACTAAGGCAGGACTGGGTGTGCATGTGGGGGACTACCCTCATAGAGGCAGAGGGAGGGGAGGGGATAGGGACTTGTGGAGGGGAAACTGGGAAGGGGGATAATATTTGAAATGTAAATAAATAAAATAATGAATAAAAAATGAACAAAAAAGAATATTTGAATAGTACAAACTGTACTTGATATGTTATAGGGAAAAAAAAGAAGATACAAAGTTGGTAGAAAGAATAAAAGGGACCATTAAACATATTATTGTCAATGTTGCCAAAAAGATAGGTGATTCTCACTTGCTTAAAAAGAAACATCAAGCTCCATCCACTGTTTGGCTCTGGATGTCTGTATCTGTCTTAGTCAGCTGCTGGTTAGAGCCTCTCAGAGGACAGCTTGCCCCTGTCTGTTCTCAGGCTGGAGGTTTAGATCCTGGGAGCTCTGGTTGAATCTTTTAATACTCGTTCTCAAAAAGGACAAAGGCACCCTCACTTTGGTCTTCCTCCTTCTTCTTGAGTTTCAATGAGGTTTATGCGTTTGCATCTTAGGTATTGTGTGTTTTGGGGCTAATATCCACTTATCAGTGAGTGCATACCATGTGTGTTCTTTTGTGATTGGGTCATCTCACTCAGGATGAATTTTTCTAGCTCCATCCATTTGTCTAAGAATTTTCATGAGCTCATTATTTTTAATGGCTGAGTAGTACTCCATTGTGTAAATGTACCACATTTTCTGTATCCATTTTTCTGTTGAAGGACATCTGGGTTCTTTCCAGCTTCTGGCTATTATGAATAGGGCCGCTATAAACATAGTGGAGCATGTGGCCCTGTTGCATGTTGAAATATCTTCTGGGTATATACCCAGGGGGTATAGCTGGGTCCTCAGGTAACACCATGTTCAATTTTCTGAGGTATCGCCAGACTGCTTTCCATAGTGGTTGTACCAGCTTGCAATCCCACCAACAATGGAGGAGTGTTCCTCTTTCTCCACATCCTCGCCAACATCTGCTGTCACCTGTGTTTTGGATCTTAGCCAATCTGACTGGTGTGAGGTGGAATCTCAGTGTTGTTTTCATTTGCATTTCCCTGATGACTAGGGAACTGCACAGGAAGATCAACAGAGTAAACGAAACTGAACCCTTGGAGCTCTCAGAGACTGAATCACCAACTGTGGAGCATACCTAGTCTACACAGATCTACCTCCATGGGCTGAACCTAGGCCTCCCTGCACATATGTTGTAAATGTGCAGCTTGGTTTTCATGTAGGTCTCAAACATCTGGAGTGGGGCTATCCCAAAACATGCAGCCTGTATATGGAGTACGGTCTTCTAAAAAAAAAAAAAAAAAAAAAAAAAAACAGTTGTTCAGTTACTCATGGAATATTATTTTTTTATATCTCTTGTATTCAGTTTGCAACTACTTCATTGAGAATTTTGTATGTATATTCATGAGGGATACTGGACTATAATTTATATATTTTTGTTGGGTTTACACTTGATGTCACTATTCCAATATTATTTGCTTTGTGAAGGAGCTTATTGTGGTTCTGAATTTTTTTAAAACATAACTCAAAAAGTATTGCTTGTTGAAGGCTCTATAGAATTCTTGTATAAGTATATCTGACCCTTGGTAAAAAAAAAAAAAAAAAAAAAAAAAAATGTAAATCCCTCAGGGTGTCCCCCTACACTCCTGATTAAATAAACATTAGCTACTCCACAGAAAAAAAAAAAAAAAAAAAAAAAAGAAACATCATCCTAGTTACTCTGAAATATTTTGTTTTCTGCTGTTGTTTGATCGTGGAGTCTCATGAGCTTAGTTTAGAGGAATGAAGCAATGAATGTCGCCTCCTTAAGTGTGTATGTAATGGAAAACTCTGAGGAGGATCGAAGTTTAATTCCAACCAGCCTACATGATCAATTGCAAATTAGTCTGAGGCAGGATGGTGAAATTTGGTGGTAAAGTGTTGACCTCGATTCCTAGGGCATACATGATATTTCATGATTCTCATCTGAATGATGGACGTCATGCTATGGGTTGTGTCAGCTTTTAGAAGTTGCTGTATGGACTTTCTTCCTGACCACCTGAGACCATACTATCCCAATCAGTGTGAGGAGAACATCACCCTGCACAATGGGGCCCATAAGAACACAAAAGCCTATGTGTCCTGGATGATTCCCTGGACACAGTCACTCCAGCAAGCCTCTTATTATCTTTCCTATATCATTCTGAACTTCCTCCTTCGTGACTCATCCCTTACCATTTTCTTTTTGTTCTCTTCTCACTATGTTCTCTAACATTCTATAGTTTACAAACCGGAAACAAACATTTTCCTCTACTTAAATACTTCATGGATGGCTCCAATCTATATCATGATTTTTCCCCTGGATTTTCTTTCTTGAAATCTTATAACAATGCCTTCTAGATAGTAGTTATGAAGTTGTGGTGGTGAACTATATTTTAAGTCTTTATTTCAAGTTCAGATTATTATTACTTTGCTTTCCCAATGGAGGAAAAGAAATGAAAATGTAATATGTAGAGTTTCATGATTTCAGGATATACCTTAGTCTGGTCTCCTTGTTCTGAGGAGCTGCTTCTTAGCTGCTATTCACTGAGATTGGCATATTCTCATCAGACTTCCAGCTCTTGTCTCTATTTTATCTTTAAAATTTTTATGTATAGCCTGAGCTCCAACCTGGCTAAACTGCTTGCCTTGTTTGAATGTCACATCTTCTATCTAGTTTTAGTGCCTTTTGTCTGTTGCTGGTTCTATCCTTGGTTCATAATTTGTACCGCTGAGTGGTATGTATTGTTTCCGTTACTGAACATACATTTCTGGAATAATGTTTCTCTTGTCTCAGTGCGACAGTTTCTGATGAATTGTGATATAAAAACACAATATTGTATGCTGCTCTTCTCTATGCTCTAGCTACCAATTAGTTGATGCAAAATATCTTTTAAAAAGTTGTGTGTGTTGTGTGTGTGTTGTGTGTTGTGTGTGTGTGTGTGTGTGTGTGTGAGAGAGAGAGAGAGAGAGAGAGAGAGAGAGAGAGAGAGAGAGAGAATTGTGTTGTGTAGATGAACTTTGTGGGCATTGCAGACAATCGGGGTTGTGATATTAGGTGTCCTGCTCTATTACTTTCTAGTTTCTTCCCCTGAATCAAGATTTCTCATTGAATTGGAACTAGTGGGGTGGCCAGAAGGACCTACCAATCATGTCTCTGTTCTTTACTTCCTGCAAAAAGCACTAGAGTTACTAGCACTCATGACCATGCCCACTTAATAGTGTAGGTTCTAGAGATCTGAACTCAATTCCTCGTGCTTGTAAGCAAATGGTTTTGTCTGTAAGCTATCTCCACAGATCAGAAATCACTTTCTTGTTCACGGAGTAAATAAGAGAACAGGGAAGTGAAGGAACTGTCTCCGATGAGTTGTCAATGTGTAATCAAAGACTAATCTGAAGCTAATGAGTTGCAGCCCCTTCCTAGTCAATGGATGTCAATGACTTGCAAATTCAGATTTTCCCTAGTCTTATTAATAATGTTTCAATTTTACATCTCTTCTGTTGACTTTTGATTCACCATTATAGGATGCTTTTAATTCTAAATTTAAATAGTATGGTGATATAATAGCAAAGATAAAAAGGTAATATGACTGATGTTAGCTCAAGAGTATACATACATCTTGGCTTGAACATAAGCAGAGGAAATGATAGACCAAGTATAGTAGTTAATTTTTCTTACTCATCTCATCTCAGAAAATATTGTTGGCACATAGAACCAATGGATCAATATTGGAAAGAGTTGCACACATTAAGACTTCTTACAAGTGCAATATTTTGATTCTTGAACTTGGGTTATAATTTCCTGTACACAAGGTCACACATATGATTATATATGGGCTTACATTTTGATACATGATTAATGTATTTACTGTTAATTATAAAGATGCTATCCTCATACCTTAGGGTTGAGCTCACAAAATTATTTTTTCACTGAATCAGTAATTACAACAATGATTTGTGCTTTGAAATGTAAAAGAGATGACAATCTTCAGTGTCATTTACCAATAGTTGACAAGGCCGTGAGCACAATTTTTTTAAATGCCTAAAATTTCTGTTATTTTCCAGATAAATTTCTCAGTAAAATGTAACTTTAAATTAATGGTTCATGCCTTCTTAATGAATTTTTGACAACTCAGAAGAGGAAAAGGAATTGCCTTTATTTAATCTTTTGACCCTTGAGAGATTCCAAGAACAACAATTGCTTTCAAGGCTGCATAATTAGGCACAAATCATAATGGGTGAAATATCAATCCTCATGAGCCTCTGAGGTTTTTATTATCTGGTTGTTACTTCATCAATTAAATGTGATTTTTGTTTAACAATTTTTTGAAATATATAACTCTGTAAAATTTTTAAATTATGTTCTATTTTTTCTTGTAATTATACTTAGTTTCTTTTTCAAAGTAAACTTCCCAAAAAACAATAACACAGTGAGGAATGTGGAAACTTCTCTTCTTGGTGCTGATATTTAATCATATTTGTATTATTCTTTCACATATGCCATGTTTATGTGAGTATATGTATTTATACACATATATGCATATTTAGGTATATACACAAATGTACATCATGAACTTCACCCATATTGTTATGTCTCTCATTCTGTGTTCTCAATTTCTTAGAGTTATAGGACATTGGTTTAGAAAGCCTTTTGTGTAGCTTTGAAATTATTTTTATGGATAAAATTTGTTATTTTTCACAAAAACGTCTTAATTGGTATGATGGCTAACAGTGGGTGTCAACTTGACAGGATCTAGACCAATCACCTAGGAGATGAGGCTTGTGGTAATCTAGATGAGTTAGGTTGGCCTCTGGACATAGCTATAAGGAATTTTTTGGATTAGGTTCATTGATGGAGGAAGACCCTTCCTAATTGTGGACAGTATCATTTCATGGGTGCATCCCAGAAAAAAAAAAGTTCCAAAAGATTAAGGACCACATGGCCATGTTTATCTCAACAATGTCCCTATTACTGGAACCAATCTTAGTTCCTTCCCATGTTGCTGTGATAAATGCCTGGGTGTAGAAAGGGCTTATTTTGGCTTGCAGTTTGTGGGTACAGTCTGTCCTGGTATTTAATTCAAGACAGTTGGAGCTTGAAACAAGTGGTTGGATTGCGTATATGGATAGGAAACAAGTAATGATGAATTCTCACGCTCAGTTCCCTTCTAAGGACGAAACTGAGGGCTTTGCACATGCTGAGAAGGGTTCTATCAGTAAGCTATGTCCTTTGCCCTTCCTAGTGAGTTTTATCATCATGTCTTATCTATTATGAAGAGATTGCTGAATTTAGATATACAGCTGAGAAATAGCAATATTTAATGCATTTTAAATAATTGTGAAAGCACTATTAATTTATGATATTTAAATCGATAGTTTTAAATTTTATGATTATATCTAATTAAGCTTCAAATGCACACTGGACATTTTAAATCATATTGCTGTAGAGAATTTCCAGATTCCTAAAATTATTCTTGGGTATAGACATTTCTGCACTGGGGTATAAGTGTCTAATTTCAATTTATTTATAATTCAATATTTTGAGGGTATTTTTGCGTTAAGGTTAATTAAAATTGTATTATAGAGTTGCATACTTTCCAAATAAGAAAATTGTGTTTTTAAAATTTCTCTTAAACAGATGACTCTACAGTCTACAATAATGACTAGGAGAGAGAGAGAAGAGAGAGAGAGAGAGAGAGAGAGAGAGAGAGAGAGAGAGAGAATAACACTTATTTTATTCAATGTTCACCAAACTTTTTCATAGAATTTTAATCCTGAGTCATAAGATAAACCTTTATGGAATTGAGTCAATTGAGTAATTTGCATAATAATGAATTTCCTGAGCTGCTGACTTACAGAATGTTTCTGTCTGTTTCACTCTCGACTGGAAAGTATAATATCGTGATGGTCCTCTGAGCATAACGGTCTTAAGAATTTGTCAGCAATAGAGTTGAAATAAAGGTCGATTCTGTGTCTATGAATCAATATAAAAATTAATCATGATAAAGATGTATTATGTTCTGTTCTCCAAAATTTCGTCAACTAAAATAGAAGTACTTCTTAAATTGTTCATAGAAGTATGTGGGCTTTTGTTCTGGTTTCCAGTTACAAAGAGATAGTGGACAAAGTGTTTCATAAACACTTGAAATAAATTTATGTGCTTGTACATACACTGAGAAAAATTATGTGTGCACTGTTCATCTTTTACAGAACAAAATTACTAAGAACAGTGTTTTAGGAAGCCGAAGATGAACTATGGATAATGACTCTTCCTCCTACGTGGCACAACGGGGACAGAGAAGCTAAAGAGAACCATGGATGGATCCTGTCCAACAAATAATCCTTAGCTCCTGTAGTTAGCCAAGCACCTTGATATCCATAGATTTCCAGTAGAGTAGTGAGACAAGACAGGGCCAGGAAAAGTACTGGGTTCTTTCTCATCCCAAGAGCACCACTAGCCTAAGAATTCATGTGCAGGTTTTTCTACATAGTGGCCATATCAATAGTATCTTTGCTTTAGCCTCCTTTTAGTGGCCCATTCCTGGTGGGTCAAAAGAATTCAGAAGAGACATACAGGGCAAAATGTAGAAGATAGGTATATTTAAGACATAGTAAAGATATGCATGTTCAAAATTCCAGACTGTGCAATGCCCAAAAAGCCCCTTATGGCCATCGTAATTTAGTCAGGCTTTATGCTATTTCTAGAATCTTGAAACAAGCTGGGCAGAGCCTGTTCAGACAACACATATCTATGTGCTGAACTGTATGTAGTCTATGGCTTTTGAGCCTATGAGGAAAAAATTCTTACCCTCAGAGATCTTAAGGATAAAATGGAACTTGAGTGAACTGAGATGCTTAATAAATAAATTATTATAGTATATAATTAGAAGGAGAAACTATAAGCCGAGCATAGTAAGTCTTTAATCCTAAGATCCTGGAGGATAAGCCAAGAGGATATCATGTTTGAAGTCAGTCTAGATATGGAGCAAGATTCAAACTCAAAAATATTTTTTAAAAAGTTTTTAGAGAAGAAAAATAAATAGATCTGGTTTAGAGAACCCACAAGCACTTGACTAAATAGTAATAATAGTAAACTGAGAGAATTGGGAATATTTATTACTTATAAATATTTTAATAAATACTTGGAAGTGGTAGAATTGAACACAAGAATAGTTGGTAAAAAATATTCCAAGAGGGTCTCACAGGATCCCTGACACAACAAATGAAGACCATTAGTAGCAGAAAGTAAAACACAAAAAAGTGAACATGCTTGCATCACTGGGCCCCAAACAGACAAAGTGCTTCAGACAAGTAAGGAATGATGGTAATAGGAAAATAGCCTTACTCCAGGGAGAACCACCCAATTAGTTGTCCAATACAAAGTAGTCAGCCCTAAAATTATATTCATACAAGTAACATTATATGGATTGTGCAGGAAAAAGATGTCATGATTTCAAAAGAGGTCAAGGAGTACATGGGAGAGGCTGGATGGAAGAAAGGTAAAAGGGAACATAATGGGTTTTTTGTTTGTTTGTTTGTTGTTGGTTTTTTTGTTTTTAAGTAAACTAGCTGAGCAAGCCATGAAGAGTGAGCCAGTAAACAGCATTCCTGTATACTCTGTTTTAGTTCCTGCCTCAAAGTCCCTTCCTTGGCTTCACCTTAACCTATAAGACAAAACAAAAACCAAAACAAAACAAAAGGAAACAAAAAAAACAAAGAAAAAAAACAAAAACAACAAAACAAACAAATAAGCATTCTTCCTCTCCTGGGAAAATAAAATTAAGAGCAAACATGACAGTTATGCTAGGCTTCTGTCTACAAGCATAACAGAGTATTGTAATAGTATCATGGATTGAGTCTTGCCAATGGGATGGGTCTCAAGTTGGCCAGTTATTGGTTGGACCTACCCTGTTTCTGCTCCATCTTTGTCCCTGCAATACTTTTAGACAGGGCAAATTTTGGTTGAGTGGGTTGGTGCCTATATCCCTCCACTAGGATTCTTGCCTGGCTACAGGAGGTGGCTTCTTCTGTTTTCATGTTCCCACCGTTAGGCATCTTGGCTAAAGTCACTTGCATTGACTCCTGGGAGCCTTTCTCATCCTAGGTCTCTGGGGAGTCCTAAGGACTCCCCACACCCTGCAGCCACAGATTTCCATTCATTCTCCTGTTCCTCTGTGCCTCTCTCTGTCTCTCCCCACACCTGATCCTGACTTCTCTTTCCCAATTTCCTTGCCTATCCCCTCTCCTACCCAGTTCCCTTCCTCCCTTTGCCTCCTATGACTATGGTATCTCCGTCTATGTGAGATTCAAGCATCCTCACTTGGGCCTTCCCTCTGGTTTAACTTCTTTGAGTCTGTGTGGTATGTCATGAATACTTGAGAGTTCTATCCAGCAGCTGACTGAAACAGATGCAGATATCCACAGCCAAACACTGGACTCTTATGGAAGAGATGGGGAAAAAACTGAAGGCCTGAAGGGGATAGGAATTCCATAGGATATCAACAGAGTCAATTAATCTGGAGCCTTATCAGCTCTCAGAGACTGAGTTACCAACCAAAGAGCACACAAGGGCCACACTGAAGTTCCCAGCACATAAGGCTGCCTTGTGTGGCCTCAATGGGAGAGGATACACCTAACCATTAAGAGTCTTAACATGCCAGTTTGGGGTATACCAGGAGGGGACCCTCTCAGGGGAAAAGGTAAGGAGGTTGGGGAGAGAACACTGCATGGGGGTGCGGGGCACTGGGATGAGGGACAGCATTTGGTTCATAAATAAATAATGAATATGACAGTTCAAAATTCTACATGGATTAGGGAGGGGCTGTAGGAGGTGCTGAGGTGGGAGGAGTAAGGAGAGGAAGAGGAGAGTAAGGAGAGGAAAGGAAAGGAAGAGGAGGAGCTAGGAGAGGAACAGGAGAATGAGAGAGGGAACATGGAGGTGGATGTTTGCTTGTCTCTAGCAGTCAAAGGTAGTTGGTATATCTAGGTTGGGTATCGGGTTACACCTCAGATTGTGTGGGCATCTTGTTATTGATCATTACCAAATTTATAAATCCTTTGGATAATCTAAGCATTAGAGTCCCATTTGTACCTAGCCCACATGGTTGGCGGGATGGTCTAGGCAATGCCCAGCCTTGCAGAGACAGTGTGGAAGATTGGCAGAGCTATTGCTCATGCTGGCATCTCGTGGGTGGCAGGGTTGGTATTTCTGGCTGGCTGTTTCTAGCTGTGGCGCACACGTGGCCTCTGGCCATAGAACATAGAGGCTGAGCTAGGCAGAGCCACTGCAGCTCAGATAGTCAGCTTGACCAGTGGCTGTTTTAAATAATTACTGCAACAAGGGGACTAAATTAACACCTATCATTATTCAGAGAGTTTTGGCCAGTAGAAAGCTGTTGAGTAATAATAATAATTATATATATATATATATATATATATATATATATATATATATATATATTTGACTTTAATTTGGAATAAAAAAGTATTATGGGCCAGGGACAATATGAGGGACAGAGTACATGGGAGGGTAGATGTGATCAAGATATGTTATATATATGTATGAACTTGATGAAGAATTAAAAAGACTTAACTGTGTCAGTCACATAGTCTTGTGAGTCAGTCTGTTCCTGAGGAGAAGCTAGTAGTCAGGTATCATTGCACAATAAGATCTTCCTCACATGTTACAGAGTCATTTTGCCAGCTGGATTGAGGATCCATTACAGATGTGTCATAGGGTAGCACCCAGAGAAATTTAGGAGTAATTTCAAAAAATAGATCAATGATAACGTTGAGAATTAGCAAAATTGATGACACATTTTTAAGACACCACCTTTCTCTCCTCCTTATGGTTCAGGAGATCAATTAATACCCACACAGCACAGCTGACACAGGACCTACCCCACCCCATTCCCCAACTCCACCTTTCTTCTAGCCTGCTTCCTACCTGGGCCAGATACTCGGCCATACCTACAGCCTGCATGCCTCCCATGAGGTCTGCAGTAAACAAGGGCACAGGTGAAAATCTTACCCCAAATACCCACACCAGCTGGGACACCCACACAGCCCAGCTGACAAGGGATCTACCCCTCATCCCCCAGCTCCTCCTTCCTTCTGGCCCACCTCCATACCTGGGCCAGATCAGTAGCCCAATACCTGCCCAAATCCTACAGCCTGCTTGCATGACAGGGAGTCCATAGAAACCAAAGACACAGGTGAGAAACACACCCAAATACCCATGCCAGCTCGACAACCAAAGGGCCCAGGTGAAGCGGACCCACCTCCCCCATCCCCAACCCCTGAGCTCTGCCTTCCTTCTGGTCTACTTCCCCACCTGGGCCAGATCAGAGATACTATGAAAGGCACCCTGGTTCATGATTGAGCAACAACTTGAAACCCTGGTTGTGGGACTGTGTAAGGGTATCCTGGTTCTTGGCTGGGCATGGGCCTAGAACCCCTAGACTCCAAGGGAGAAACGGCAGGAGTTCGGCCACGCCCCCAGAACTCAGGGTCTTGAAAAACAGTCTAATCTCCATGGACCTACATTGTTCAGTCACGAAGGCCATTACAGCCCCTCCCAAAATGCACAGGTAGAGGGTGTAACTACAGGCCTCAGGCCCTAGAGATTTACATACTAATGAAGGTCAGAGGCGGAGCCAATTAACCATTCCTCCCCAGAACCTCCCCCTTTCTCCCTCCCTACTTAACTCAGTCTGCCCTGAGTTTGGGGGGGTACATCCAGATCCATCCACCATCCGCCATGACAATAAAGCCTTCTTGGACCAAAGACTTCTCCTGTACGTATCATTGGGCCAGCGGGCTTGCGCCATACCAGAAGCCTCGAGCCACTGGAATCTGGACCTTTCTCAGTAATGTTGAGATCAGGCTGCCTTGAAGCCCAGGCGCCTCCCCTCCTAGGTTCGGGCTTACTCCCACCTGGGACCGGGCCTACGCCGCTGCGCATGCCCGCCACTTTTTTCCCTCACCTGGTGCCGTAAGGACAGTGGCCATTTGCTGCCTGACTTCTCCCCGGGCACAAGGCCCCTGGATCACTCTCACCCGCCATCCATATCTTGGCCATCCATCACGCAGGGCAACGCTCATGTAGCCCCTCCATTGTAGAAGAATGACCTATGGTCATGTAGGCTCAAGACAGATCTCCATGTGAATGAGGTACTAAAGGCATGGAGGGCATAGCCAATAAGCCTTCCTTCCAGACACTCCTCCCTGCAAAAAATATTTAACCTCAGGCCTGCCCTGAGAAGTGGGGTACGTTTTACTCATCCACTTTTCGCCATGACAATAAATGCTTAAAACCCTGGACTGACTCTTTTCATTGGGATTCGCCATGGGAAGCCATGGAGAAGGCCTTCCCCTACAGAGCCACTATCTTATCTCCCATAGAAGGCCTCTCTGTGCTCACAGCCATGGCTGCCACCAACCCAAGCCCAAGCCTGCTGATGCTGTTAAACCAAGAACTCTCCCAGAGGGAACAGCTGGAGTACACCCCTTTTTCCCCCTCTGGCCCCAGGCCAAACACAACCCCGGGGCCCCCACTCCATTCTACTTCTTCTGTGGCATCCAGAGGCCCTGTGTGTCCGAGAGCCCAAGAGCCAGATGGCCCCAGGCCCACGCCTTAGATTGTGTTTCCCCACCCCGAACAGTGTCCGGGACTGCCCTATGGCCCAACACCTGCCCACACCAGTGAAAGGTAAGCAGCAATCAATTTCCCACATCCTGCCTTACCAGTGGCCATGCCCTGTGGCAGAGCTGATGAAGGACCTCAATAACCCTACAGTCAGATACCCAACCAAAGGCCTGTGAGCCTCCCAGGAAGCCCACAGTAAACAAGGGTAAGGAGGTCTCTAACTAGAGACACAGCAGGTCCACTCTAACCAGAGACAACACTTCCTGCCTACAAGGAGATCAACCCTAACTCAGGTCACAGAGTTATTACCAACTTTCAAGGATGTTCCAGTCAGAGACACCCAGACCAGCTAACGAACACCAGAGAAAACCAGATAGCCAGAGACAAGCACAAGATCATAATGATAGAAACCAATGCAATTTGGCACCATCAAACCTAGTTCTTCCACCACAGCTAGTCTTGGATACTCTAACATGTCTGAAAAGCAAGATAATGACCTAAAATTCCATCTCATGAAAATAATGGAGGCCTTTAAAGAGGATATAAAGAATTCCCTAAAAGAAATACAGGAAAACACAGGCAAACAGGTAGAAGCCCTTAAAGAAGATATAAATAAATCCCTTAAAGAAATACAGGAAAATACATTCAAGCAGGTAAAGGAAGTGAACAAAATGGTGCAAGAACTAAAGAAATGGAAATAAAACAATTAAGAAAACACGAAGGGAGGTAACCCTGGAGATGGACAACTTAAGAAGATCAGGAACTACAAATCCAACAGAATACAAGAGATAGAAGAGAGAATCTCATCATAGAAAATACCATACAAGATATTGACATATCAGTCAAAGAAAATACAAAATATAAAAGCTCCTAATCCAAAATATCCCATAAATTCAGAACACCTGAAATCAAACCTAAGAATAATAGGAATAGATAAGTTGAAAAATCCTGGCTCAAAGAGCCAGAAAACATCTTCAACAAAATCAGAGAAGAAAACTTCCCTAACCTAAAGAAAGAGATGGCCATAAATGTACAAAAGTCTACAGAACACCAAATGGATTGGACCAGAAAAGAAAATTATCTCATCACATAATAATCAAAACATCAAATGTGTGGAACAAAGAAAGAATATAAAAGCTGTAAGGGACAAAGGACAAGTAACAATAAGGCAGACGTACCTATGAGAATTACACCAAACTTCTCAACAGAGACTGTAAAAGCCAAAAGATCCTGGAAAGATGTCATCCAGACCCTGAGAGAACACAAATGCCAGCCCAGGATACTAACTTAGCAAAACTCTCAATCACCATAGATGGAAAAATCAAGATATTTCATGACAAAACCAAATCTAAACAATATCTTTCTACTAATTCATCTCTACAGAAGTACTGGAATGAAATCTCAACACAGAGGGTGACTGAACCCAACAAAACATAAGCAACTAAACATTTCACAACCAACCCAAAAGAAGAGAATCATACACACAAATTACTGCCTCCAGAAACAAACATATCAGAACAAACAATCATCTGTCTTTAATATCACTCAACATCAATGAACTTAATTACCAATAAAAAGAACAGGCTAACAACTGAATATGTAAACAAGATCCAGCATTTTTGCTGCGTATAAGAAACATACTTCGTGTCAAAGACAGATTCTACTTCAGAGTAAAGGCCTGGAGAAAAGTTTTCCAAGCAAATGGTCCCAAGAAACTAGAGTTCTTCATAAAATGCATAGAATTCTTCATAGAATTCAATAAAATGAATACATATCAGCCCCAAACTTAGGTCACAATGAAGGCAGTGCTAAGAGGAAAACTCATAGCACCAAGTGCCTTCATAAAGAACTTGGAGTGA
Organism: Mastomys natalensis; assembly: GCA_021653895.1. Classification (NCBI taxonomy): domain Eukaryota; kingdom Metazoa; phylum Chordata; class Mammalia; order Rodentia; family Muridae; genus Mastomys; species Mastomys natalensis. The sequence continues at coordinate 757,747 of JAJTUV010001399.1, forward strand.
CCATGCAAGCAACTGAACAGCACACCTGAAAGCTCTAGAGCAGAAGAAGCAAACACACCAAGAGGAGTAAACAGAAGGAAAAGTCAAACTCAGGCTGAAATCAACCAGTAGAAACAAAGAATGCACATAATTAAGAGATGGATCTTGAGAACACAAAATAGATAGTAGACTATGAAACCAAATTAACTAGGGCACAGAACAGTATCCAAATGAACAAAATCAGAAATGAAATGGAGCTATAACAACAGAAACTGGGAAATATCCTGAATGGAATTTCCAATGTCTAGGCTCTAAGATCAAGAATTGATGAAAGGGACCTCATGAACTACAAAGCTTCTTGCAGCAAAGAACACTGTCAAAAGACCATACACAACCTAGGATGGAATAAACATCACAACCCACATTCAACAGAGAGCTAATATCCAAACATATAAAGAACTCAAGAAATTACTTACTCCAAAAACCAATCATAATTCATTTTTAGGTGGAGTACTGAGTAAACAGAAATTCACACAGAAGAATTCTCAAATGGCCAAAAACACTTAAGGAAATGTTCAAATCCTTAGTCTTCAGAAAAGCAATAAAAATTGACCTAAGATTCACTCTACAGCAAATCAGAATGAATCCAAACCACCAGGCAGTGGTGCGCACGCCTTTAATCCCACACTGGGAGCAAGCATTGATTTCTGATTTAGAGGCCACCTGGTCTACAGAGTGAGTTCAGGACAGCCAGGCTACACAGAGAAACCCTGGCTCAAAAAAACAAACAATCAAAAAGTTATGACTAAGACCAAAACCTCAATGACGCACATGCTGGCAAGGATGTGGTTAAAAAGAACACTCCCACCATTGCTGGTGGGATTACAAACTGGTATAACCTCTCTGGAAAACAATCTGGCAGTTCCTCAGAAAATTGGAAATAATTCTATCTGAAGACCAGTATACCACTCTTGGACATATACCGAAAAGATGGCCCATGATACACAATGAAAGTGCTCCACCAATGTTTGTAGCACCCTATTTCTAGCAGTCAGATGCTGGAAACAACCCAGATAGATGTCGCTCAACCAAAGAATGGATACAGAAAATTTCATTCATCTGTACAATGAAATAGTATTAAGCTATTAAAAATGAGGATATCATGAATTTTGCAGGCAAATACATGAAAGTAGAAAATATCATCCTGAGTGAGGTAATTCAGACCCAAAAGGACATGTACTCACTAATAAGTGAATATTAGCCAAAAAGTACAGAATATTTAGGATAAAATCTACAGACTGTAAGAAGTGAAACAAGCAGAAAGGCTGAAGTGAGGTGGCTTCAATCTCATTTAGAATCTAGGTGGGAGAGGGAGGGGAGTGAAAAAGGGGAACAGGATCAGATATGGGTGTGCAGGAGAAAAGCCCAGAGGAGAAATGGGATGAGGAACTGTGGGAAGGCGGGGGTACTGATCAGGGGCAAAGACTGGAATGTAAATAAATAAAATAACTTAAAAAAGGAGAACGGACTATCTCTGGTTAGAAAAGCCAGTTTATGGATGCATTTTGCAATATGTTTTCTGTTGTCTAAAGGAATCATATGTTCTCAGGACTGCATAATTTTTCTAGTGAAATTCTATTATGCACTACTTTAGGATTTTCTTCTTTTAAATAATACTTGAAATGCAGAGTTTCATTCACTAATGAGTGAAGCTCTGATATTTTCTTTATTATATTTCTGTTAGTGCTTGAAACCCTAAAAGTAATACATAGTAATGAGCTAACATGTCTCAAAACCTGTATACATTTTGCAATCTTTAAAGCAGGCTGAACATGTTTAATATATTTATCTCTTCAAATATTCATTACCCTTCTGTAGAGAAGAAAGTCCCAATCCTTTCTCCCCAGAACTTAGGAATACATATTTCCTGCTATTCACAGTCTCTCTTCTGTATAATAGCACCATGGAAATTCTTGCACAACCTCTATGCATAACTGAGGGCCACTGCTTCATTCTTAACTTTCTCTCACTCCTCACTGTTCACAGCCTCAGATGACCACAATTCTACCTTCAAGTTTTCATGAAATAAACTTTAGAAATCTAAAAAATCCCATTTCTATACTATCCGTTCTTTATAATTTCCATCAACAGTGTACAAGGGACCTCTTTCCTTCACATATTCACTTGCTATTATGTGTCTTAAGTATGTACTTTGGTTTTAACTAGAGTAGCATGGCTCTATTGTCCAGTCTGTGTAAAGGTTCATTTCTTTCTATTCCCCAGCAGGAAATATCTCCCAAACTCTGCTGTCTGGGTTGAGTTAGGACTGACAAAACAGAGACAAAGCCCTTTTCATCCTCTACTGCATCATTTCATATTTCTCTTTGTATCCAGGTGTTCATTTCTCACATTGATCCTTCGCTCTTGTGAAGGCATTTTTGTGAATATTTTTTTTTTTTTTATTAAAGTGTCTTATTAGGGAGGAGTGCTAGAAATTCCTTTTCTAGAATCCTGTGGATTAACATGTTATATACTTTACAAAGATGCAAAGGATGGAGGGAATTGAATTTTATTTCCATGAAAAAAAATCATAGTACATGATAAATTAAAATGTCTCCAGGACATATCATGAAAGTGGAAGTGGACTTGTATTTAGTGGGTGCTATCAGGCCAGAGGACACATCCCATAGGAGAAAGAGAGATCAGGGATGCTAGGGCAGTAATCTGACCAAGCTGCCTCTAGAGAGGCAAGAGATTAGATTATCAAGATGGGTGGGCAGTTTTTAGTGTTAGCTGCTGAGGGACAGCTGCACGGCAAGATGGAGGTAGAGTAGAATTGTGTATGGATGTCTTCAGCTCATGAAGTCTGATATTGACTTCAGAGGACACTGTGTAGGACACGGCTCCCTTAGTGTCGTTTTACATTTCAAGGTAGCAGAGGAAGTAATAGAAACAATGCTAGAACTGAAACTAATGCATAATCACGGGGAAAATAGTTTTCAGCTCTCATGTGGCTGGCACACAGCATCCATGTAAACCAATGGAGAACAGGTGGAACGCGGGCATTATCTTTTGATTTGTGTGATCTGAGCACTGTGTCCTTATGTCTAGAAACAAAAGGCAGTTTACATGAGACACAGAGAATAGGCATGGCCATTTGTTATCTTTGTGTAAGAATGAGAAGGAAAGAAAGGTGACTTTGATATGTGCTACTGAGATGTGTGCACAATGTAGGTTTATGCGGGGTGGAGGGAGAGGTAAAATAATTCCGAAACACAGACAAGTTAACTTGATGGTAATGTTTGGAAATAAGTACTGACTTAGAGCTAAGTATTATTTTTCCAGTGTATTCCTTATAAAAAGGAAAATGAGAAAATTAGTCATCAGAGGTTCAGGGAAAGCTTACCAAAATACCTACATTTTTTTAAAGGTGAGGGAAAAAGTGGAACACACTGGAAACAGCAGGCCCAGATGGTATGCACAATAGGCTACTAAAGAGAACCAGCTGTGAATTCGCCAAACTCAGCTGCTTCAGTCAGTAATAAATCATGGGCATCTGAATGGGAGGAACCAAAACAACTCACAGAGAACTAAAAGTCACACCATCTACTGAAATGCAGAGAAAATGGCAAAGAACTTTGTCAGAAAAGTATAAACACAATGAAAAATAAATGTCAACAACCAGATAGGAAGCAAACGTACTTTAAATCAACTAGTGAACAAAGGAGAAATAAAACTATGCATTTTACGTTTTGGTTTTCTCCAAGTGAGATGAATGAATTTATTTGTAATTATAAGTGTAATCAGATTTTTAGCAAAGCAATAATGGTCCTCACTGAGTGATCTGGAAAAAATTAATTTAGCAGTGTGTGGTGTGCATCTTAGAAAATACTTGACTACTGCTTCAACCTAAATAGCCAGTATCTAAGAAAAACAAGTCAAGATTCTTAACACCACTTTCTTAGCAATGTATCTACTGTATTTTCTTGGAAATAAATTTCATGTAAAATGCATAGTTTTGCTCCAAAAGATTAGATACATATATATAGTTGGAAAATTAATATAGTTAAGTCTACATAATGTGATATAATGAACATAGTTTTTCTTTCTTAAAATATGTGAGTTTTAGGGCTTACAATACATGAATTGTAATCTCGCCCCTCCTTTTTTTTTTTTTTTTTTTTTTACATACAGTCTTACTTGATTATTTATGCTGGGGCATGAACTACACCCAATGAATCTACTCATTTGACCATGAATACTAAATTGTAGAAAAGAGATATGTACAAGATGCAAGTGTATATACATAGATATGAGAAGCTGCCCTGTACTTAGAAACACGCAAATACACACACATACACATAGGACACACACATGGATGCAAACACATGTACATACACATACAAATGTTTGTTCACACAAACACATACACACTCATTCAGATATGCATTCTTATGCATGAACACACACATGCATGTACACACACACACACACACACACACACACAATAAGGTAGATGTATCATACTCCGATTTCCTAAAAAAAGTAGAAATGAAGTAATCGTGTCAGCCATAGGCATCTATGAAATTTTCACTGCGTCATACTGTCTTTAGTCTTTGAGAGACATTGGATGAAATCAACCCTATGCTTCCTCATTCAACATAGGAAGACATGGAGAACAGAGAAATTTCAGACAAGCCCATTCTAATCACAAAAAACACCCAGTAAAATGACCACTGGATTCTTTTTCACATAACAAAGCAGATAATGAATGATTGCCAAATAGTGCTATACTGTCCTCTAGACTATTACAAAAAAAAAAAAAAATTCACTTTCCCCAGTGGTCTCTATTTTAAGGTTTTGGAGAAGTAAATTCTGCATCATTGGTGATGTGCTGTCAACCTCAAAGGAAGCTGCTGTGTTCAGCAAAGGGGTTAAGTTAATTCATAGCTTCAGGGGCTTTGAAACTTAATCCCATTGCAGAAAAATGTATGATATGACTCCCCGGTGATAACTGTGAGACATACATGGTATGATCAGGTTTTATGTGGAACGTAAAAATGGAACTCCCTGCTGAACTGAATGAACACCACCTATCTCGAAGTGCACACTCCAGGGTTCTGGTGTTGTGTTAAGTTCTGAGAGAACCAAGAAAGGCAATACAGGGAGAATCCTTGAAATGTAACTCCAGCAGATGTGTGTAAAAGAGGAAAAAAAGACATAAAAAACTGTTTTCTTAGGTTTTGTAGTAAGGGTAGAGGTTTATAAATTCAAGATGATCAACCACCTCTTGCCCCTGGTTCCTTCACTCTCTTCATCTTCCTTAAATAGAGACTTTATATTAGTTTTTTTAAAAAGATTTATTCTTTCAGTGTGTGTGTGTGTATGTGTGTGTGTGTGTTTATGTGTGTGTTCCATTTGTAATTTCATGGCTGAATTCTCCTTTAGCAGTTAATGAGTTATACAAGAATTTGGCAGGGTCTAGGTAACCAGAGATGACTATTTCCATATGTATATGGACAGTACTATTGACCTTCAGCATATTATTGCCTGTTGAAACCTTTAGAATCAGTCACATTGTATAAACTCAGAAAGAGGAAGATGCAAGGCAATAGGAAGTTTTATATCCACAAGCATCACATCTGGGGAAGTTATATTAGAACCTACAAATTTCACATAGGGGAGATTTTATTCTTTAGAAAAACTGTTTAAATGTTGAGTCTTGAAATACAATAGGTAGATAAATGAGAAGGAATATATTTTAGTCAAGAACTATCAAGATTCAATGCATCCATAAACCAAATTATCTCATTTCTCCAGGAATATTCTTCCCTTCTAAAACACCCAAGCTTCTTGTGGGGCAGTTAGCTGTTCTCACACTGGAGTTTGAGTGTTTCAATTTCAGATTGTCTACAGGATACTCTAAACAGAGCATCAAAATCTTTATACCAGAATTGGTCCCTAAAGCAACCTCAAAGTAGTTTTTCTTAACTGTTAGAATAGTACATTTGGTAACCTAGAATCAGCACTCAGATTAGTCACCGTCCTAAAGTGTCCATTCTTTCCATTTGGAACCAAAACGCTCCTCAGTTACCAGAAGGCTGTTCCTTTGGGTGTTCTGTGGATTAACTAAGCAATATGATTTCTCTCAGTGTTGGAAATACTACATTTTTTAAACAAAATATTAATATCATCATGCAGAGTTTGCCTTATGAAATTTCTTTAAAAACATAACTATCTTTAGCGCTGACTCAGTTCAGAAGTTATTACTGAATTATAACAGAATTCAAAATATTCTAGAATTATATAATTTTATCTTGGCTTTAGTTTAAGATTTCTCACATAAGCCAATGATAAAGCTATCGAAAAAGCAAACTGAGATTACTACTAGAAAAATTCATAGTCCTTACCTCATATTTAGAAAGTTGGTAAACACATATTATGTTTAGAATATATAATTTTAAAACTATAAAATGTACTTAGTATTTTTAACATTCCATTTTTAAGATTATCCACAAGTTATACTTTAATATCTCCCTAACAATTTCCTGTACACTTATCCAGGAGATATTTCTGATTTGATTCTACATCATCACATTAAAGAAAGTCACATCAACATGTTTACACAATAATACAGTCTATTAAGGATATGATGGTATGATATCCTAAGAAAGAAGCCAACATATTCTAATTAAAACATACTTTGCTAAAGATTGCATGTGAGTCTAGGGAGCTGTAAATTATTCGTTGTTGGAGTATCTTCTTTCAATGTGAATGGCAGCAGATTGACCAAGGTAATTGTGGCAATTTCTTAAAATAATACAATGTAGCATGCTACATTAATGGGTTTTTTATTTCATAAGAGATTCCCTGTTTCTGCTTTGTCAGTTAAGTTTATGCAGTTCTTTGAGTCTTTTGTTGCCATGCAAACAGTCTTCATAGCATCTTCACCTGGTATAGATTTCATCTCAACAAGTTTCTTTCCTTGCTTATCCTTAAGAATCATGCATTGTCTCATCATGATGTTATAGTAACTCAGTCAGGTCAGCATTCTCTACCTCCACAATGCAAATATGCATTTCCTATAGCCACCTTCATCAGTCAAATAAGCTGGACCTTCTAGATCAGCTGTTACAGCTACTATACCAACACTGTCTGCTTCTCCTTCAGTTTTATGTTATAGAACGGCTGTTTTCACAATACTGTCTGTGAAGGCTCGATGCCCCAGGGTAGGGGAATTCAAGGGCAGTGTGGCAGGAGTGGTGGGTGGTTGGGAGAACATCCTCATGGAAGCAGGGGAGGGGAAATGGGATGGGGGTTTTTGGGGAGGGGAACTGGGAAAGGGTATAACATTTGAAATGTAAATAAATAAAATATCCAATAATAAAAAAGAAATGGCTGTTTTCCTTAAATAGCACAGATCAATCTTTGTTAGCTTCAGAGTATTTCCGCTGCAGCTTCCTGGCCCACCTTGGTCTTTATATAACTGAAGAGAAGGCCTTGCTTCAGAGCATGCTTTGTTAAGGGGGTGTTGTCTTAAGGGTCTGGTGTGATTTTCTATCATGGCAATACCTACTTGCTGTCTCATAAATAGGGCTGTTTCATTCTCTAATCAATGGGAGTGGAACTTCTACTTTTGTTTAAGAACCCCTACACCTCAATTTCTTTGGCAGATCCAAATAAATTTAAAACATTATAACCTAGAAATCCCCCCATATATATATATATATATATATATATATATATATATATATATATATATACAATGCATATGAGTTAACTACATCTCTATATAACAGACACAATTAACAAGACACCAGAGCTTGAAATCATACCACTTACAATGCTTAACAGTAGGTTAACATGTATGGAAACATAGGACTGAATCTTTTAAATACATAAAGTTTCCAACTCAAAAGATTATGAACTCTTATTGAAACAAATTAATAATGACATAAATAAATGATGGGTATCATTTTCTAGTTTGGAAAGAACAGTATTACAGAATTGTAATCAATTGGCTTTTATATGATTTAAAGTTTTAATGGAGTCACAATTATAATATCGGCAGGATATTTTGGTGGAATATGTCAATCTAAATCTAAAATATGTGTGGAAAATTCAAAGAGAGATCTGGATTACTTTGAAGTACAAGAGAATCAGACAGGTGCTATCAGACATCCGCTCATATCACAGCCATAATAATGAAGCTATATGGCATCTTCTCAAGTATTAAATAATAGAAAGAAGAAACACAATATAAAATAATGAAAAAAATATCCATCATATACAAATGGATGGTTATAGAGAAAGCTATACCTATAAGCATGCAGCAATTACAGAGAGTTAGACATACCCCCCACCCCAAAAGAAACTGTTGACTTCATTGTACAAGCATAAAAAGGAGGAAAAAATCAGATTATAGATCAAAATGTGGAAGGTAAATAATGATAATAATTTTTATGTGGTAGCCCATTAGTAAACATGCTCATGATTTAGGGAAAGATACAGTTTTTTTTTTTTAATAGGCTGAGATTCTTAAACAAAGAACACCACTCAAAAATAAATCACACTGGAAATAGACTTTAGCTGTAATGCGCAGAGAAGGGGGAGAGAGAACCTGTGAAGTCCACCTCCAGTAGATATGCATGGCCCCTGGTCGAGGGATTGGGCCACCCACCCATCTCAAAGGGTTTTTTTTTTTTACCCAGAAATGTTCCTGTCCAAAGGAAGAACAGGAACAAAAAATTGAACAGAGACTGAAGGAAGGCCAACCTGGCATGGCCCCACCTGGGAATACTTCATGTCTGCTGAGACCAAACCCAACACTGTTGCAGTGGTCAAGACTTGCTGACAGGAACCTAGTAAGTTGGTTCCTGGGGAGGTCCGGCCAGCAACTGACCAAAAGCAGATAAGATGCTTGGAGCCAACCATCAGACTGAACTCAGGGAACCTGGTGGTGGTGCTGGCAGAAGGACTGGAGGAGTGGAGGGGGATTGCAATCCATTGTAAAAACAACATAGGCTGCCCTGACCACCCAGTTCCCCCAGAGACTAGACCACCAACCAAGGAGTGTACAGGGAGGGATCCATGGCTCCATACACATATGTAGCAGAGGATGGTGTTGCTGGACAGAATGGGAGGGAGGCCCTTGGGAGGTTGGATGCCCCAGAGTAGGGGGATGCTGGAGAGTGTGGGTGGGTGGGGAAGAACTCTCATACACAAAAAAAAGGGGAAGGGGAGGGCAGATGTGGGATGAGGGATTGGAGGAGGGAGTAACTGGGAAATGGGATATCATATGAGATGTAAATGAATAGAATGATTAATTAAATACAAACATACACATTTGGATAGAAATTTTATGAAAATGTTCTCAAACCCAATTTTTGGAAATTTAAAACAACCATCAGATAACCTGTAGTTGAAATAAAGGCCACCTAGCTTGGGATCCATCCCACGTGTGCACACCAAACTCTGACACTATCACTGATACTATATTGTGTTTGCAGACAGGAGCCTGTCATGGCTGTCCTCTGAGAGGCTCTACCAGCAGTGGACTAAGACAAATGCAGATGTTTACTGCCAACCATTAGATTGAGGATGGGAACCCATGTGGAAGAGTTTGGGGAAAGGCTGAAGTAACTGAGAGGGATTACAACCCTATAGGAACAACAACAGTGTCAATTAACCCAGACCCCTCAGAGAGACGAAGAGGGCTTCCTTGTCTGACTTCAGTGGGAGAGGAAGCTATGGAAACTGGATGCCCCAGGGAAGACAGCTACTGGTGGAAGTGAGGTGGGGTTGGGTGGGCAGGTGGACAAGCACCCTTTCAGAGGTAAGGGATGTACAGGTAGGATGGAATGATGATCTCTGGAAAGGGGGACAACTTGTGGAATGCAAATAAATAAAATAATTTTTAAAACTTGGGAAGTCCAAAAAGTCATACTTTGGACAAGAACGTAAAACACCTGGAGTCTTTACCTGCAATTGCTAAGAATCAAAATGGTTTAACATTAGAAAGCCCTTCACAGTGATAGTGCTCCATGCTCACATACCTAGGAACCAGCCTACTTCTAGGTACTTGTTCCTCTTTGATATTCCCATCAAGTCTATAAATGATTAGATTAAGTGTGAGTGCCTAAATCCATAGTAGCATTGTTTGTGTACATAATAATGTATGTGTAGGCAGCCATGTTTAAGATAGCACCTGGGATGGTTGCAAAGTCATATGACTAGCACCTGACGACCTAGGCAGCTGGCTTCCAGCGTGGCCAGCTCAGCTAAACTGGTAAACAAGTCCTCTGTGCATGTGTCCGCCTGGTGCCCCTCCCGAGTGGGCTTATGCTAATGAGGTATTGGCAGCTTAACCTATCATGAGAGAACACGTCATACAGCCCGCCTTGGGCAGATATATAAGCAGCTCGTTTCCGCTGCTGGGGGTCCCCGTCCCTGTCTCTGTCCCAGTCCCGTCCCGGTCCCACTCCCGTCCATAAGTCAAGATTCGTTCCTGCAATAAAGCTGAGAAGGATCCAACTGTGTAGTGTCTTAATTGCTGGTCAAGGCGGACACGACACGTATGCTCCACTCCTCCACCCTGAGTAAGTTTATAAATTAATTACACACTATGGGTGAGGATATGAAGTTTCATAGTAGAAATATTGGAAGAATAAATCTGAAACAAAGGAACCAGCAGAAAATTAAAAGGCATTAAACATAGAGTGTTGAAATTACATGTTGGTCTCTTCATCACTAAGAAGTTAACTGTGAGAATGGTAGCCACATGTATGAGCTCCTGTACCCTCTTTACATTAAACATACCACCAGATATTAATGCAGGTATGCAGTAAATATTGTCTGAATGATCCAAGGAGCCCATCATGGGTAATATCAAAATTTGTTTTTTGACAGTGCATTGGCAATAATGAAACAGAGATCAGAAAGACAGCACAGTGATTCTGGAAAAACTTTCTTTTCTTCATATCTAAATTGAAATGCTTTGTGTCCTTTCCAGTTATCTTTGTCCAGGAAAATAATTTTTACATGTGCTCCTTAGAATTGAATATCTCATTTATATTATAATAATTTTGATATTGGTCAAACAAATCACTTAAGAGTAGAACATTAATGTGGTCAGAAGAAATACATTTCTATATTTATTGATTGGTCACTTTGCCCATTAATCTTCTGTGTTCTGAGAAAATAGAAGCAGCTGAAACAGATAAGTAGCTTCAAGAAGCTCACAGAGCAGTGAAGAAGGAATATCCTACTACATAATTGCTTTCAAACAACATTAAATTGAATAGAAAGGGAAATAACTCCAGACAGAAAACTGTTGGGAAGGATTTGGATATATATTGTGATGGTTTAGACGAGAAATGCTTCTATACGCTCTGATATTTTAGTAATTGGTCCCTCATTAGTGCTGCTTGGAGATGTTAAGGAGGTGTGACTTTGCCAAGGGAGTAAATCGCTAGAGGTAGGCACTGCTTTTAAAGCAATGGTTCTCAACCTTCCTAAGGCTGTGGCCCTTTAATTTAATAAATTAATTTAATTTAATTCTCATGTTATGGTGACCCCAAACCATAGAATTATTTTTGTTGCTACTTATTAACTGTAATGTTGCCATTATTAAGAATTAAAATGTAAATATCTGTGTTTTCTGTAGAGCTTTGGTTTCTTAAAACAAACAAACAAACAAAAAAACAAAAACAAAAAAAAAAACAGTTGTTATGTGAATATGTTTTTGTTTTAATCCCAGGTGTGGGATTAGAGGCTGCTTCATAGCAGGTGATTATGTGTTGCTTCATGCACTAGCAGAAGTGTGACTTTTGCCATTTGCAGATAGTTCAATTCTGGGGATTCTTGAGAGGATATACATGGGAGAGCCTGAGAGGACCTGTGGAGTCTGCTGCCCGCCCTGTTGCTCATGGTTATTGTTGTTGCAGCTTGTCAAGTAGTGGTGGGCAAAGCGACTGGAAGAAGTTGGAGATATACTGACAAAGAAGATTAAACTTGCCCCAAGAAACTCAACACCTGTAATCAGCAGGAGCAGTCAAAAGAGATCTATGTCCCCTATCTCCTCTAACCTTTTTCTCTCATACTTAGTGTTAGGGGGTTGGAAGAGATTAGGGTGGAATAAGAGTTGGAAGAAATAAAATAGGTTAAAAAAATTACACCAACTGTTTTCTAATGTTCTTAGGCAACCACGGTGAATGAAAAGGTCGTCATTCAACCCCCAAGTGGGTCATGACCACTGATTTAAAGCTGCATATACCCTTTCTCCAATTTGCTGTCTCTGTTTAATGCTTGTGATAAAGATGTGTGTTGTGGATAGCCCCAGCCTTGTATTTTGATCCTAGTTCCACCCCCCTGGGAGGGGCTGCAGAGGAGGATTGAATCTGTACACAGAGGACATCTTGTAAACCTTCTGTCCAATTAAAACCTGTAAAATAAAGACTAGAGCCAGAGATTGGGCAGTAGAAGGGGAGGCGGAGAAAAAGGCTTAGGGGAGGAGAGAGTGAGAGGAATTCGATATAAAAGGAGCAGAAGAAAGGAGTCAAAGGGAGAGCAGAAGCAGGTAGAAGCAGGAGGAAGCAGGCAGAAGGAAACCAACAAAGAAGGACAACCACATGGCCTGGATGAACTGCAAGTTATAAGGGATCTCATAGCCGGGGATTAGAGTAGTGTAGCGGTAAACCTGCCCAATCTAGGCATGCTATTTATAACCATAATTATTGAGTTGTGTCTTCCTTTACTGGTCTCAGTCAGGAAGGAGGTCTTTCTACTACAGATGTGACCTCTAGGATTCCTGTTCTTGCTACCATGCCTTCTTCCTGCCGTGATTGACTCTTATCCTTCTAGAAATGCAGGCCCAAATAAACTCACTCTTCCACAAGTTGCTTTGGTCATGGAGTCATATCCTTAAGCAAAATCTTGCTGCAGTATATTAATCCTGAACACGAAAGACTGCAAGCATCATAAACTGGCTTTCAAGAATTCCTTATTAAGGGTTTAGAAATTTTGACAAGCAGGTTCTAAACACAGTCATTATAAAAGTTAAAATATATAAATCTACTCCAAATTTTAGAGACAAGGAATAGTGTTTCTTGCCACTCATCACTAATTAATTATTTGACATATTCAGTTCTATGTACTTTTGAGGTTAGGTACAATCTTGGCACCTGTGTCACTGAAGTGCCACTGACAGTGTGACATGAGCATGCTGTCCCAGCTCCAAGTTCCTTGATGTCACAACACAGTAAAAGTTAACCAAGGTTAAAAACAAACAAAAGTTAGCCAAGATAAGAAGATTTAAACACCGATGATACTAGAACCACAAATAAATGGTCTATCTTTCACTTGACTTATGAGCTCAGGGTCCTTATAATGCTTTATTAAACTTAACTATTGTATAAACAGGGGAACTGTACTAGTAAATTGTAATAAAATCAGAATATACATTGTGTTTCTAGATGTTGCATTGAAATAGAAAAAAACAAAAGGAGAAGATTATCTTCTCATGGTCAGAGCATTTTTGTTCTACTTCACCATTTTTCACCAAGAAAACCAAGTGTCCAACTGTATTTAAATTGGATCAACATTAATTCATCACATGCAATTATATATTGGCTGTGCGTATAATAGTTCAATAAAATAAAAATGTTTACAATGAAGTACTGATTCGTAAATTTTAGGTGGTGCATGGGGAAGGAATAAGGAAGGAAATTTAACAAAATAAATGCAAGCATTTTAGGAAAACCAAAGGCCATTTTGGAATTTACCATAAATATTATTATGCAATGGATTTTATCTCTTTATCTCTATTATGTTCTACTCAATCTTTACTATTAAAAAATAGAGTAAATTTGTATGTGCACATGTTTTGATAACACATTTTTACAAGAACCATAGGTAACGACATATCAGCAAAAGTGATAGAAGAACTTAGAACTTACATAACTGATTATACTGATTTCTGATTTTTCTTCCTACTATAATGATTCAGCATTATTTTCCAGTTGTTCAGGACATTTTCACAATGAATTACCAAAAATTATATACATGAAGATGTACTCCACATATTAGTCAATTATAATTAACCAACACATATTAGTCAATTTTAATTAACAAACACATATTAGTCAATTAACAAACAGCAGTATGTGTGAATGCCACAAACAAATATATGGAGCACTCCTGACTCCCAAGAAAGTTCCCTGGTGTCCCTTCTTTCTGGGCATCCAGGTTGGCTACTAATTTTTGTCTTCCCTAGGTTAGCTGGGCTTGTCCTTGAAATATGTATAAAGAATAATTCTTTGAAACAGAAGTCTGGTTTTCATAAGGTAAGTATTACAGTTATAGTTTCATCAATAGTTCATTTTTTATTACTGCAAACAAACAAACAAAAAAACCAAACAAACAAAACTATTATTTGCCTCAATGTCAAGGATGAGAAGTGTCAAAGATGGGAAGGGATCATAGTCCCATAAAGGACACCATGGTCTGAGGACACTCCTCTAATGCTATTTGTTACAGCTTTGCAGCTCCCAGTTGTCCCATCAGGGAGAACAAACTTTTGCACATTGTTCTTCAGCAGACATTTAGTATTAAAACTGGGGCATCTCTTCTGGGGAAAGTGCATTTGGGGTGAAGACAGTTGTAATGGTTTGTTTAGACAATGTGGGGGAAGAACATTGAGTGACAGGTAACTTTCAATATCTTTATACCTTTATATTCGGACTCTGAATGCAGGCTGATGGTTCCAAAGGGATGTCCAATTTGTGAATATCAACAAACTGTAAAGATTGGATATCATATTTAAGTGCCAATGTATGAAATAATCCCTAAAACCATTGCAAAAGTAACATTGTTTAACTATTATTGTTTGTACTATAAAGTTTTGTCAAGTATTTGAATGGATAGGGACAGCAAAGAATTTTTATCAGTAACTTTGAATATATACTTGGCTTGGCAATATCTAGTTTTAATTTATAACTATAAGAACCACAAAAGGCCTTACATGGTGGTGTTTACTTTTTAAAAGCAATATGTTTATTTTGTTTTAATTTTTGAGATTATAGTATCATCACTACATTTCTTTCTTCCTTTTCTTCCCTCCAAATGTTTCTACATATTTCTCCCAACTCCCATATCAAATTCATGGCTTCTTATTTCGCTATTATTGCACATCCCCATACACACACACACACACACACACACACACACACACACACACACACATATATATATATATATATATATATACACACACACACACATACATACATACACACATACACTAGCGCATATTCCTAGATATATCTGTTCAGTCCACATAATGTTGCATATGTGAATGTTTTCAGGGCTAACCATTTGGCACTAGATAACCAATTGATGTACTTTTCTCTAGAAAGGAATCCTTCTCCTACTCTTGATTTCCTCAATTGCCTATAGTATTCTGTGTAGGGTTGAGACCTTGTAGACTTTCCCTCATCCATTTTGGCATGTCCATTGGTACTGTTTGAATAGTTGAAAAGTCATGTTGGTAAGACTTTATGGCTGCAGCTTCTGATATTTCTAGGAGACACAAATTCATAGCCAACTTCCTAATTCACTGCCTCCTCTTCTGGCACCTCCTCTAAGTCTTAGATGTAGGAGAATTTCGTAGATGATTCTGCATAGTGGTTTTTGGTGTTTTACAGTGATCTCCATGTTACAAAGAAAGGTGTCCTTGATGAAGGGTGAAGAATATACATATCTGGAGGTGTAAGGACAAATGTTTGTAGAGTGTTGTTAGGGATTATACTGCTTTAGTAAACTCATGGTTGTAGAGTCCCATCCAATAACTATAACTCCAGTAGAATGTCACTAGAGTAGTAATCTATGTTTCCAGTACCCAGCATGGTCTCTATCTTGGGCCTTAAGTCTAATTAGAGAGCTGTTAATTACTATACCGTACCTTAAATTTTATTATGCCAAATTTCACTTTTAAAAAATATTTTCATGATCAAATCATTTGTATCCTGCTATTCTTCCTCTCTTGCTTCCCAGTCCTCCTTTACTGGTAGCTTAAAGCTACACTGTATCCTCTCTGTATATGATCATTTTTGGTTTCAAAATTCATGATTTTACATATATAATATATATATATATATATATATATATATATATATATTCTTTCAAATAATTTCAAATAATAGTCTGGCTTCCATATTGGTTAATTTGCTACATATAGTTGAACATTTCCTGCCAAGATACTACTACTGTTTACTCTGCATTTACATTCATCACAAAAGCATAGCAAGCAGAACAAACAAAAGAAAGAAAAACTCTAAGAGAATTGGAAAGTTAAGTATTTGAAATGTAACAATTTTCTAGAATTTCACTGCCCCCAGTCTCTCCTTCATCCTGTTTCTTTCCTCCAGAAACTTTGCTTAGCAATCCTTATTGTGCTGTCCAAATTGAATTTAGCCTTCTCTATATTCAATTTGTGTTATTTCTCTCTTGACACTTACCCATCTCTCACATAGGTTCACATTGGTATCGATGGAAACGCAACCCTGATTTGCTGTCACTTAGGCTTAGTTAGTCAATATTCATTAATTCTCTCTTACTGCCCATGCACCTACCTAATTATTTGCAAAACAAGGAGTATTTATACTTTCCTTCATTTAGTCATGTCTACCTTTAGTATCACAACTGATTTGTTTGTTCTTTCTTGTGTTTATACACTTTTAACTTCCCTTCTGATATGTTAAAATAATAATAAAATAATTGGCAGTTAATTCAGAGAATTCATTCTTATTTAAAAATGAAAAAAATATCAGTTTGTAAAGTTAGATGTGGTGCTTTTCATAGGCATGTGCTTATCTTGTTATAGGTAAGCAGAAATCGAAGAGGATTCTAGTGTTTTGAATAAAAAACACACCTATAGTCTCATGTAGTGTGTCCTTGTTGGAGATGTGGCCTTCTTGAGGGAAGTGTGTCATTGGGGTGGGGTTTTGAGGTTTCATAAGCCAATGCTAGGTTTAAGGTCCCTCTGGGCCTCAGTTAGCTCCGGTGTCTGACTGCATGTCACCATGCTCCCTGCCATGAAGATAATGGACTAAGCCTCTAACACTGTGACCAATTCCCAATTAAAAGCTTTCTTTCATAAAGGCTGCCTTGGTCATGGTGTCTCACTTAAGCAGTATAAAAGTGGCTAAGACAAAGATAAAAATCAAACTTTATCTTGCTGGAAGAATATGCACATAATCCCGACACATGGGATTATAATGAAGGAAGATAATGAAGCTTCTATTATAACTGAGTAATACAGGAAGTCAATATATGAGCAAATTATGTTGTTTGTAGGTAAAATAACTAAATATTGGAACACTAGGGAAAAATAAAAATAAAGAAGGAATATTTGAAACAAATTTATGACTCATGTGAATTTATGGGGTTACATTTTGGGTTTGACAACATCAAGGGAAACTTATTATTAGTATTTGAATGTTATGAATTTTCAGCTTGTGAGATTTTACACACATACACATAACACACACACACGCATATGCACACACACAATATACATACTGTCAACAATAACATGAATAGATAGAGAAAAGGCTCTCCATGTGAAATTTATCATTATTCAGTCTGAAGATTGTTAGAAAAGTCATCTATGGGTAATGTATACTATATAGCTTATAAAATGACACTTGGATAAATTCTCCATCTTTAAAGAATTTTATGGTTAAATTTTTCAGTGTGAAATAATTATACATTTAAATAATTCTCAAGCATATGAGTTTTTCTAGCACGGTACCATTCTAAATCTTGCCCAAGAACGCAGGAAAATCTCAGGGAAAATAGTCAAAAATTAGTTTGTTTATTCATTTTATAGTATATTAGTTAGAAAAAAGTCATCTCCAACATTCTTGTCACCCAGGTTTACCAAATTAATCTTGTTATTATCCGTGATCCACTCATGTATTTTTCTACTTTCCTGATATATGTGTACCTCCCTCCTTATATATCTATAGAAACGTAAAAGGAAACGAACATAATTGGTTTTATGACATAAATTTTAAAGGCCTAATAATACAAAGTGAAGGATTCATGTTGAAAAGATTAAGAAACCAGAATATTCCCAGTGGACAATAGAAAAAATTAAATAGAATTACTTATAAATTATGATCTGTTAGATTCCATAACAATGTGTAAATGCCTACTAATAAAAATGACAAAAGGAGCAGATAAATGAGAACCAAAAAATACCCTTCCAAGAAAATGACCATTTAATAAAAGAAGTAATTGAAAAATTAGAAAATTATGGTTTTGTAGTCTTCATAATAATAGCTGGTTCAGGCAAAAATGATCTCTATTGGCTAACAATGAAGAAAGCTCTGATGAGAACATCAGTGTGTACATAGTTTCAAATATCTCACCAAAAACATATAATTCATCATAAAAGAAAACAGAACTTTAAATGAGATGAATATTTACATGTTAGTCAAAGTTATTATGACAACAATGAGATAAATCAAATTGCCTGTTGTCTGACATAATGTCCTGGGAAGATGTACCATGTACTTGCGTTCCATTCCAGCTAAAAGTGCATATACCATGTCTGGCTGGGACGACTGCTCAGTGGATAAGAGATCTTGTTATGAAAGCCTAAGGACATGGGTTTGGTTGCCCAAAAACCCACATGAAAAGTTGGGTATAAAGATTGGAGAGATGGTTGTAGGGTTGAGAGCGCTGACTTCTTTTGCAGAAAACCTTAGTTTGTTTCCTATCATATACATGGTAGTTAACTGACACCTATAACTTCAGTTCCGGAATATCTGAGTTCCTCTTCTGGCATCCAAGGACATGAATGCATTGCACAGACATATATACAGACAAAACATGTATAAACATAAAATAAAAATAATATTTTTATGTTGGGTTCTTAATTACCCTAGCAATGTCAATTATGGTTTCCATGTAACCAGTGTAGGGCTGATTTGTAGATTTTTCTTTCTTCTACCCTTCTCCACCCACTTTCTTCCACCTTTTCAATCCCTAATACTAGATAGGAGAGGAAAAAAAGGATAAAGGGGGGAGGGGGCGATGTTATTTTTAGACTACTTCCTGCTGATTAAAGGTGTTGAGTTCCGTGAGACAAGTTTGATCTTCACTGTCAGGACATCTAATTTCTTCTTCTCTTTTCTTTGCCCATCACTACTTAACAAACTACAACCAACCCACAACCAACAACCCACCTCACCTCTCATTTATATATCCTCTGAAAAATCCCCAGAATTCTTCTTATCACGAAATTGCAGAAACAATCTGCAACTGGCAAATACATGCCTCTACTAAAGCACAAGACAAATCATAGTCAGCTGGTGTGGACAATCTGAAGCAGCCCCACATCCCACACCTGGGAAAAAATGAAAACATATTCCCATATTATTTGTGTTTATCCAAAGAAGCAAAAATTATTACTATAGTTCCAGCTCTTGGAGTGGGCCTACAACCTATCAGATAGTGGTTGGTTACTCTCACAACTTTTGTACCACTATTACAAAACCAGCTGTATCTTGCAGCTGTAACCAAGCACTGGGGAAGGTGAATAGAAACAAGAAGATCCTTCGCTTGCTGGCTTGCCAGCTTTTCTGGAAATAAGTGTAAGTTCCACTTTTCAGTGACAAACTCCATCTCAAGAACTTAGGTGGAGAGCTGTAGAGTGATGAATTATAAGAGGATGGACGTCAGAGGAAAATTTCAAAATCTCTAAGTAATGCTCTCCAAGTGGATTCAAGTCTTCTTTAACATTTCAGCATCATAAAGAACAAAAGATGAAAATTAATTTCACATTAAAATGCAACAAAAAGTCCAACTAGATGAATGCATTGAATGATCTTACAGTAGATTCCTTGTAAGCAGGATAAATAATGCTATAAAATAATACTGGTATGATTGACATAATTGAGTTCCCAAGGAAGCAGCCATGTGGTTGCATCCATAATCTAATTTCCTAGAGAGTTTATAGAAGAGAATCTTGGTTGAAATTCTTGAAAATGCTTTAGAAAAGTAACCCCTCCTTGTTTCCTAGCCTTCAGTGTGTACTGACATTCGGTGAGAAGAGCCTAAGTTGATGATAACTATCCTGTCTCTTTTTACATATTTATATCTTATATTGACTTCCATATATCTCTGCACTATAAAAACCTCACTTCTTTTGTATTAGAAAATTAATGCTGAAAGAAAAGGGTCCTTTGACTACTTTCTCTATAGGTGACTCAGGGATCAATTGTAACTATATCAATCACTCATATTCCTTCTGGCTATTCTATGTTAAAATGAATTAAATTTATTTATTTAAAATGTCAATTTTGTCATTTTAGTAGTTTAATGGAGGAATGAAAGAAACTTTATATCATCAAATAGATATAATGGTATAATCTATTTTTATAAATTTAACTCTTACTATAAATCAGTGAAAGGAAAAAAATTACCTTTCTTCTTAGGAGTAAATTGTAATTCAGAAAGATTAAGCCGCTTGCCTAAAGTAACCTGGGAAGGTGTGATTTAAGAAATTTTCATACTGTAAGTTTTAGACTTGTTCGTTATGAAAACCAATTTCTAGCTCTCAACTTGAGCAGCTTGGTAGACAATAGTAAGTAGACAGATGACCAACTACCACATCTGTAAAAACACATCACATACATCTTCTTAGGCACCTTGCTGCCTAGAAAGCAAGTACAAGGTAAAATCGTGTGTGTGTGTGTGTGTGTGTGTGTGTGTGTGTGTGTTGCATTTCCTTTCTTTCATGTACTCTTTTAGAGGTTAGTTCTTCCAAATAGTCCCTTGATTTTATATCTTTGTAAAGTCGATTATGCAGATATTATTGTGCTTATTTTCCTTGGGAAGAAATTGTAGTGCTCAGGTTTAGGGTGTAAGTACACAGAATTAGGTAAAGGGATATGTTTCTCTCAGTTCTGACTTTAAATTGTTTTCTAAATTCATTTTTAAATCACCACTCTTTGACACTGCCACACAATTTGCTTAAATCTCAATTATAGTACGGATCACACATGTCTCACTGTAGAATTCTTTCTAATCACATCAGAGAGTGCAGTTCATTTCATTATAATCATCATTGTCTTTGAATAAAGTTTCACACATAATGGGTAATCAATAAATTTCTAATAACACATCAGGTGTAGCAAGTATTAAATGGCGTCATTGTAGTTCTACATTTAAGTCTTGTTATAAACTCAATTACGGGAAACATCTTACTTAAATTTTTTTTGAGAAAGGTACAAAATAAATGTGGGAACAAGGGAGTTTCTAAAGTCTTAATATGCCTTGTAAATAAAGACTGCAGGTGCCTCCCTGGCATGGTTTTGTTTTAAACCATAACAAATGTAATTAGCAGGTGAGACTCCAACTCCAGTCACCGAGGGACTGAGTATAATTATGCAGCTGCATGGAGAAATCAATAATCATAGGTGCGAGAAAGAGGCAGTGTACAGTAAGCTCCTGTCTCAGGTACAATTCCATCGTAGATGATGCTAAAGAGGTTGGAAGCCATTTTTATCTTGTTGCAATATAATCAGAGTGATCTCACATCATTCAGCAGCTGACAGAGGCTTGTTTGTTTGTTTTGTTGTGTCTCATTTTCATTTTGTTTGTCTGTGAATGGCCTTTGACCCAGGAAATAATTACATTACACAGTGTTAACCTAATAGCACAAAGTACAAGCTAATATTCATGCAGCTATGGAGAATTTTCTTTTGTGCCTAAAACCTTGCTTTGGAACCAGGTCTTCCTTTAGCAACTCCTCAGAAAGAAATATGGGTATCTCCTAGCAATACCCCATCCCCCCCATCCCTTTTCTGTCAAGGCTAAATTTGATGTCCTTTTATATTGTAACTGGTAGAGAGAATTTACTATCTTGCAGGTTATTAAATCATTTTAAATGCAACACAGGATAACATAAATGTGGACTGTAAGGTATGAAAGTGAGAAAAATTAATAACGGAATAGTAGACATGAAGTCCCTTCATAAATAAGTACTTTGGCAGCTGGGTATTTCACGAGCTGAAGAAAATATAGCCGATGCCAATGATAAGGAATTTATTAGTATATCCCTAAATACTACAAATTACAAACTATTGCTTTATTGGTATATTATAATTGCTGTGATGTTTTATTTAAGAAATGCTAGTAGTGCATAAGGACTTCTCAATTAGGTTTTAGGAGTGAACTGTAATCCCTAAGCTTCTTTAGGGGTGTAACATCTTTAGACTTTTACTCTTGTTGCTTTAGTTTCATAAATATTGCAAATGTTTGTTTGATTTTAACTTTGCAATCAATCTATGTAAATGTCTCTCATGAAAAGGATTTAAACAAGCCTACATCAGCATGTTCATGAATCCTGGCTCCTGTCTTAGAGCTTTGTCAACACATGATGAACGACCTTCACTATGAATGCAGAAAAAGCTCCTTTGTTCTAGCATCTATATTTGTAAATAAAGTTTAATTGAAAACTTCCATGTCTAACTAAATGTTAGTACTTCCATATCTAACTACTGTTAGTGACTATTTAGTGCAATGATAGTTGAGCAGTTGTGACCTTCTTTTTTGTGTCCATAGCTACTACGAGCCTAACCTCTTAAACCTAACAAGTTAATCTAGGAAAATCTTGTTCATAGATTCAAAACCTACATTTCTGTTGGTTCTCTTCTGGATGAGATGTTGTTTTCTGGACTTCCTTATACTTATCTGGAGTATATAACCGGATTTTTGTTGGTTGGTTATGACTAAAAGTGATATGAAATATATTTTATATTTTATATTTACCCTAAAAATTAGTACATCCTGTGCCACTGTAATTTTCCTATGCTCCTATGTAGCTCAGTTCCTAGAAGAGGGTATTTATAACCTCAACTGGATTTTATTAGAAGTAGAAAATAATCTCATGTAGCTTTACCCAAGGATTTGCTTAGGATATTACAATGTTACCTAACCTATCCCTCCTAATAAACACATGTGATCTTTTCTTGAAATTGATACACTGCTATAGGAACACTTATAATGCCATATTTGGGGTTCATCCTGGAGAGCATGCAGGGAACCATGCACGGGAACTGAGGTACCTGTGGATGAAAACTTCTGTTCTAGCTATTGGAGGACCTGCATGAAGACCAACCTGCTTGTTGTGGATAGCCTCAGCCTTGTATTTTGATCCTAGTTCCACCCTCCTGGGAGGGACTGTAGAGGAGGATTGGATCAATGTTGTGGATAGCCCCAGCCTTGTATTTTGATCCTAGTTCCACACTTCTGGAGGGGCTGCAGAGGATGATTAAATCTGTACACAGGTGACGTCTTGTAACCTTCTGTCCAATTAAAACCAATAAAATAAAGGCTAGAGCCAGAGATTGGGCAGTAGAAGGGGAGGTGGAAAAAAAGGCTTAGGGGAGGAGAGAGTGAGAGGAATTCAATATAAAAGAAGAGGAATAGCAGGCAGAAGGAAGCAGAGAAGAAGAAGAAGGAGAAGCAGGAGGAAGCAGGCAGAAGGAAGCCGGAGACAGAAGGAAGCCGACTATGGAGGAGCCGAAGATCGGAGGACAAGGATGTGGCCTGGATGAACCGCAAGTTATAAGGGATCTCATAGCCGGGGATTAGAGTAGTGTAGCGGTAAATCTGCCCAATCTAGGCATGCTATTTATACCAATAATTATTGAGTTGTGTCTTTCTTTACTGATCTCCTTCGGGTAGGAGATCTTACAGCGGCGGCAAATTTGGAGGCTTAAATAATTTCCTCTACTACAAATTGGTGCCCAATGCCAGAGGCCGATTTAAATAATCATTTCTACTACAAATTGGGCCCAATTTTTCCTTTACTGGTCTCATTCAGGTAGGAGATCTTATTTGGGGTTTAAATAATTCCTTCTACTACACCTGCTCATCTACTACATATGCACAAAGTCCTATGTACATTCCATGCTCGTTCTTTGGTTGGTGATTCATTCTCCGGGAGTCCCAAAGGTCCAGATTAATTAACTCTGTTGGTTTTCCTGTGGAATCCCTGTTCTCTTTGAGCCCCTCAATCTTCTCCCAAATCTTCTGTAAGACTCTCCCAGATCTATTTAATGTTTGGGTGTGGGTGTCTGTATCTCTTTCCATTGGCTACTGTGTAGATCCTCTCAGAACATAGTTATGCTAGAGTCCTGTCTGTTGAGGGAAATATTAAAGTTGAACGGCAAGTTCCCATGATATGCCCAGCTACTCTCTGCCCCAGAGGGCTGGCTGGCCTGTTCTTATCTCGTGCAGACTCTCTGACTCTGAGTTTCAAAATCTCTCTACCCAGCTCCCTAAGTTCCCACTGATGGGTGGCTATCATGCCAGCCCCACACTTCAAACCCCCCACGGTCTTTTGTGTTGCACACCAGGCAAACCCACACTTTGCCACCATATCTTTCTCTCTAGAACCCAAACGAGCCATGAGCCACGGAGAAAGAAAAACACAACACAAACTTAGTTCAGAAACAATGGTAACTTAATTGCTGGACACAACAATGAGAATCCTAGTCTTGTAAGCTGTATTAAATCTAATTCCTCTGGTGTTGAATCTTGGTGGATCTGCCATTGAAACCAGGAGACACTAGTAGCTACATCTTGTCCTTTTGCTATCCCTATCCAAAAGGGCCCTAACTCTCTCCTGCTTCCTCTCTTCCCCTATCCAACACTGGAAGTCCTTGGCTCCTTTATTCATTAAGGGATGGTTTACAAGAAGTACCTGACTGCCTGATTGACTCACTCTTGGTCCACATCCCCTCCTAAAAGATCAGAATTAACATCAAAATACAAACAGCACCAGGCCCATCTATAACACCTACAAGCCTAAGGAAGTATCATTAATAGTGTCACAGATTGGTTCTTGCCCTTGGGATGGATTTCAAATTTGCCAGTCATTTGTTAGCCATTCCCTCAGTCTCTGCTCTGTCTTTGTCCCTGAACAATACAAAGAATCAACAAAACCTAGAGCTGATTATTTGAGAAAATCAACAAGATAGACAAACTCTTAGCCAAATCAATCAAAGGACAGAGAGACAGTATCCAAATTAACAAAATCAGAAAAGAAAAGGGAAACAACAAACACCAAAGAAATTCAAAGAATCATTAGATCTTACTTCTTCAAAAACATGTACTCCACAAAATTTGAGAATCTAAATAAAATGCATGATTTTCTAGACAGACCCCAATTACTAAAGCTTAATGAATCAAGTAAACTATCTGAATAGTCCCTAGAACTA
Source organism: Mastomys natalensis (assembly GCA_021653895.1). Taxonomy (NCBI): domain Eukaryota; kingdom Metazoa; phylum Chordata; class Mammalia; order Rodentia; family Muridae; genus Mastomys; species Mastomys natalensis. The sequence goes on from JAJTUV010001399.1 coordinate 783,021, forward strand.
CTATGGAACTATAATCAGTCATTTAAAAGTTTCTCAATCAAAAAAAGCCCTAGGACAGATAGTTTTAGTGCAGAATTCTAAGAAGATGCAATGCCAATATTCCTCAAACTATTCCACAAAATCGAAACAGAATTCATTCTATGAGGCCACAGTCACTGTGATACCTAAACCACACAAAGCCTCAACAAAGAAAGAGAATTTCAAACCAATTTCTCTTATGAACATTGATGCAAAAATACTTGAAAACTGAATCCAAGAACACATCAAGGACCTCAATCACCATGATCAAGTAGGCTTCATCCCAGGGATGCAGGGTTGGTTCAATATAGGAAAATCTATCAGCATAATCCAGTATATATATAAACTGAAAGAAGACAAACACATGATCATCTCACTAAATGCAAAAACAGTGTTTGACAAATTCCAACACTCCTTCATGATAAAAGTCTTGAAGAAATAGGGGATACAAGGGACATACCTAAACCTAATAAAGGTAGTATACAGCAAGCCAATAGCCAATATCAAATTAAATGGGGGGAAACATAAATCATTTCCACTAAAACTGGGGACAAGAAAAGGCTCTCCACTTTCCCCAAATCTCTTCAATGTAATACTTGAAGTTCTAGCAAGAGCAATGAAACAGCTAAAGGACATCAAGGGGATATAAATCAGAAAGGAAGAAGTCAAAGTTATCACTATTTTCAAACGATATGATACTATGTATAAGTGACCCCAGATTTCTAGTAGAGAACTCCTGTAGCTGATGAGCATCTTCATCAAAGTGAATGGATATAAAATTAATTCGAAGAAATCAGTAACGCTCTACTACACAAGCAACAAGCGGGCTGAGAAAGAAGTTAGGGAAACAATACACTTCACGATAGCCACAAGTTACATAAATATAACTTGGTATAACTCTAATCAAGCAAATGAAAGACCTATATGACAAGAACTTCAAGTCTCTGAAGAAAGAAATGAAGATATCCGAAGATGGAAAAATCTCCCTTGCTCACGGATTGGTAGGATTAACCTGGTGAAAATGGCTATCTTACTGAAAGCAATCTACAGATTCAATGAAATTCCCATAAAAATTCCAACACAATTTTTCACAGATCTTGAACGATTCTCAACTTCATATGGAAAAAGAGATTGTTAATCATGAGTGTACCATTCTGGGTATGAGCATGAGGCATCTATAAAGTACTTTAAACCCATCCCGACAAGGCCAGCATTCAATGAAACTATTTCTCAGCTTGCGATGAAAGGTTCTCAGATATTCCTGTGTGAACTTGAGTAGAAACTGGGAACTTATGGAAGCCTCCTATTCCTCTGAGAACCAGAGACTAATGCTCCTTAGAAGACTTTCTATTCACTCATAGATACATCTGAGAAAGCAGAAAAGGATGATTAAATTTCATTATCATTGACTACCATTAGAAAATGTCCTGTCTCTAAAGAATGCTTTTCTATGCTAGAGATTACAAGTACAATTTCACATATTATAAAATATGTATAGCAATTGTTTTGGACATCATTAGTCAAAGGCAGTCATTAGCTGCTATGACATTGCTTTGAAGAGCTATCCCTACTCAAAGAGTTCAGTGGTTCTGATAAATTATATCCATGTCTAGTTCATTCTTTCTTTACTTGTTTAATCACACTGCAACTGTACTTTGAATATTTATTCAGTCCCTAATGGGATAAAATAATGTGAAAAGAACAGAAGGTAAGATGAAAACTGAAGCATTCCACAATAGTCCTGGGATAGAACACATTAAAAACTTTCTTTGCCAAGGGCTGGGGTCAAGGCAGTCTCCACGATTATGATATGTAGGTTAACAAATACAGACTGTACTTAAGGATATACCTAGATATCATAATAAGGAATTACTACCTGTTACTTCAGTTTGTGTCAAAATGAAGAAATTTTACTGTGGATGATAAGCAATATGAAGGTGATTTACAAAAGTGATTTTAAAACACCAGGAAAAAAAAAATCTCACTACCTACTTAAATACTCTCTAAAGTAAAGATAAAAACAAATTGGAAACTTCCTTAATCGTTTGCCCAGTGAGATGAAAGAGATTTCCAGAGAATTAAGTCATAAACAGCCAATATTCTTGGGCAAAGAAGATACACGCTGTAAAAAGATGGCTGTGTTCTAATTAGTCTTAGGTAAATGAGCCCTCAACACTGAAATGATATCTTCTAATTTTTTTAATAAAAGCCAATATAAAATTCCAGACTTGGGTAGGACAAAATACACATTCATTAATGTACAAGAGCTGTTATTTTTCCACGGGTCATTTTGTCCTTTGCCAAAGAGTCATTGAAGAAGAAATGGATCCCTCTGGTCAGAGAGCTTTTTAATCTTGTCAGTAGAACTCCTGTCTGATATATTTTGTATTACTGCACTCTGTAGGTTCAAGTACCCTCAAAGTGGAGAAGCCAGAAATCCAACCCAAAGCCTTTTGTCTTATTCAATGACTACCTTTTATTGATCTGACCTGGGCAGAACAATCAAAATATTACCCTCCTCCTGTGAGAGACCCACAGCTACTTTTAAGGTCTGGTTAAAGACCAGTGTCCCAGTCTCCAGTGTATTACACCACAATCTATTTTTTAAAATTTTTTATTGGATATTTTATTTACATTTCAGATGTAATTCCCTTTCCCCATTTCCCTCTCACCCATTCCTCCCTCCTCCTGCTTCTATGAGGATATGCCCCCACCCACCCTCCCACTACCACCTCCCCACCCACGATTTCCCCCACACTGGGGCATCCAGTCTTCACTAAACCAAGGACTTCCTCACCACCTATGCCTGACAATGTCATCCTCCCCTATGAATACAGCTGGGGTCATGGGTCCCTCCCTATGTGCTCCCCGGCTGGTGGTTTAGACCCTGGGAGCTCTGGTTGGTTTGTATTATTGCTCTCCCCATGGGGCTGCAAACCCACAATCTATTTTTTATATGTATTTTTGCTATTTTATAAATGGTCCCAGACATACAGTTCTTGGAGAATTCAATCTGAGTTTCAACAGTTTTTGTTGCTTTTTCTCTGACACCAAGTGACCTTTCATTTGGTTCTTCTACTGTCTACCCTTCCACAGCCATGATTTCAGCTGCCAATAAAACTGGTCATAGTTATACAACTTGAAAGCCAGCTGCTTAATAATATCTACTTCCATTTACAGCAATTATAACATGAGCAACTTGAAAATAAAAGACTCTTAAAGCTCATGATTTCTTACAAGTCTGCATGGAAAACAAATTGTTGCTATTGACAGAACAACGTTTTTTTCAGAGTTTAATAACATTATATTTCAATTCAGTCATAAATATACATTACTCCAAACCATAATTACATCACTTTTCGATGGATGAATAACAAAGCATATATTTAGCACAACCTACCTTTCCATGAAGTCTAGGCATAGCTTCTGGATCATTCACTCGGGTATTCACAAAACTGTAATCTACGCATAAGACAAGGTTTGCACTATGTCATTCAAACTTGAGTCCTTCAATTGATGTTGTTGCTAATACAATTCTGTTCTTTGCAGTAATAGGCTGGGAGCTTTCACCCTTAAGACCTGCCCACTCTTCTTTGCTATGTAGCTGTATCAGTTTCCTTGCCAACAGAAGAGGGAAGCAACCCTGTTACTTCCCCGATTTCTAACTTACAAACACTCTTTGAAGGTTTCTTCTGATTAATGAGATGTAGTCAATAGAACAACCCTTTGAGCAACACAAAATAAATTAATGAAGATCTTGATAGCTGCAAAATTCCTTCATCTTTGCCACATAATATAACATCAGATAATATAACAGGGAGATTTCCTATAATATCATTGGTTCATTTTACCTTTCTTCTTCAAAATGCCCAAGGGTTTCTATTTCACTTGCAAAGAAATCCCAATGCAGTCTAGAAGGCTCGGCATATTCGAGACCCTGCCTCTCAAATCCTGTCGCACATCATACATGTGCTTTGGTGTCAATGTCAGGAAGTCACTGATTTGTTGCAACAATGGCCTTACACCTCTACGCTTCTCTGGTCTTACCCGGGTTTTTCACAGGATTAGTGCCTTCTGTTGTCCAGGCCTTGACAGTAAAGTTAACTCACAGTTGATGTTTGTTTTGATAGTATATCTATGATTGTAAAACTGTGCATCCTTGTCGCGTCCCTCGGCTGGCAAGTAAGACACGACACGCCTGGATTCTTCTCTGACAGCTCTTTTATTCCAGGCACAATCTTCATCCAACGAAGGGGAACCCCAAGCAGCAGAAATGCACTGCTTATATACCCTTCCAAGGGGGTGGGCCAGGCAGCCTGTTCTCTCAGGATTGGTTAGGGCCAATACCTCATTAGCATAAGCCCCAGGATTGGTTAGGGCTCATGCCTCATTAGCATAAGCCCCGTGATTGGTTAGGGCTTGAGCCTCATTAGCAAAGCCCTCTCAGGAGGGGCTTGAGGCTGACGAATGCGCAGTAGGCTTATACAGGACGCTACGCTGGCCATGTTGGAAACTGGCGCCGTCTCTTCGGACGCCTACACATCCTGGTTTTTATATTTTGTCTATTCATAACATAATGTTGGCTCTTCAGTCATGCACCATCCTGCAACCCCAAGGAATCTCAAACATGCCTTTCTTGCACAAATAGACACTTTTGAGTTTCTGCACATTTATTCACTGCAATCACACTAAGATCCAGATTTAGAATACACCCATAGACCCTTCATTATAATAGAGGTACATTCAATAAATAATTCTTAAATGAATACAGCATTAATCTTTTTTCCACATCATTGTACGTGTCTTGCTCCTCAGAAAATCTTCTCACCAATTCAAAGACTTGAAGATCTTTTTCCTTTAGTTTTTATGTCTGTTCTCTTGTGTCACTTCCTGTTAAATTCTATTTCTTCTTCTGTAACTAAAAAGAGTCATATACATAGGCATGTAACACTTTGTTTAACTTGTTGTATACTACATATACATAGAGTAATTTATATATTTTATATTCATAAGGGATAACTCCAAATACCTACTTTCTACCACCCAGCTAATTTGAATTGTTACTACAAAGAATGTCTTCTACAAGGTGAATTTCTCTACCTGCTCCCTCGGCCCAATAGCAGGTGCTCTGTAAATGCTTTACATGGTGCTACTTGGAATCTGTCCTCCAGGGGCATCTTGCACGATATATGATAGAACATAGAAGAATTAGGAGAGTTCAACTCAGATATGATTTGTAGCATATCAGGTCAAGAGTCAAATTGTAGGACTGGGAGCCACATGTGACTGCAAAACAATTTTTATTGACCCAACCAGGGGTTAGTAACATCCGTCAAGTGGTGCACAGACAGATACTTGATATTTTTCAGCTGTAGTGAGAGTTCCACTGACATCTCTAGACATTATCCTCATCTGTCTCCATGTTTGCTGTCCTTTCCCCATCGTGAAAACTCATTTATGATCAGATCGTTTGACTGAGCAACACTGGTCTTTTAAAAACTATGTTAGAAAAAGAGGGAGCTTCAAGATACCATTTCCAGTTTTTCTTATATCTTTAGGCAAGATGATATAAAAGGTATGTGCTTATTTAACAAAAGTGCATTCTCCCTTGGTTATCTAAGATTTAAATATCCTTTCAAAAGAAGATATAGATGAACAAGAAAAAAATTATACTTAAGATTTTTCAAGTAATGTTTTTAAAAAGGAGAATATTTTAGAATTCAGAATCCACTGAAATTTAAGTGAACCCGTGTTGAATTTTAAGAAATATCAGTCCTTTGCACATTTTTCTCTTCTCCTCATTTTTTCCAAAGGAACTTTCAAAATCCCTAGTAAATACAGAGAAAGGATAGCAAAGAAATAGAAATGGCAAAGAAAAAGAATGCATTTCTTCACTTTTTAAAATATTGCTGTATTACCTCCCTGTATATAAATTTCTTTACCATGCAGAGCGATTACTCTGGTAAACATGCAAGTTCATATATCTCTGAGTTATGTTCTGCTTAGCTGCGTGAATTGATAAATCCTTTACTAATTTGGAATTGTGCTTCATGAGTTCATTTAGTAATGACTATTTCACTTGCTGAATGATAGTAACTCGTGTTTGAACTAATTAAAATATCTTGTTAAATATTTGCCGACCATCTATGTGGTGGGTACTACAATAGATCTGTCAGAATTGTCTTTATTTTAAGTAGAAAATACGTGTTTTGTATAGTTCTTGTATTATAGTATATATTTACTGCAAATTAAAGACTAGTTTCTGGTCACTTATACCAACCAAACATGTAAAGAAAATACATACCACCTCTTATTCATTTTTCTTTCCAGAAAATTTAACACTTTTAAAGTTTGTATCTTTTATAGGGTAATATATTTACTATGACTCTTTCAAAAATGGGTAATTTGGATTTATTTTTCATTAACCTTATAAAAAATAGATTCATGCATTACAGTTTACATCAGAAATCATAATATGATTATAATATTAAATATAAACCTAAACTATAAAATACCTAGAAGAAAAATAAATATGGAGACCATATACTTTTATTTAAATTTTTTAATTCAATATATTTTGATTATATTCTTTCCTTTCCTCAAAATCCTACAGGATATTCCTGAGAACCTACTAAACCAAATTCATGTTTCTCTGTCTAATAAAAATAATTAAAATAAAAACTAACAAAAAACCATTACACAAAAAAAACTTGTATTATTCCATTTAAAATAAAGACAATAACTAATTTGCTAAAAGTCAGTTTGTGAGGACTTTTTATCAAATTTATTATTTTATATTTATTGAAATACCAAATTTATGGTTTTCAGAAATTTTAGAACTAGCATCTGTTCTCTTTTCTGTTTTTTTCTAAAGCAATTCTTCAACTACTGCCACATGTAGTTGATAAATAGACAAACACAGCAGAATATAACATCCAAAAGTCAAATCATCTAAGTACAATCAATAAATTTTGACAGTAGTACAGGGAACTGAAAAAGATTTAAGCAAATACTCTACCAAGAAGTTATAACCAAGAAATTTTCACATAATTTTCATACTTTAGAGCACTAGCCATAAACATAGCTTCTCCTGTGATAAACCACCTGCAGTTACCCTTTGCTGAAGAAACAAAATATTTCCATATTATTTTAGACAAAATGTAACTTACCATGGTCAAAAAAGGATTGTCAAAGTAACTGTATTACTGATAGGATTTATTATATGCAATATATTATGATCAACAATGCATCTTCAATATATTCACTTAGTTTATATCTATCTTTTCTTCTTTATAACTAAGGATTAGGTAATAATGTTTTCTAAAATAAACATTTCTAAAAATCATGATGTAAGTGCCCTACACTGCCATATGTGTTTCATCTGCTTGCTTTCCCTCAAGATAAATGAGCCTTTGTTAGCTTCCTTTCTGGTACTTAAGCTTCCAAGGCTGTGTGAGCACCTCAAAGACTTGAACTTCCTTCAAATGATCACAAGGCGGCAGTGTACACAACTTTAAAGGAGAATGATAAACATCTGCAGTATGTTGGCAATTGCCTGGGATGTAAAGGTTATAACTAATTGGTAGACATTTCAACAAAGAAAAGCTACACAAGTTGTTACAGCCTCATTAAGACCTTAAAGCCTATGCTACATTTCTGGTTACATAGTTTTTCTGTTTTCCTGAGGAAAGGCCTTACTTTGTAGTATAGGCTGGTCTAGAAGTAATGATTCTTCTGCCTCAACCATGAGTACTGGGTGTGCAAACATGTATGATTGTGCCTAGACTATATTTTCCCTCTATAATGTACAAGGAAAAAAACTTACTTAAAGACATAGGCATATATCAATTTTTATATTTTCTATATGAAATGCAAGTAGTTGTATGCAAATATAATTAATGGTCCTAAAATTCAAGTGAATTTCTTAGGTGAAAACATTTGTCAGGTTATTACTATGTTTTGAGCATGTATGTTTTGCTTCCAGGAATCATGATAGAATTCATCTATCAATAGAAATAATGTTAGGAAATGATAAGATTGTTATGGAGACCTTAAAATTGAATATTTCTTAACTATAACTTTAAAATCATTATTGTAGAAGTGACTTGTATTTCTTTTATTCATGTGATCTTTTAATTTCATAATTATTTCTTTCATCATCTTATTATCTTTTTGATTTATGAATATCTTTCTTTATCCAAAATCATTAAAAGAACTTTCTTTAAAGAGTAATATTATAGACCTGATATTTCATATAGATAGAGAATGAATAAGGGGTGGCATTTAGAACATCATTTGCTTTGGATGTAACTTTTAATAAGCTTTTGTCATCATGCAGTGGATTAAGAATTTCCTAATAATATTCAAATGATAACAAGGAAGACCTTTCTGAGAAGGATCATACACAAAGATATATCCTTAGACTAATCAAAGACTTGAGGGCATAATAATTTGTTTCTTCTCTGTAATTCAGAATTTCTACCTTGCTTCTGCAACTTCTGTGAGTATCTCTTCCACAGACATATTTATCATTTGCTTGGCCTACAGAAGACTGAAAAGTAGCACTATGAAGATTTGAAGATAATTTTGAATTTAGTCCCCTCTCTTAATGATGAAGAAAATGAAATACGAGTATTCTTTTGATATCTGCAGAACATTTTATTCTACTTTTCTTGGTGTGATAAAATATCCTTTGTCTATTTATCATTTGCTTGGCCTACAGAAGACTGAAAAGTAGCACTATGAAGATTTGAAGATAATTTTGAATTTAGACCCTTTTAACGATGAAGAAAATGAAATACAAGTATTCTTTTGATATCTGCAGAACATTTTATTCTACTTTTCCTGGTGTGATAAAATATCCTTTGTCTGTAAAAAATAGGTCCTTCATTTTCTACTAATAGGCAACAGAGAAACAAAAGTGTAGTAGAAATGAATATTCAAATCAATGGAGAAAAGATAACTGTTTTCTTGTCAAATGCACATTTATGAAATATTGTTTTGTGTGTGATCTTTAAAGTCAAATATTATATCCAAATGTTTCTTCATTACTTTCTGTAATGCTGCCAATTTTCTTGGGAAAAAATCATCTAATGAATTAAATTTATTTTACATTTTATTCTCTTCAATTTGTCTCTTGCATGAAACATTTTCCTACCTTAATTCTATTTACATAGTATGCCTTTGTCATACTTCTCATAAATATCTATTTTTTCCATTAAAATTTGGTATATGCTGCTCAGAATGGACAAAAAGAAATTTTGAACTCTGTACTATGCTGTCCTAGTAGATATTGCTTAGCATATATAAAAGTGATGAATCTTCTAAAATGTAATTACATGGTCTTTGGGATATCCATTGTATCATAGAAAAATAGTCTTTTCCAATTGTAGACCATACAATTTGTAGTCAGAAATTTCATTTTAAAAATGTTTGTCACAAATTCTAATGGCAAAATGTGGTAACTCACAAAACCAGTAAATTATAGTTTCTCCTAGTAGCTCAAAATTTAAGATGTCAATACTACATGTCGTGTATTGACATCTTAAATTTTTCGTGTTTATGATCTGGTGCACAGGAGAATTGCCCTCACATATACTGGTTGTCTTTCTCATATGGCTTTTATGGACAAAGGGTACAGACACTTTCTTTAGAGAAAACAGAGAAATATTGTTCTCTAAGGTTTTCTGAGTACATTTTAGGTACAGACAGAATGTACAACCACTCGCATCATTGTAATTAGGTGCCATTTAATGCAACTGGGCGTGCACTGCTGTGGGTTTATGAGAGAGTAGACAGTGGTAAGGGTCAAACGCTACAGAAAATAGTTGTTGTCTAATAAAAACAGAATTTCCATTTTATAAGAAAAGAGAGTTGCAAAGACGGATACTGCAGACTTAGATACGGTTATAGACTTGGATATTGGATCAAAGATATGGATTACAGGAATGCGATTACAGGACAGAGCTGTATACAGGATGGATCTGGTACAGGGACAGATGCTGGATAAGGACAGTTGCTGATTACAGGGACAGATGCTGGTTACAGGGACAGATGCTGGTTACAGGGACAGATGCTGATTACAGGGACAGATGCTGATAACAGGGACAGATGGTGTTACAAGGAGAGATGCTAGTTACAGAGATGGATGCTGATTACAGGGATGGATGCTGGCTACAGGGAGACGGTTACAGGATGGTTACAGGACAGATGCTGGTTACAGGGACAGATGCTGGTTACAGGATGGATGCTGGTTACAGTCGATGCTGGTTACAGGGACAGATGCTGGTTACAGGGACAGATGCTGGTTACAGGAGAAGATGCTGGTTACAGGGACAGATGCTGGTTACAGGACAGATGCTGGATTACACGGACAGATGCTGATTACAGGGACAGATGCTGGTTACAAGGAGATGCTGGTTACAGGGACAGATGCTGGTTACAAGGAGAGATGCTGGTTACAGGGACAGATCTGGGTACAGGACAGATGCTGGTTACAGGGACAGATGCTGGTTACAGGACAGATGTTGTTTACAGGGACAGATGTTGTTTACAGGGACAGATGCTGGTTACAGGGACAGACGCTGGTTACGAAGACGATGAGGCTGATAGTTTAACAATATTGGACATGAGTTTGATGCTACATCAGTGGTTAAATGGTTAATACTTAAAATGGTAAAGATGGTAAATTTTGTTTTCTGTACAAAATTAAAAAGCAATGAAAAGGCAACACACCTTGAAAAGAAATAGAGGAACTTCAAGGTGTTGTTTCTACAGATAATCATTGATCTGAATGGCAGTGTCCTGAGGACAGTCTTGGCTATATCATTCTCCTCTGCTCTACTGAGAGGATTTGCCAAGATTCATGTAAAGGAATTCACAACTTGATAGTTAGGACATATAAACGTACCTTGAAATCCATCAGCAAGATCAAGATAATTACTTTACCCATCCCCATATGAGTTTATTGATGCCCATTTGTAATTTTTCTCTTCTCATGACTCACTATATTATACTGTATGTATATACCACATTCAATAGTTCTTTTTAACTCTTGGACGACTTAAAAAATTACCAAATAGTTAATAAATAGGTATACATCTATTTATATGTCTACTTTTCTTTTTGAGGAAGTCCCAATATCTTTATTTCAATAGAAGCATCACATTTTCAGTGATGTATTGAAATTTTAACCTCTATCCGTAGGTCAGTGCATAATTCAGGTCTCATTAGAGAAGCTTCTTCTTCTAGTAGATGGTAGTTAACACAGGGACCCACAACTGATAATATGCAGAGAGTGAGAAACTTTAGAGCACTTAACCATAAATGATATGTCTGTATTAAACCACTCCCCTCAGAAATCTATGCAAGAGAGGAGGCAGATGATTGTAAGATCCAGACGTGATAGATGACTTGAAAGAATCAGACTCACCGGGCTGATACACATATGAACTCAAAGAGATTTTTACAGCATTCACAAGACACAGAGATTCACACCAGACAAAATTCCAGCACTGAGAAGAAGTGGACACAAAGTCCCACCACTTACAAAGACATTCTTTGCAATTGATATCTTCTAAAGGAACAAACAAAAATTGTTTCGTAGAGTGTAACTGGGTGTGCCAACCACAGTAAGGGCAACCCCATGCCCAGTGGCAGTTGGCCAACACAAAACAGAGCTTTCACCTGTGTGTGATCAATGTAACGTCTTATCAGAAAACAATTACATCAAATTAGTCTTTCATCATTTTCTAAGAATAGATCTATATACTACCACTTAGAAATACTTCCTGAGCTTGAAATTATTGATGATTCTTGGTGCTGGTCCTAGTTGTGGGTGCATGCTCACACTGGGCTCTTTACACATTTCTACATCAAGTCAGAAGTTGTTCAGGGGTATCCCCACCATTCACTGCTTTAAATGTCTAGAATATGGTAGATAGTATGTTCTGTGTTATTGTTTAGTGATCTGCATGGTGATTCTGTTGAAAATCTAAGGCCTTCCTTTTATAGAATAATCATAGAAACCAGGAACTCTGTTTGTACTTTTCCTTCCAGAAAATCTGATCTCTGTGTTCATTAGTAAAAATATTAATGTAAGGTCAAATTGATATTTGTGGTGATGATCTAGGTATTCATGTCATGAAGAATCTCAAATAAATAAATAAATAAAGAAGGAATGTTAAGACCACCCACTCTGAGCACGTCCATGGTCTGTGAGTTTCTGACCTGACTGTGAACCCGTGGCCCTCTGTATGTAAGTAGTTCCTTTCATCTCTTCTGCTCTTCCTGATCCCGTTGATCTTTTTCTGGTTCTGTCTACTGGTATTTTGCATTGATCTTCAGTTTTCATGCTTAATTCTGTCCTCTATGATTAGACCTGTCATATTCAGATGTTTGCTTTTGCATTTTATTTTCAAAGTTGCTTTAAAACCCTTAGGATTATGTTTCCTATGGAACTGTCACTATGTAAAAGTCAACCGAGGAAAAGAAATACTCAAAAAGTCAACAAAGTCAATTTATAATAAGAATAGCTCTTGAAAAAAGTCAAAGAGTAGAGGAAAGAGAGAAATACAAAGTAATTGGCAGATACCATATCCTCAGAGAAAATCAGGGGATATATCTTAAAAGAGAGAAAAAAAAAAAAAAACAAGTGTGCCAAAGTACATTATTTAAGATGTATATCCTAGCAAGAATCAGAAAGATTTTTTTTTTTTTTAGTTTTGTGATTATTTTACCATCTATCTGTTTTCCTGTTCATAAAAAGATGTTTTTCTTCAATTAAGAGCTGTTAGCTTCAAGGTTTCTCCCTCTCTTTTGTGTAATGTCTGGCTGTGGGGATCTGTACTTGTTCTTTGATTATGGCTAGTTAAGGCACTAGTCTGCAGAATACCACTAATAATCATTTTATCAGTATTTTTTTTAATGCATCCTAGATCTGTAGGCTGTCTAGTCTCTGGTTCTTAGTCACTCAAGCAGTGTCAGTTACGGGTTCCATTTTGTGCAGTGGCCCCTAAGTCAAACCAGACATTGTTTGGTTATTCCTACAAGCTTTGTGCCACCATTGACAACCAGGAGCCCCCTGGAAGAGGAGGTAGAACGAGTATAAGAGTCAAGGAGATGCAGGGAACTAGAACAAGGCTATCTAAATCAACCAATCAAAGGTCATATGGATTCACAGAGACTAATGCAGCAAGCACAGGGCCTTCATGGGTGTATACCAGGTTATCTGCATATAAATTGTAGATTTCAGTTTAGTTTTTTATGGGACTCATGAGTGTGTGAACCAGTGGGTCTCTGGATTTTGTGCCGTCTCTTGGGATTCTGTTCCTTCTGTTGGTTTGCTTTGTCAACTTCAGTGTGATATGTTTTGTTTTATCTTATATTTTATTTCATTGCGTTTTGTTATCATCTCTTGGAAACCTGATTTTTTTTCTATTGAAAGACTGAAAGGAGGAGTAAAGGGCAGAGAAACTGTAATCAGTATATATTGTGAGAGAAAATACTTTAATTTTAAGAAAATGGAAAAGCAAATAAAAACAAAACAAAAAATGGACTTTTTTCTTCAAATAATATATCCTGGTTATGGTTTCCCTTCCTTCTACTCCTCCTAGTTCCTCTGCACTTTGCTTTTCATTCCTCTGGATCCACTCCTTTTCTGTCTCTCATAGAAAATAAATGGGTTTCTAAAGGATACAAATAAAATAAAATATAAAATAAAATGATAAAACAAAATTAACACATTGGAATTGGGGGAAACAAATACACAGAAGGAAAAGGGCCCAGAAGAAGGCACAAAAAAATAGAGACCAACTCATTGACACACCCAGGAATTCCATAAAAACACTAAATTGGAAACCATACTGTAAATATAGAGGACTCATTCCTACCCTTGCAGTTCCTGTGGATGCTGCCTCTGTTGCCATGAGTTCTTATGTGCTTTAAGAATAATTAACAAATAAAACTACTCTCCTCCACAAACCACAATGTTCTGGACTCAGCTGCATCCTGTCAGTAGAAAGAAATAGAGCAAGGAATTCTGAAAACTTAAGCAGAAATTAGTACAACAGTGAGCAATGGAAAACTCAGAGACAGCTCTTCACTGTCACAGATATGGACCACATAAAAGAATATTACAGTAATTTATTTATTCACATCCTATTAGTGTTTGGCCTTTGTAGAAAAAAAAATGGGCATAGAAATAAAGTATCTGTGTTTATAGTCACAGAGAGTGGCTTATTAAGTGTTTGTCTGAGTAATGCTTGCACAGTAATGAGCCCATAATCCATTTCTAGTATTACATAGCATCCTAAGCATAAGTCACATTAGAGTTAACCCAAAAGCTTCTACATATTTCTCCCTTAATTCTTTACATCTAAAACCCTTTCAGGCTAAGTGTGATTGATCGTAATATGTATAAAGTTTAAATATTTTTAGTTTGACAAAGTTTAACCTTTTTTAAGGATAACTTTTAAATGTAACTCCTTTAAATATAATATAAAAATATTCAACTAAGGAAAAATTGCTCTTGACAAACATGGATTTAAACGCATTGGTCCTCAGTATGGATTAATTATGACACAAACCTCTATAAATGCAAGTATCCACATTTTAATCAAAGTGTTTTTTTTATTTGCTCTTAAAAGACCCTTATCAAATATACACTTAAGCTCTAGTTACAACCTGACATTTTCTGTCTCACATTTTACAACAATGGGTCAAAGAGAATTTTTGTGTCATACTGGTATATATGTGAGTGTGAGTGGGAGCGTGTTCATGAGTGTGTGTACAAATATACAGCCTCACATGTGCATGTGTAGGCTCAGGTGTCATCCCTTTGTTACCACCCACCTTGATATTTGAGGCAGTTTTTCAATACGGCTTGGGACTCATACACAAGGCTAGACTGGATGGCCAGTGCACCCCAGAGATCTTACTTTCTGTTTTCATAGAAATGAGATTGTAAGTCTGAGAAAAGCATGTGTCATAATCAACCCTCCTTTAGTAAATTCCAAGACTTAAATGAGTACAAGCATAACATCTCTAGGTAACCAGATGAATCATGAAGACTAAGGCTTAATACATTTATTTCTCAAGCTTGATTATAAAGATTTTCACATCTCCTTACCTTTAAGGTGTCTTAAAATATTACAATACCAACTGGATCGTGAGTCATTGGCTACATAAGTCACTCCCAAACACTGTCCTGAAGGAAGACACACTACCATGGATAGTAAACTTATATTTGCTATTGTCTTTCATTGCACATAGGTAGACCTTTGGAACACAATAAGGAACAAACTCATGTTTCTTACTACTTCAACAATATATACTACAACATTTTACATTTTTCTTCTATAAAATTATATTCCTGGGCTACTGAAATGTTTATCTAAAAAGTTTTGGCCTCCTCTTTTAAATGCCTTTTTTTTTCCTGTGAAATATTACTTGCTTAGTTTAAAAAACACTAATGAAAGTAGGTATTTGAGAGCTAGTGGAAGACTGGCAGAACATTTTAACCTGAGAAGATGTTCTCAGGTTTTCAGATGAGATTTTTTTTTTCAAGGAATCAGAGAATAGGTTTGCCTTACAGTATCAGTTTGTTCTAGAACATAAAAGAGCACAGTGAAGGATGAAGCTCAAATATTGTTAAAATTTAAAAAGATACAAAGGAAGAAAATTAAGTTGGCTTCAGCTTATAATTAAATCAAAAGAGAAACTATGAAATATGTGAAATTTTTGACATTCATTCAGTTTGTTGAGCATATATATATATATATATATATATATATACATATATATTCTTTAAAGACTGGAAGAAAGACCTCCTGTAAACACCACTGCTAAATATTTATGCAGAAATCAACTTTTTCTCTTTAAAGTAGTGCATCCAAATGCAAAGATGCATTAGAATGATGAAATAACTTTCAGATCTTAGGAGAGAATGCATTACTCTTCTTCATCCCTTTACTGTTAGCATAGATAAAACTGTTAGCACAGATTTAAAAAAAGACAGTGTCAACAGGATAACAAAGATGCTGTCACTAGAATATCCCTCCTTGCTTTGCACTGATTTATGTTTCAGTTGCTTTCCAAAGTTTCGAAGTGTAAAATAGACTTTACATTACAATGTAAAATAATGCTTTACATTGGAACACTTCTGTTTTATTTTTAGGAATTTTATAACATTTGATTAAAGGCTATAAAGTATATGGTATGGATCCAATTTTAATCAGATTTCATCTGTAAATTCTTTGGTGTTCCCAAAATTAATCTAAGAAGATTAAAATGTACTAAATTAATGCAGTATTGTTTTTACACTTAAAAATACCATTTTACTGGGTTTGTATTATTTGAGAATTTTTCAGATGTAAGTGCTACGCTAGCATTTGTTAGGCTGTGTTCTTCAGGGAATAATGGGAGGAGTCCTTTATATGATCAATACAATTGTTTTTTGTAGTTATTTCCCCCAGCATAGGAGCCTTTACTTAAATAAGACAGATACTGAGTGTTCTGATAGAAAGACTTGCAAGATAAGCCAGAAAAGGGAGCATTAATGAGTTTATTAAGTAACAATAAGAATAGTATATACTTCAGATTTAGACAAAAATGTTGACAGAAGAGAAAGAGAGAGACAGAGACAGACGGACAGAGAGACAGAGACACACACAGAGACAGAGAGACAGAGAGATGTTTAAAATATTACATCCCCCAATACATGGGTGTCAGCTTCTCAAGAAAAGAGGGTCTGCTTAGGTGGTTTAGCTATGGATACACATAAACCCTCAAACTTGTACATATACTCACAAACATGCACACACCCAAATACAGTCACACAGACACACAACATACACACATAGACACAGATACCACACACACACACACACACACACACACACACAACATGCATGCATCTCCAGAGATAAAGCTAGGTCAACCCAGCAGTTGTTTAAGCCTAGCTCCCCATAAAATAGTATTAATGTAAACATTTGTGTCTTCAATTCCCTGGCTTTAGGTTAAGGACAACTGCTGACCAAAAGAAACATCCTTTGTCCCAAAGGGAAATTTAATGACCCCATTCTGGTTTTACTGGTGAATGAGTAAAATGAGGACATTCATTGCCATGCTTAAACTACTTTCTCCTTTACTCTGGTATTGTCACAGGCTGAGTTTCTTGCTCTCAGCAAATGTATGCCGCAGACTAACTGGAAGGACTGTACCAGGTAATCTAAACAGTTCCTCCCCTTAAGACGGTTCTCGGATGCCATTCCAGGCCGATATGCTTTAACCACTCTCATCCTAGCACCAAATGAGCTAACGATAAAAATGCTCTGAAGATCCTAGAACCCATACCTTGCAATGGTTCATTATTACATACATTCCAAGGTATCTCTAAATTTTCCACTATCATATTTGGGACTTCATGAAATTAAAACCAATGAATTTAGCAGTACCTAGTCTTCATTGACTCTCATTAATTCTCTTTTAAGAAGAAATACTTTCATATAGTAATTTTAATCTTCATGTATGATTTGAATCGCTAGTGTAAGAATGTGTTCTCTTTTTTAAGCAGGATATAACTGGACAAATTAATTGTATAGGCAAGGCCATACCTGGCATGCCACATTTAACAATGATTCTTATTCAGTAACTCACAGCAAACATACTGGTAAAAAAAAAAAAAAAATGGGATTGGGTTCATACACGAAACTAATCATAAAATCTCTTTCAAGAAAAGATATTTTGTATCTTGTTTATGAGATTCTGTCTCATAAATGGCAATGAGAGATGTTTTTAGGTGTCCAAGAAAAGCAGGGAATTGTGAACCTGAAGAAAAAAGAAATTCATAAAAATTTGCAGATACTGTAGGTGAAGATAAATGAGAAGTGCTGACTTTTCGACCTTAAGAAAGATGAAGGAATGCTAGAGGATGCTGGGAAGGCATTAAGATTCAGAGAAGAACTCCAGACAGCTCTCTTGCTGCAACTGAGCAAACAATGAGGCCAAATGTAAAGAGGCTAGTCTCTTTATGTGACTATGAGGAAATTGTAGCAAATTATTTGTGGTTATAAGGAAGAAACATTGTTGAGTTTTGATTAGAAGTCTCAGACTAGATGCGCTTGTTTGTATGATAACCTGTAGATTATAGTCCAGTTGAGAAACAATTCATTTCATTCTAGTAGATTATTCTGTAGGACAGCAACTGCTTTTAAACAAAGTCTAACAATAATTATAGGTACTGTCTCAATATGTAAGACATTCTAGTTTACTTCTTTGCCAGGCTGTATGTTATCTTAAAGTACCTTTTCTTCACATCAAACACATATTAAAGCAAATAAATATTCACTCTTTGATAATCTAATTTTTACAGCTATTTGTAACACTAAATTAAACATATGTTGTTTAGAGAATTCCTGTAAGAGAAAAAAAAACATTTAATCATAAAAGTATATCACACAGTATATGACTACTGTAGTAAAATGGCTGAGCTAACCATCTAGGTGAGTTTCAGTGGGATCTAAGGAAAACCAGTCCTCATCTGTTCAAGCACTTCTGGGTTCCCCCAATAGGTTACGACCATCCAACTGTGTCTAATCTTTTCATTGATAGTCCATTTTGTGTTGTAGAAAGTCGTACTGAGAGCCCTGCTACTATCACCATGAGCACCAACTATTTCTACCGAACTAATTAGCTACCACCTAGCAATGAGTCAGCATCTGGCATTATGAGGACAGGAGCTACAGAAATACAAAACATTTGACAATATTCCCTCGTGAAAACTGATCTAAAAAAGGAGACTGTGGATGGGAAGGAATCCTGGGAGTATACAAGGAAGAATAAGCAAGAAGGCAAGATTTAGTTACTTTTCTATTGCCATGACAAAACTTCATACCCAAAGAAACTTAGAGAGAAAATCATTTAAAGGAGCGTGCAGTTTTCATAGGGTGAGTCGATGACTATCGTGGTAGGAAGAAGGCATGGTAGCAGACAGGTAGCCATGGTTTTTGGAGCAGGAGATGAACGTTTTCATCAGACCTAGATGCAAAAGGCAAAAAGAGCTAACCAGGAGTAGTGTGGACTTTTTGAAATTTCAAAGCCTGCTCCTGGTGACACACCTTACCCACCAAGACCATACCTCCTAATCCTTCTGAGAGTGTTCCATCGAATGGGGACCCAGCATTCTAATATGTGAGCCTACGGGACTATTCTCATTCAAACCACCACAAGGAATTTTGGAGTTCTAAGGAATATTAGTGGTTGTTTTCAATAATCACAATATATATTAAGCATTCTTTAATGTGCAATTTGCAAGTACAGTAGACCTTGTTTATATGAACACAAAAGTGTTACAGTGTTTGTGACAACAGAGTGTGGAGAATTTCTAGTTTCCAGAGCTGGCTTTTAGGGAGAGTGGAGCTCGTAGAGAGGGTTATCTTGGAACCAAACCAATTAACAACAAAATGTAGTTTCAGCTGAAAACCCCCTTCATTTCTTTTGAAGAAATCTAGTGCTTCTCTAATTAAAGCCTGTGCAAAGTGTCACTTTCCTGTCTCATCCATTCTTTACAGTGGGATAAAAGAACAAGAGAGTTGGGTGAATATAGTGGTCCCTAGATTCCTGACTGTGTTGATTTAGGGAAACAGAGTAAGGATTTGTGGTTCATTCTTGAAATTTCCCACCATGCACAGCTTCAAACGCTTTGCAGCAAAGCTACATACATAATCTCACTCTGTATGATGATGCTTTTTCTCACTGAAGTGAGAGATCTTGTAGAAGAGTTAAACTTGTTTCACTGTGCATCTCCGGATGCCTTGTACATACTTCAGATAAGGAAATTAGAAGATTTGGGGTAGTTTTCTAAGGTATCTTTAAAGAAATGAAACAGCAAAACCAAAATCAGCCTTGAAATAATCATCTACAGAAAATCGGGATATAAATGTATTTAGTTTGCCCTCCTAAAAGATTTGATTTTGGAAGTGGAATAGCAGTTATTAGTATGAATGTATATGAAACACATCTTGCACATCTACACTAAATTTAATTCTTGTAGTCTGTGGTGCATTTGATAAAACAATCCATATGTCACTAATTGGAATTAATTTAAATTAGTATATTCTTAGAAAATATTTTTTTCTTAAAGGAATGCATGCCTGAGGGATTGGAATGGCTGAGTGTTTGTGTAGCAATTCTAGGCTCTAGGATGAATCTTACACAGTAATATCTAATTATATGTTGTATTTTTTCTATTTTACTCTTAGTAACACAGTATAAGTCAAATAAGCCTAACAGTGTTTGTATAGACCTCAGCCTTCGAATTTAAGCATGAAAAGAAAAGTGCGAACAGTGGAAGTTGTAATTATAATTTTGAAATGCTTTGATATAGATAAAGGTTAAACTTTCATTTTATTTTACTTTTCAATCCTGGGGTTTAGCTACAGTTATACACAGACCAATCATGTACCCCAACACTGAGCTACATTCACAATCCATTTTTAAATAATGAAGCACATAAATATTTTTGTAAATTAATTCTGGACAAATAAGTTTTGTGTAAAGAACTTAGCCTCAATTTTCATAATAGTGCAATCTGACTTAATATTTTTAGAACTATTCCCTATAAATGATAAACATCATTATATTGAAAACAATAAAACAAGAATACTGTCTTTTAAAAACATGTGAAGACCAATTTTGTCCTAATTAAAAACAAATTAACAGATTATAGGAGGCAATTCTGATATGAAAGAAATTTTACTAAATTAACTTAGAAGATTTGTTTAAAAATTCAGGCTAATACCTTTAAATAAAACACAATGCACAAAATTAAGGGACAATACTCTAACAACATTCTTTATTAAAACTAAGTTTAACTTGAAAGGGAAAACATGCAATTAGAAGTGTGAGCAGTCTCCCATCCAAACAGTCTGGCAGTTTCTCAGAAAATTGGACATATCACTACCTGAGGACCCAGCTATACCACTCCTGGGTATATATCCAGAAGATGCTCTAACACATAACAAGGACATATGCTCCACTATGTTCATAGCAGCTTTATTTATAATAGCCAGAAACTGGAAAGAACCCAGATACCCTTCAACAGAGGAATGGATGCAAAAAATGTGGTACATTTATACAATGGAATATTACTCAGCTATTAAAAACACTGAATTTGATAAATTCTTATATAAATGGATGGAACTAGAAAATATCATCCTGAGTGAAGTAATCCAATCACAAAAGAACATACATGGTATTCACTCACTGATTATTGGATTTTAGCCCAGAAGCCTGAAATACCCAAGATTCAACTCACAGACCACATAAAGCTCATGAAGAATGATTACCAAGTAGTGGGGGCTTCAGTCCTTCTTAGAAGGAGTAACAAAATACTCAAGGATGCAAATATGGAGACACAGTGCAGGACAGAAACCGAAGGAGAGACAGACCATTCCACCTGGATATCCATCCTATGTGCAGTCACCAAAGGTAGAGGTTGATGTGGATGTCAGGATGTACATGCTGACAGGAGCCTGATATAGCTGTCTCCTTAGAAGTCTGCAAGAGTCTGACATACTCAGAGGCAGAAGCTCACAGCTAACCATTAAACTGATCATGGGGTTCCCAATGGAGAAGATAGAGTGAAGGCTGAAGGAGTTGAGAGGATTCGCGACACCATGAGGAAAGCAACAATCCCAACCAACCAGAGCCCCCAGGGTCTAAACCACCAGCCTGGGAGCGCTTAGGGAGGGACCCAAGGCTCCAGCTATATATGCAAGGGAGCTATATATATAAGTGGGAGAAGTGATCCTTGGTCCCATGAAGGCTGGACATTGGGGGGGGGGATATTCGAGGGTGGGGAGGTGAGGTATGGGGGAGGGTGGGTGGGGGTACACCAATGTGGAGGCAGGAGGATGGGGGAAGGGATAGTGAGTTCCTGGGAGGGAGGGGGGGAAATGGGGTAAGGGGAGAATATCTGAAATGTAAAAACAAAATTTTCCAATAAAAAAAAAAAAAAGAAGTGTGAGCAGTCATTATTTTCTTCAGAATCGACAGCAGAGTCACTGAGTATCTAACACTGATAAGGAATCAGAGAAATATATAGTGATTCTTTTCAACATCTAGTTTTGATCCTCAGAGCACATTTGCTTCAGGTGGGAAGTCAATGAAAATCGAGTAGATAAATCTGAAGAAAGAAGGGTGAAACTTTTCAAAATTTATTTTGTCTTTAAAAAATGGTTTTATAGCAACCAAGCGAATGCTAATTCAGAAGGAAAAATGAAACTTCTCAAGAAAGCTTTGTTTAATTTTAACAATTTCCCCTGCTCACTCTGGCTCAATGGTGGTCTTTTTTCTTTTCCTTTTTTTTTGAAATTATTTTTATTGGCTATTTTATTTACATTTCAGATGTTATTCCCTTTCCCTATCCCACCCCCCCCCCCCGCCAACCCAGAAACCCCCTATCCCATCTCCCCTCCTCCTGCTTCTATGAGGATGTGCCCCACCCACCCACCCACCCACCCACCCACTCTCACATCCCTGCCCTCGAGTTCCCCCACATTGGGGCATCCAGCCTTCATGGAACCAAAGACTTCCTCTCCCACCTATGTCCAACAAGGCCATCCTCTCCCTACATATAGAGCTGGAGCCATGGGTCCCTCCTTATGTGCTCCCAGGCTGGTGGCTTATACCCTGGGAGCTCTGGTTGACTGGTATTGTTGCTTTCCCCATGGGGTCAGCAAGCTCCTTCAGACTTCTCTCTAACTCCTTATGGTCTCAAAGACAGAACTTGACTCTCAGTTTGGGAGATTCTCCCTGGCTATGCAGTGAGTAGCCAGACTCTGTCTTTACAGATTCTATCAGCTTTAGCTTGCGTAGAGGCTCTCTAAGAAACTAGTGTAAGCAGCCTACTTGATATTGTTGTGATGCACTCGGAAACTTTTCTTTTTCAGAGCAGAAGAGTGATCACACAGAGATCATTTCATAAAATCAAAGAAAGCAAAAGACATTGACTGATACCTAAGATAACAAAACCAACACCAATTTAGACAAACAGGACCAAAGCCATGGGGGTACATTGATGAATTGGGGCATTGGAATGTTTTGCCTACAGAAGAGAATTTACGAAGCTATAGCTGTGTTCCAGAGCATATGCTAAGAAGAAGAGCTAAGAAAACTCAAAGATTTGACCTGTGGCTGACAATTTTGCTTACTGGGTCAGTCAGTTTTTTTTGATGTTCTGAAGTCAAGTGTTACACAAAGCTCTTCTGCAAATATCGGCTGAACTTTTCCTTCCTTCTCTTTTTGAGGAAGGCCAGAGACCAATCCAAGATATTTCTGTAGAAATACTGGTTTCCAAAATTAATATAATTGTGACTTTGAGTCGTATGAAGCTTATAATATCTACAAAAACTATTTAGAAAAATCATTTAGCAAATAAACAACTTCCTGCATCAAGTAACGAAAACAAATGTCAAGGATAATAAATCTAATTTTAAGGATTACCATAGCTTCTCAACTGTCCAGTTTTCCACAGGAGATTATGAGACATGCAGAGAAGTGGCAATGCATCATGTATGATAATCAAAAGGAAGGTGGCCTTAAAGAAACACAGACATTAGGCTCACGAAGAACTTTCAATCAATTTTTAAAAATGTATTTCAAGAACTCAAGTAATCCAACCATGGGGTATATTAAAGAAAGCTGGAAAAACAATGAATGACAAAAAAGAAAACATCAATGCAAATATATATATAAAAAAAGAAAAAAATCAAGATTCTAGAGTTATAGATAAAATAAGTAAAATGGAATTTTATTGGAGAATTCACACATCTGAGCAGCAGAGAAACAAAAGAATCCAGTGCCAGCATTGTGTTACGTCTAATTGAGTTGTTGGCCAAAGGGGTCCCAAAATTATTGCCAAGATTCTAGCTTACTCTCCATAAACTGATGGATGGCAAGATTCCATTGCTGAAACATCTACACAACTATACACAGCTCATTTAACATGAAGAATTCAAGTGGGTACCTACACAGAAACTATCCTAGTGCTTGCATGCTTGGTATAAGAAGGTACTTTGCATGCTACCAAAGGAGAAACAAGCACAACCAATCACAACCCTTTTGTCTACAGCAGTGTCTTGCCTGCCAGACATGCTAGTGCAGTGGTGGCATAAAGCCTGTGACAGTAACTAACCAAGATCTGGCTTGAGCTAAGGCCTGTCTACAAGATAGAAACCATTACTCCTTACAGTGCTTAGATGACCAAAAAACTGAGACAAGATGGCCAAAGGACTTACGGTAAAATCAAATGCTACTGTTACACTAAAAACAATAGCAATAAAATGACTACTAATGTCATTCTGCCAGTCTCATAGATCAATGATTTGCTCAGCCCTCATCAGAAAAGATTCCTCCTACAGCAGATGAGAACTAATACAGAGACGCACAGTCAGACAGTATGCACAGAGAGTGAGGGACTTTAGAACAGGAAGCTCTAAATGCAATGATTTCATCAAATCCCTCCCCTCAGGACTCAGGGAACACTGTTCAATAAGGGGAGAAAGAGTATAAAAGCCAGAAGGGATAGTGGACACCAGGAGCATAAGACTCTATAAATCAACAGTATCAACACACATGTAAACAAAAGAAA